>JAJGOT010000439.1:515000-725357 GCA_022457155.1 Cladopsammia gracilis | reverse complement strand
AATGTCAACGAAAATATGGCAAGTTAAACATCAATAGAAAACTTATTACATGTAGAATATGACTGAATTATAATTTTGAGTGATAATGTTTCTTTCTGCGACGGGGGCCGAGAAATGCTAAATCGACGGAGCGTCAACTGAGCATCATTCAAATGAATTAATACGGTATGTAGATTTGTCGGATGTTGGTGAAATTTGGCTAGCTTGTTGGTCAGACATTGATGCAAAAAAGGTGTGAGGCTTTTACGGAATTCAAAATATTTTTCACGTAACACCCCAACGCGCAACGCGCATAGATATATTTTTCTATTGGTTAACTTTAGGTAGATTTACTCGGGAACCAATAGGAATATCAAAAATGTCTCACACCCTTTTCTAGTTTGATCTTTCTTAATTGATATAGTCCAGTTTGTTTTGATATCCGCGCTGACGCGAAGGCTGGTAATTCAGCTAAGTAAACTCCGTCCGTTTTGCGTTTGAAGGTTTGCGCGCGCTTACATAAACAAAAGTGGTTGAAACAAGTTAGTTTTCGGATTCTACATTTTATTATCTTTAAAATGATATATAGGTTTCTGTAATTTCTTCTAACGCAACGCGGACACAAGCGATTTCGCAGAAGCCACCTCTTAACCTTGACAGTAGCCTTAAAGGAGCTATGTCATGGTGATTTTAAGGTTTTCATGTCAAAACTGCCGAAATTAAAACTAAGTACCTTTGTCGTACACAATATGCTTAAAGAACACTAACAGGAAAATATATCAAGTGATTTTTAGTAGCGGAGCACTTGCCAGGCCAAAGGCCTGGCTGCGCAGCTCCATACTTATAGAACCTACGCCGTGATTTTTCATGGTCATGGCTAGCGGAATGTTTCGCGGGAGCGTGTGTGCCCGCCCGTGTTGGACAACATCCGGGATCTTAGCAATTTTGTTTTTCGCGCGGCCACACAGCCGTGAGCTCGGTAAACACTTCAGTTGTTTTCTTGTGCCTAGCGGAGAATTAAACTCGTTATTTTCCTGCATTTTTTCGCGGTTTGCTACTCAAGACAGGGATACTAATTAAGGTATATTCAGAAGCCGCTTTAGTGGAAAAAGACGAGCTTTCAGGGATAAAATCTTGCTTCGAGGAACTTCATGTATTACGTTTTTATCAATGCGGGAGATGTTTGTTTTCTACGGATTTCAGAACCAAAAGCGGAGATTTGAATTTCCAAGCAAGCGAGGAACTTAAAGGTAAAACAGATTACAGTTTTCGATGAGAATTTATGTTGATATCAATCTGTGAGTGACTTTTTATTAGTGTTATTGTTAGTTTTGGAGAATTGATTTTAAAACGTGCCTAAATTTAGTTGTATCGATCTCTTGAATTTCATCGAAGAAAGCTTGAACTCGATGAGCTATAATTAAATAAACTAATGGAGATTTGAATAAATTTTTTCGAAAGAAGATTGTGTTGTCCATTTTTATGTGTTTGTTCATTCATTAGATAGATTGAAAAGCGATTTTAAGTAAACAAAACAAGACTTGATTTTATAGTGGGAGTAATGATACCTCGAGTTGGACTTCGAGTTCGAGTTCGAGTTCGAGTTCGAGTTGGACTTCGAGTTGGACTTCGAGTTGGATTTCGAGTTGGGCTTCGAGTTGGACTTCGAGTTAGATTTCGAGTTAGTAGGAAAAAAATCGAGAAAAATTAAAAAAAAAAAAAAAGAAAACAGCTTTTAACTAGATTGTCACCACAGTGTTTAAATAAAGGGAAAAGATTCACAAAAGATTCCATCTTGGATATCAACACTCACTACAAGCCGACCGAGACCTTTCAGTACACACACATCGTCTCACGCCACCCACCAGGCGTAAAACGTGGATTCATTAAAGGCGAAAGCAATAAGATTGCTTAGAACTAACTCTTTACAAAAAAGAAAACATTTGAAGAGAGCGTTTTAAAATTCAAACAACGCCTCAAATCACGGGGTTACCCAGAAAACATCATAGAAAGGTCTCTTTGCCTCTAGACAATCGGCACTTACACAAAAGAAAAAAGGTCACAAGAGGATACTGCCTTTTGTCACAACGTACCATCTGTCAGCACAGGTAGCCAAAGGTCAAGTGATAAACGTCGTGGTAACTGGCGTAATAGCGAAATTATAAGGATTTTTATTGGGAAAATTCACTTCGAGTTTGAACGTAAAATTAGGAACGATATTTGAATAAAACTGGTTCACCTGAACTTCTTTGTGCGTTTACTTGTGTCTCAGTGAGTGGTTTTGCGGTCGATTCGCGATTCCAGCGATTTTTAGTTTAAATATTTCAGTCCTCCCCCTGAAAGAGACAACACTCCACTCATCGAGCCGATCGGATCCACCGAAGGAAATCGGCCGTAAAATCGCTCCAACGGCTCCAGTCGCCTCGAAATTCTACTTAGACCATAGTCGATAGTTCTGCTTTCCATTCGTTATCTCCCGGCGGTACCAATCAATGAAAATCAATCATTGATTGCCAATCAATACAATCAATAATAATCAATAATAATCCATTGATTGATATTGATTGGTTCAACCAATCAATAAAAATCGATACTCACTCACCCAGACTCCTTAATTGCTATTGATTATTATTGATTTTTATGGATAGTCAATAACTGATCGTGCAATGCCGGTTTGCCGTATGCCGGAAACGCGATACTGGATCTCTCTATTAAGCTTCGCGTACTGAACGCAAACAGGAAATGTAAGCTTGCCGTCTGCCGTTTGCCGTCCTATAGTGTATAAAAGCAGGTCTCGTCGCGTACAAATACGGCGGCTGCCGTGACTATCCCTGCCGTTCGCGGGTAAAAATTATGCAGTACCGCAAACGGGAAATGTAAAGTTGCCGACTCTGCCACTTGCCGTTACAAAATATGTGAAAGCAGGTCTTCTCGCGTTGAAAACGGCAGCTACCTTGACCATCTCTGCCGTTCTCGTGACGTTTTCGTTCTCATTCCGTTCTTTCTCTGTCCGCCTTGCGGACACTTCGCTATGACAGACATCCTGTTATCCCGGCAAATATAACTTCACGGTGCTAAAAATGTAACTCCCTCTATAACATAGGCTCGATTTCCGCCGCTTTCTCGCAAATACTAAATTCTGTCTGCGTGCCGGATCGATATACAATTAAACAGGTAATAAAATGTTGCTGTTCAGTTAATTTTGTTGTTGTAATTTATTTATTCTTTTTACAAAAGTGAACTTTTGTCACAAATCAGAACAATTACGCTTTATTAGGGCGTTTATTGGAATCGAAAACGGAGATTTTAGTTTTCAATGAAAATCAATAGAAATCAATAGAAATCAATGATAATCAATGAAAATCGATACTCACTCAACTCCAAGGCATTGATTTTTATTGATTTCCAATACCAATCAATTAATTGGTATTGATTATTATTGATTGTTATTGATTATATTGATTATTGCTTTTCATTGATTGGTACCGCCGGGGTTATCTTCATCAGAGTCGCACATTACATTGAGAGAGAATTAAAGGTCGCTAATCTCTGCAAACTTTCCCGTTTTGAGCCATCAGGAACAGCTTTATTCATACTTCGCATTCATCCGTTCAGTAGCCGTGCGTTTTGCCGTTCGAACGGCATATACATTAGCCAAGTTAATCCAATGGCAAAATAGATCAAGTCGCTCATCTGTTTACTATCTAAAGTACATGCAATTAACGAGAGATAGCCCCAAACAAGTCTTCTTCTGCATAAGCTTTACTCGCAGCACTTCACTTTCCAATGGAAACTACTAGTTTATCTTGTACAGGATTTTACTGATCCAGATCTGCGCGGCCAAATTTCTTGCCTACCGGTAGGCAAGAAATTTGGCCGCGCGATACAAACGTCTGTGAAATTTGCCGACTTTGCGGAGCTATATCTCCATTATTTTAAAAGATATCGCTTTTTACTTATTTTGAGATGCTTTTCCCAGCAGTGTCGATGGATTATTGCTATCAGGCCCATGTCAAATTTTGGAAAAACCGTGATAAGGTCTATTCTGAAAACGTCTTGCGATACATGTTTGTAACCACAAACAGGAAATTGTATTACTTACTCAAACTATCATCACCTGATCACCGGAGTGTCCGTGATAAAGAGGTTAAGTTTATATTAATTTGCTCTCTGGGACCGAATTTAGTGCCCGTTGTCCGTATTAGAGAGGGTCCGTATTATAGAGGTCTTTTTTAAAGAAAATATGTGAGAATTTTGTCGGGACACAGGAAACTGTCCGTAATAGAGAGGTGTCCGTATTAGAGAGGTGTCCGTAAGGAGAGGTTCGACTGTCGATTTTTATCGATTATATTTTTTCATATTTGTATTTTATTTTTTTTAACTCGAAGCCCAACTCGAAGTCCAACTCGAAATCCAACTCGAAGTCCAACTCGAAGTCCAACTCGAACTCGAACTCGAACTCGATCTCGATGTCCAACTCGACGTTTCGGGATTCCCTTTTATAGTACAGTTCTATCTTCACTCGCATCGCCTTATGCAAATATGTTTGTGTATTTTTGCAATTTTTGATTTTCAAATCAGTTTCTAGGGCAATTTTTGACAAACATGAACTGTATTTTATTCGGAAACTAGTGGTACTTTTTATTCTAGACAGAGAAAACTTGTTTTTGTGAACTTTCGTACGGTCTATAAAAATGTACTGTGCAGATGGTCGCGTAATACTGTTTTTGAGAATTGCTAAAATTGAAAATAGCCCGTTCGTCAATCTTAATTCTTGTGCTTCCAACCTTTCACCTTAGTTAAGTTTCACCTTAGTTAAGCTTGTTCAAAGTGCGACGCTGTTAGGCTTGGGCTATGTATATACATTAGAGAAAATAAACCATAATCAGAGTTTTAGCGAATTTTCTAAGACACAAGCGATAAACTTGAAAAAATTGGGCTTCAAGATGCAATCCATTTCCATCCTGGCCATCTGCAGCCCAAGACACTTATTTTTACTCTTAGTGCACTAGTAGAATAATTTTAAACAAAACTGGATTCTTATTTTTGGAATTTCACTGAAATAAAGATGAATTTTGGCTTCTTAAAGTAACGCTAAAAATGGTGACATAGCCCCTTTAAGTACATTTTGTCTGCCTCATGATTGTGAAGACTGGACAAATCAACAATATTTATTGTCTACATAGTGTACTGACAGAGGAGGTTTAGTATTTATGATAAAGCATTGGGCTAGGGAACATCTCACGTTCCCCAAATAAGTGGACCCTTTATTGCCCCTGTTCCCCCTTAAGTGGATCCATTATTTCCCCAGTTCCCCACTAAGTGGACCCATTATTTCCCCTGTTCCCCACTTTAGTGGACCCATTATTTCCCTGTTCCCGCCTTAAGTAGACCCATCATTTCAATTCGAAGCGTTTTACAATGAATAAACTCAATCTTCGTGAGGGCATAACGCTAGCCACCTTCTATGCAAGCAAACCTGAAAGTAACATTGGAAAATAATTAAGCCGCAGGATTTTCTCCCTTAACTTACGGTCACAAAGATCGTTTAAAGGCCTAAAAAAGACATAAAAAATGTAGCATACTTTCTTAATAAAGTGTGTTTTTTGTTTTGTTTCAAAGATCACCTCGTTGGGCTGTCGTTGTGTAACCTGTTGTTTTTGTTCCAAGAGTAGTGCAACTGAGTGCTTCAGTTAAGAAAGGAGAAGGAGCATCTCTTTGAAGTATTAAAATATCCATTACACAGTTCCTGTGAAACTTCATTTTATGAAAAACAAAAAACGACGTCCCAGTTTTACGATTTGATGGTGCGCGTATATGCTACTGCATACACCCTTTTTAATTAAATATATTGAAAGAAAATATAAACAAAACGTCTTCAAATCGCGTCATTGAACTCTTTTACGTTTTCTCCAAGACAAAACAAAGGAATTTCGAGTTCCACCGGTAACTACCAGTTTTCACACAGGCAGCCCAGGCTAAAAGTGTGAGCCGTTAGAATCGAGTTTTTAAGTAACAATCCGTGTAAGAAGTAGGCAACCCAAATGCACGGAATGCAGAAAGGTGTGAATTGTGCTATTGTTGAAACCGTCCACCACATTGGCTAAAACATGAAAATCGACCATAACTTCATCAGGCAGCGCATTTATTTATCCCTAGTTTACTAATTGATTCCCTTTTAGTGAAAGTCTTTCTTGGTCATTTGGAGTCTCACGATTGGATGAAATCTTGTAACACAAAAGAAACATCGCTTTAAAATAAAGTTTCAGTAGATTTTATTTCAAAACCATGTTGTCGATAGGTTGAACGTATTCTCAGTACGAAAATCTAAACATTCTTATGTGGGGAAAGCGAAATGCAGCGGAACAATAGAGAATTGCCTACTTCTTACACGGACAATGTATGAGATTTTAACGAAATTTGTTTTACTGATTATTCTCCACTCAAAACTGGCTCCAAAAGCACACAAACAACAAAAAAACGTATCATCAGAAGTAAGGTAAGTCAATTTTCATTTATAATCTTTTGAAAATGACGAATTTAAAACAAATTTCGTAAAATTCTCATACATTGTCTTAATTTTTTAAAAAATTCTAACGGCTCACACTTTTAGCTTGGGCCGCCTGTGGTTTTCATGTTGGTACTGAATTATTTAGAGCATGCAATGTTTTCTAGAGCAATATTCACTGTAAAATAGCTTTTCAAACAATTTACTTCTTTTTTGTTCATATATTTCCTTTCGTCATTTATGTCAACGAGTCTTTACTGTTAAAGATAACCGTTCGTTTATAGTTCTTTATAAAACATTTATTTGCTTGACAATAAACAATCTCAGACAAAAATAGTTCAGACACTTGACATTTCGTAAGGTTCATCCACTTTCCACTATTCAGTGTTGTAAAAATCAAACTTTTTTTCATATTTAAAAATAAAACATAGCGTTTTCATCATTGTAAAGGGGGCAAGCGGCTTCACCGACAAATGACCCAACCATTTCGCTGAGAGTGTATAGAAAATCACTGTCATTCCGTAGTATCACGTCAAAAAGCTAAAAAATGTCTTCGCATCAATGTAAGCCCACAAGTGATGATTTAGTTTTGTTATCAAAGACTACGTTAGTTTGGTTCGCATAGAGAGGATGGATTGAAACTTAGGAAATTCAGCCGGAATTTTTGAAGTTCTGAAACTGCGTCGCCAAAATAAAAATCGCCTTAAATGTATATGATTATTTTGCACTCCCTAATAAAACTCATTTGATGTCTTCGATTCCCATCAGTTAGCAGGATAATTTTGTGAATGGTTAAAAGCAGTAAGTAATGATTGTATGATTGTAGCAAAGAATTGACCTAAAAACATTAAAAGCCCCGACACATTGCCCTATAAGTAGTTTATCGATTCCCTCATGCTTGACAAGGTTCGTGTATGATCACTATTTATGATATTTATGTCTTCGGGTTAAGTTCGAATTACATTATATAGCGGTTTACATACTTTATTTTTGGTATCTTATAGGTAAAACTCTTCCGTACAAATAATGATAATAACTGAATTACAAAACATAGTGTACATTATTTTATAAAGCTGCGCTCGTTTACTGACTGCAGAGTGACTGAGATATTGGTGATTCAAATTAAATACTCGGCTGATTTCCCTTTTGCATTGCCCAATTGAATCAATATTTCTATCATTTTCTTGTTAGAGGTTTCCCGCTGTGGCTGAAACTATATTGTTGTTAGTACGTGGGTTGGTAAATTTTAACTAACCGAAATATAATTACGCAAATTATAGTCTGTGGTTCGTTCATTGAAGGCTTAGCAAATACACTGGAGCTAATGTGTTGAAGGACTAAAACATCATAATCGCTTTTTGATTTTTTTTCCGTCTTACCGACAGTGTATCACATATTAGCATTTTTATTATTATTTTTTTGTAATCCAGTTCCTTCATATTCTCCCTAGCTGCGCGGTTTTGCATTTTTATGTAGTTTATGGAATTAATTCGCGTTAACCTATTAATGTTATTACATTTCACATATATAGGGTTATGGATATTGCTTACCAGTAAAACATGTTACCCTGTTTTCCACTCTTTTCTACAGAAATCAGTGGAACTTTTATTTCTAATTTGACGTTTTTACAATGAAAAAACTCAAGATTCATATTTATGTCAATCAAAGATTCGTCAAGTCGTAACGCTTCAGAAGTTCAATGAAAGAAAATTTCTACCACCAGTAACATATTTGGACAATGTCTTCCCCTAAACTTACAAATGTCACCCCGAAGGTCGTTTAACGGCCTTGAAAAGCCATAGAAAAACTTAGCACGACTTTCCAAACAAGGTGCATGCATTTTTTTTGGTTTTGCGAAGTTTGCCTCGTTGCGCTGTCGTCGTGTAACCTGTTATTTTTGTTCAAATAATAGGTGCAACTGCATGAGTGCTTCAGTTGAGAGCAGAATTAAAGGAGCATATCTTTGAATTATTAGAATGGCCATTACACAGTTCCTATGATATACCTCTCAGCTTTACGTAGCCTGTTCCAGGAGTTTATATGGTGGGGAAAGGGACGAAGTGTAGGGGGGGGGGGGGGGGCGCAAATAATAGCAAGCGGTTAAAGGTAAGTGCAGTTCTATCTGAAAAAAAATTTCTTCGAAATACGCTGCAACCTTTTTTTAAATATATTGAAAGTAAATATGAAGAAAACTTTTTTTAATGACATGACTGAACTCTTTTCACGTCTTCTTGAAGACAAGACACTAAAACTCAAAGAAATTGCGAATTACACCACTGTAGCTACCACGAATTACGACTTTCACAAATAGCTACCAGTTTAAATCATGTTAGAAAAATTTAATTAAAAAGTGCAACTGACCTCATAGGTTCAATAATTGGTGTGAAAAGCTTACAACCTTAGGTAATCACCATTGTCGCCGGTAAACTGTTGTTACGGCAGCATCTTCTTGATCTCGGGGACAGAATGCTGTCCCTGCCTATCTTTTTATTTTCGGTGATATTAATTCAGGTATCGATTCCCACAGCATTCTGTTCTGATGACGATCCGTGGCTTGAAGAAACGTTTCAAGGCGTGCATTCGCTTAGAATGATTCCTACTTTCAAAAATGGGATGTGCTACAATGAAGTATTTCGATTCGATTGCTACGTGCCGCTGCGACTCCGTGAATGGCTTCCAAAGTTGAAAGACTTCCTGACCTTGCCTGAGGCGAACCTGAAAAAGAAAGTGACCTATAATGAATATGAAAGAAGACTGTTTCATCTAAGTGAAGCATTAAGGCCATTGCTCAGTTCGCAATTGAAAGATGAGATTGAAACATACTTCATAGACAGAAAAACTCTTAAAGAAAAGTATGTTGCCGATGTCAAACCTCTGTTGAAAACACTGGAAAAGGACGTCAGGAATAAAGCTGAGCGGTTTTTTCCTTGGCGCTCTGACCCTTTTGCCTTGAATTTAAAAAAAGCATGTGCCTCCTTACCAGCCCGAAACGTCCCAACACTGTCAGTCAAAGATGTTTGTCCAACTCTCTCGCAATGCTCTTCTTCATTCCATTCAAAACTTTCTAAGAATGCTTGCCGGGGAAGCAACAAATGCGACGTGACGAAAGCTATTCCAATGATGATTGGGATGCTCTTCTATAAAGTAAGCTTTGCATTCGTCGATAAACTTTGCAGTTCAAGATGCGGAGATAATGGTTGCAACATGGAGGCGCAAATTGAAAGCATTGAAAAAGACGTGGACTTGATTTACGCTTTCCTGCTGATGCGCCCAGAAAAACCGTTTGAGCAATTCTACAGAGACTTTGTTAGAAGAAGGGCTTTCTCCCAAATAAGAGCAGCTATGGAGATCATAAGCAAGCAGGAAGATAAATTATCTGCTGCCCGTTTTGCTTGTGAAGAAATTCAAGCTGAGCCTGGTTGTAAAATAATGAGATTTTATCCAAATTACCTGCTGCTTAAGAAAATAAAGGAAGAAAGGCTTAGTCCAAAAGATACGAGGGACCTTACACTGTACGAGAATGTTGACAACACTAAAATGATTCAACTGAAAACGGAGGTCATTAAACACACCGAGCTGTTGGGCGCCATACATCAGCTGAACAGCAACTTGGAAGCACAGGTCAAAGGAATTTCTTCATATTTCAAAGGAATCGCAAGTTTTGATCAAGGCATAGCAAACGCTGACGTGAAGTTTATAAAGGGATCACTCACAAAATTTAACACGAAATATACCACACTTCAGGCAAAGCTAAACAACGACATCAAAGATGCCATGAAAGCCATGAAAGTCATGTTATCGGCTCAGTTGGTTGAGGAGACCATAGCACTGGTTGCGAAAGTAATAGCTGAATCCAACCCCATAAAAGCGATATTCACTGGCGTAGATACAAAGGGCGTACGAGACCAAGCGAAAGCAGTTGCCAAGTCCGCCGCTCAGTTGGCACACGGGATATCGCTCTTTGAACACTTAGGCGGCCTTGCCACGGACACCACTACGATTGCGACAAACTTGCGAAACAATAGCAGACAGATAGCGTCACTGATAACATTGGTGAACAAGATAAAGAACAACCAGGCAAATGACATTGACGACGACGCAGAAACTTTCATCCAACAATACGCTGGTTATACGCCAAAAGTAGACAGGAGTCGTATGGCCCAAAACATTGCTATGTGGGGAGCATTCAAAGGATCTACCTGCGACCTGTTAAATGGAGTGGAAGGCATAGGAGCGTCCATCGGGAAAGGTGTCGCTAATGGTCACTTATTATGCGAAAATTTGGAAGGGACAATTGCTGAATTCGGTGCACTGAGAGAAAATATTTTTGATTTTCAATTTGAACTAGTGGGCAGTCTAGCCAGGGTTGTACGAGGTAACGTAGCTAAAAAGCTAGCTGAATCCATTGGAGGGAAACAAAACGAAATGTTTAAGGCCGAAGAGCTGCTGGGAGGATTTCTGATGGTACAAAATTTTATCCAGTCTCAAGCCTGGCTGTATTGCGATAAACTTGAGTATAAAAACGAAGGCCAAAGAGTTCAGCCATGTTCACCAGAAACTGGACTCTTCACAAACAGTGATCTCGATAATCTGGTAGCCTTCACAGACCATCAAACTTACATATCGATCGAGCGCACAGTTCACATTCCATCTAAACCTCAGTTCAACGGTGATTTGGGTTTTATCAACATCCAGTCATTTGCAAGAGAAAAGACGACCTCCTTTAGACTACCCCTGGACGTAAACTGGCTGTACAAATTTGACTGGAGCTTGATTGGTGAATCGCAAGCGCCATACGTCGAGAACTTCCAACTGTTTTTACCCAACAAGGAGTACAAAACTGGCTCAAAAAAGATAAAGACATCAACTCGTATATTAGTCACCGCCGATACGGAGACAGGAAGCTACATCTCCGCGAACCGGGAATCCTCAGTGCTGTACAAGTTACCAGAGATGCAATCTTCTTACGTTACAGTTTATCAAGAGGGATATCGAAGTTCCACTTGCTCCAAGGAAATTTCCAACCCATACAGTCTCTGCAACAACCTTCCTAAGATATGCCACACCTCCACCAACGTACCAGGCGATAGCCTCCTTCCCACGACGCTATCAAGATGGAGAGTCACGTATAATGTTCAGTCAGGAGAACAAGACGTGCAATGGTTGGCTCCTAACTCTGCGACTGATCTGTACTTTATCGCCAAGGTAACGCTTCGAATGCTCCCTCGGAAGTCGTCAAGAAGTCGGATACCTAAGCCAGCTGACCAAGCAGATGTATGTTGTGAGGGAAACACCTATCGCTCGTCGCTGGTTAGCAGTGCGTGTAAGAGTTGCCCGAGTGGATCCACATCAAACCTGGGAGGGTACTATTGCGAGGCCGACGCTCCCGTTCCAAAAAAAAAGCAAGACGCGTTTCAGCATGGGAACGCACTCAAGAATAGCCCCTCAACCAAGGATCGCGCTTCCTCCAGGACCAGCAAATTACGACGTCCTAACGGTCATCCACGCACACGCCAAGCTCATGACTCCAACAAATTTGACAAATAGATCTGCAAACTCCAGACACAAAATACTCAATGACCAATGACATCAACTGTTAACCCATGAGTAATCAACGATTAATCAGTTGATCATTCATTGGGTATTGCCAATAATCCATGGATAATCGGCAACGATTAATCAAAAACATAACATTTTCTGGCTATTGATCACTTATTGATGTCATTGATTACTCATTGATGTCAATGATTGTTGAATGATGTCATTAATCGTGCATTGACTATCCAATGATTACTCATTATTTCTTACTCGTCATTTGTAACTCCTTTTAACATTGTAAAGCTCCATGGACAATTAGTGTTTAGCGCTATATAAATCAATAAATTCTATTCCCGCCTCTTACAACCAATTTAATAAGATACCATTCTTGTTTTATTAAGCTGAAAGATTTTTCCTTTAAGATTTCTGAAATTCCGGCTAAAATATTAAGTTCTATACAATCGCGCATAAGACCGATGAGTAATCAATAAAATCAATGGCTTATCAGTGATTAATCAATTCGTCATTGATTACTCATTGAGTATTGCCAATGCTTCATCAATAAGTAATTAACTGAATACTTATTGATTCCGTTGATTAGTTATGTCTGGTTACATTCAGTGTGGGAATGCACCTCGAAACCAGTCAAGGGTTCTCCACTGTCGACAAGCTCAAGATTTCACATTTGACATTGGGGCGATTCTATCTTGTTAAATGTGGCCTCCATTAACAACGTTTTAGTTCCATATGTGTGGTTTTGCTATATCGATAGCCCGATCAATAGCGACATTTATTTGGAAACATTTAGTATAACTTAAGATTATTTATTCATTCTTTGTAAAAGCGAGGTCTATCTACTAAAAGGAACGAATGTTCAGATATTGTTGGCTCATGTATTAACTGGCTTTAAAACGTACTTAGCTGCAAAACAAAATAACAACTACGAGTCAAGAAACAGCAGAATAATGAGCGATAGCAAACTAACAACTGAACTTACTTTCAGTCCCTTTTCAGTAGTACCTCGTTAATTTATTTATCGGTCATTTCGAAATATTATCTATTTGCTTTTATCGTGTACGTTAAGACTGCTAAGAGGTGATTGTCTGGACAGTAAGTTATTTTTTTTGGAAACATTATGTGTAACTTAAGATTATTTATTCATTCTTTGTAAAAGGGAGGTTGACTAAAAGGACCGTATGTTCAAATATCATTGGCTCGTTAATCTAAAAGCGTACTTTGCTGCAAAACAAGATTACAACTACAAATGATCAAACAGCAAATTAATGAGCGATAGCAAACTGACAACTGAACTCACTTTCAATTCTTTTCAGTTGTACCTCGCGTATATATTTATTTATCCGTCATTCGGAATATTATCTATTTGCTTTTGTTGTGTACATTAGAACTGCAAAGTGGAACAATTGTCTGGAAAGTTATTTATTTATTTGGAAAAATTCTGCGTAACTTAAGATTATTTATTCATTCTTTGTAAAAGCGAGGTCTACTAAAAGGAACCTACTATATTCCTCTGACATTATATGGACATATATATTATATTGGTCCCATATAATATCAACAATATTGATATCTTATGTCCAGTAATCGATCAACTTACTGGCGCATCCTCGGTGTAAAAACCTGCCAAGTCACGTGTGACGTAAAACAAAGAAAACAAAAGGTACTGAAACAATAGAGTGCAAGACAACAAAGGTAGAAAACAAAGAAAAAAGTCATGGGTTTTTACACCGAGATAAACCCAACTTACTTCTCTTATTTGCATTTGCTCCGTTTCTTATGAATTCCGAGCTTTAATCTGATGAATTTCTACAATACAGGATTAAAATGAAAATATTCGCTATCTCGACAGGGGCGTAATTCTATTCGCGCAGTAAGAGCTTACATTTCCCAAAAGCTTTTGTTTATTTTTGTCTTGAGTTTGCTGCTAACATGAAACGCAAAGAAACCATTTTAGTTTATCGAGTAAAAGTTACCGCTGTGCTTTACGATACCTTTTATCACCATAGTTACAAACGCGTCGGTCTCATCCTCTACGCGGGATCCTGTGTAAGCCGTGATAAAAAACAATGAACTGCAAGGCTGATCTGACCACGTAAAAAAGTAAAATTTGCGAGACACCACCACGACAGAAACCGATAAAGTAGGATCGTAACCGTGGACAGCTGTTTCGTTGTTATTGCAACTCATCAGCACGGTGTAACGATCTAAATGTCGTCAGCAAGAAAGCCAGCGCAAATAGACTGCACAATGACCCGTTCACAATATCAGGTTCCGTACTATGTTCTTACTTGTCACCCGAAACACGCGTGCCACATCATGTGTTTCGGGGAACAAGGAACCCACAGTGTATCGCAAAGATGTCTAGGAAATTGTAATGCAGATCACAAAGCCGATCTGAACATTTAAACGCATGGGCAAAACCAAGCTGAAAGAAAACACAGCATGTCGGATCTGAAAAGACCTACGGTCCCAAAATACATAGAAATAAAAGTAAACTGCAGAAGACCGCAAGCGATAATGCTGCTAATGATATGTAGGATCTACGAGAGACCTAACCAGCCAAATGAATGAAAAAAAAAAAAAAAAGGAACTGCAAGGCTGACCTGACTGATGGTGTCTTGAAAATTTTACTTTTTTACGTGGTCAGATCAGCCTTGCAGTTCATTGTTTTTGTTCATTCACTTTTTGGCTGGTTAGGTCTCTCGTAGATCCTACGTATCATTAGCAACAATATCGTTTGCGGTCTTCTGCAGTTTACTTTTAAACATTGATCACGCACGAAACCATCTTCACAGAACCTGAAATAAAGAAAAAAACAGTAAAATAATCAAATCAAGAGCAAACGAATAATTTTTTTTTCTCGGATTAAGTCAATAGAGACCTTGTTAAAAGATCCGACGACGGCGAGGGTCTGCGACGGCAGACTTGGTCGAGGGGGATTGGGGAGAGGTCACCGTTGCATGGCGCGAAAAATAACCTAAAGCAAGCGCGGGCGACGGCTGTCGTATTATAAAAACAGTCCGCAGCGCTTTTTCATGTCGGAAGTTTGGAGAGACGATGACTACGTTTAGTAAGAAAAGCGATGGCTACATTTAGAAAGGCTCGTGAATGTTTACTCGTAAGTTTCGACGATGGCTACATTTCGGAAGATGAATTTCTACTGTTGTTTGATGCGAACAGCTCTAAGAATCCAGACTTTTCCATATCAGCATTTTGAACATTTCGACTCGGAGGAACTGGATGAAAGCGAGTGTATGGCCGAATTTCGTTGCCGAAAAAACGACATACTCATTCTCGCATAGGCATTGGCAGGGGTTGCCTGACTCCTATACGTGCTAAAAAAATGTACATTGTATGTGCAATTTTAAGAAATGCCATTACTTGTTTATGGCAATTCAACTTCAGAATTCTCTTGTCTTGACCCACCCACCCTTCCGGATTACATTAAGAGCGACCTCGACTAGATTAGATTACGCTGCTCTAATCTCCGTGATATACTAGTTTCCGCTAAACTCCCTTCTAACTCTACTAACCCCCACCCCAACTCTCTTGTGGTTCTTTCCGTTGCGGAAAGAACTGCGCTACTTGTCCCTACATTTCTGACGGACTTACTAACTATACTTTCATCTCTACCGGTGAAACGCTTACTATCAAATGTAACCTGGCCTGTGACACTAAAAATTTAATCTACATGATTCAATGTAACCGCTGTAATTTACAATACATTGGAGAGACTAAACGACGTTTAAAAGACGTTTAAAAGACGTTTAAATGACGTTTAAAAGACAGATTTACTATAGATACGATTTACTATATATACTACAGATTTACTATAGATACTATAGATAATCCTTACACCAAGTCTAAACCTACTATAGCCGTTGAACATTTTCTCTCCTTTCCTAATCACACTGCTAATGACATGCAACTAATCCCCCTCCCTACTGAAAAAATTTTCTCTAACCGAGACTCAATACTTAAGGCCAAAGAAGCTTTTTTAATTTCAAAAGGCAGAACACTTGTTCCTCACGGCCTCAACATTCGCGAAGAAATATACTAATTATTCACTTTTGTATTAGTTTCCTTTCATTGTTTTCTGTATATTTTTCATTATCAACTATTTTTATTTCTATCTATCATTATTATTTTTCTAGGCGTAGCCCTACGTATTTCGTTGTTACGTATACATGTCAACTATATATAATAAAACCAATGTAAATTTTACGTCACTGTACCCGAAGAAGGCTGGTTTGGCCAGCCGAAATATAGTACACCTTTTTAAAAAAAGGCAAGTATTGTACTGGATTACATTGATGGCGGTTTGCGCGTACCAAATATTCTAACCACATTCAAGTCGCTAAATCTAGCATGGATACCCAGACTTTTAAAAAATGAAAACTGTTTAAACGAATCTTGGCTGTATATCCCAAGTTATCATTTTAAAAGGCACGATGTAATTATGAAAACCATTTTGTTAAACAAATTGATCTGTCACTTTTTTTTTTATAAAGAAATCCTACTCCACATGATGGAGTTAAAACAATTGTATGGATATTACCCAGAGCAAGATTTGGTGCTATTTAATAATAGAGAAATTTTAATAAATGGGTAACCTTCAAGCAAGCTCCCGGGCTCGGGTTTGCGGGAGGGGGGAGGGGTGGGGGAGGGAACCCAAAATCCCGAACCCGAGCCCAAGAGCTTGCTCGCAGGTTCATAAATGGGAAGTCATTAAAGTTTATTGTAACGAATGGCATCAAAAAGGTATATTTTCTACCCGAGGTGTTTTGAATGATGAGGGGAAATTTTTTTCTAACCAGGAATTCCTGCAAAAATACAACCTCAAGTGCAAATTTCTTCGATAATTTCAAGTTCTGGCAGCATTTTCCAAACATCTGCGAGAAAGAGCAAGACAGACTTCACTCGACAAACACAAATTCGAATAGAACAACTTCATATTTCCTCTGTCGCCTACTGTTTCAACAAAATTGCTCAAGAAGTAACTAAAGCTACTGGCCCAAGGAAATGTGAACACGAAATCCAATTGATGAATTTGACTTGGCTTGCTATTTTTGTAACTCGCTACAAAGAAGGAATTGTATTATTTTGGTATTGAAAGTAACAAAGACTGCCTATACTGTAATGCAAGTGACTCCATAGGTCATACTTTCATTGACTGCCTCCCTTAAAAATATTTTTTCAGTCACGTTCTAGAATGGATTAACAGCGAACATGCCACCTCCTATTCACTCTCCAATGAAGAATGGCAATGGTCAATTAGCGCATTCCGATGGGACACTAAAAAAGTTAAATGACTGCAAAATATTATCTATACTGTCAAAAACTAAACAATAAATTTTGATGAATTTAAGCAACGAATTGCCTTCAAATTCCGGATTGAAGGCCTTTCTTAGTTCTAACGCTTTAATTTCCAGGTATTCACTTAGCTTATAGCCCATATTTAACATGTCTTTTTTTGAAAATATATGTGAAAAAGTACTGCCCTTGCTGATGTTTGTCCGTCTTTAGTGCATGTGTTTTGTCGTGCGTAACTGTGTGCATGTGGTCAATAATACAATCGCACCTTTATTAGTATTAACACCGTCACCTATTATATTTGTGCATATTATTGCATGGGTGTTTCTTGGTGTTGCGGAAGCCATTGTTGGTTAGCTTTTGTGTTGTGGTGTGGGTATTGTTCAGTGCCTTTTGAACCTTTTGTTTTACGTCATTTGGTGATCACACCATCCGCAACACCAAGAAACTACCTTATGAGCTGCGGTTACACGTTTCAACTTTTACCTAGGTAAACTCGAAACAACAATAGCGAGTGCACGTTTAATTTGAATTAACAATAGCCCTTGCACGCTTAAGCGTGCCGCAGCTATTGTTCTTTCGAATTTACCTAGGTAAAAGTGGCAACGTGTAACCCCAGCTATTATTTTTGTAATGTACCATTATAAATTGTAACTGAATCTTGTCACTTTCAATAAAGATTTGCATTATTATAAAAAAAGAACCGGCGATGCCATGGCAACCGGCGATCACTTCAATCTTAACAATAGATGTATTCTCCTTATATTCTTTGTGAGAACTACCCTTCTTAACTTTCATAAAAGGTTTCCGCGGGGACCATACTTTGGTCCTTGCGCCTTGTTCACGAACCCAAAATTGTTTGGATTGAAGGAGCTACAATAGCTAGACCCACGGGTACTTTGCGCTATTCACGTGGAACTATTACGGCTGAGAAGAAATTAAAAAGAGGCTCTATTAGCGGCTACCACAGAGATACGGAATATTCAACCTGCGCTTAGGACAATTTTAGGCCCAAGTCAAACGCCGTACTTCACATGAGCCGACATGAATTCGGCTCATGTGAAGTTCGGCGTTTGACTCAGTTAAGTTCGACTGATTGTATTTGGATCGGCTAGCCGTTCTTCACAGCTGGTACAGCCGTGAAGAACGGTTGATGTTGAGTTCGGGTGAATTAAGTTCGACGTTTGACTCAACAAGCGATCTTAATTAATTTGAGTTGACCTAAACTGTATTTAGGTTCGGCTCATGTGAAGTACGGCGTTTGACCTTAGTCTTAGCGGCGTTCCCTAAATATTCTGTTACGTTGTATAAATTGCATCCTTTAAGACGTGAAGGAGGACGGAAGATTGGCCTATACCCTTTCAGTTAAAGAGCGATGTCATTAAATGTAGTCGTTTTCATACTACAACCCTGACAACACATGTTGAAGGGACTAAATCTAAACTAGTATGCCAAAATTAAAAATAAATTTAATTCTACTTAAAAATATTCTGCTGCCGACCACAATTCTCTCCACAACTTTTGGCACAAAGTTTATTTCAACTACATCTCTGAACATGGAACTGTTACAAATTAATTTAACAAATTGATGACAATTATTTTACCCAGCACCTTTAATGAGTTTACCAAAACCAAGCCGACTGTATAACGTCAGGCTTGGAAAAAAATGACAAAATACACAAAAGCTGTTAAACAGCTTCGTAAAACGCACATAAATATCCTCTGAATTGAAACTACTTCGAGATTCTCAACCCCGTTCTAAACTAAGCACTGTTGAATGGAGGGTTTTGACATAGTTATGGCGTACCATTTTAGAAATAAATGTCTCAAATTCAAACGGTCTTTTCTAAAATGAAAATTACAAAAGAAAAGGCCGAGAAACTTTGGCGTCAAACTGATTAATGTAAAATGTTCCGGAATTCTTAATTGACGAAGGCAAGTCACGATATTGGCTTTGACCTCAAGAGAAAATATGACCGTCTTCCATCAAAACAGTCTTTAAATCAGTCTGCTAAAAGCCATGTACCCCGGCATCGAAACCCTCTGACAACCGAGCTTAGCCTCAGTAAATGCAATGATTATATATTTTAAGCAACTGTTCATCTAGATTTCTGCGAATACGGCACCTACTTAAAGTTTGTTCAGGGTTTCCAACATGTGGGGGTTTCTGAGCCTTGAAATTTTTGCTTTTTTGTGTGAAGCATGGGGAAAAAAAAAAGAGATGCGTGTCCTTTACGCCTGTGTAACTATGATTGAAGCCTGAAGCCCTATTTATTATTATTTTTTTCATTTTTCAACCCTGAACCCGTTTGGGATCCTGTACGGTTTTCTGACTAACTTGCAGAAATCCGAGTCACATTTTACCTATTAGTCTACAAGGAGTCTTCACTTATCTCAAATGCGCATACAAGTATCATAAGTTCCGAAAATAAAGACCCTCGTTACTTTTCAATTTAGCAGCCTTTTGGCTATCATGAGATGATAAACTTTCCTGTGTTTGCTTCTTTTGAGTAGCTAAAACGTGTAAGTCGTTTTCCGGGCCACTCTTTCTTAACAAAATTGCCACAAATGTGAAAACAAACGCACAATTTTTAATAAAAAATGTTCTTCACGTTTGTTTGTTTTTCCAATTCAAATCAATTGAAGAGATAAGTCCGTGTATCAAGGTTTGTTACACGTTGTGTATGCAACATTACAAACAAACAAACAGAAAGTCAAGTTACATTTGAGGTCGTCAGTTTAGGAAGATCCCTACTTTCGGGAATTACTAATAACCATTAAATTTTATTGTATACTTTCGGGGGTCAATGATTTCGGAACTTTGCGATCTATGTTAAAGGAATACTTGAGTTCATTCGCAAATTTTAGTAGCAAACTCACTCTGCACTTTGAAAAGCGTCGAACTGTTTGATGACCAGTCTCGTTATACCAGGCCTCAACGTGCTTACCCCACAAAGAAAGCTCTTATAGCTGCTTGGGTAATCAATGAAGTCACATTTCATTACGCGCCGATGACAACTGGGAACGAGGTTGTTTGATAATCAATCATATCATGCTTGATACCAAATTAGGTCATCCCTTTTATATGACGTGGTAATGCGTAGATACAGTCTACGTAAAAAAATACTACGTTGGGTCGTTGCAACACTGTATATGCTGCGCTAATACAGCTTCACTGTAACTGTTAGTCGAAGAACCTCTACTAACGGCCATCACGCTTCAACGGCGGCCATCAAAACGCGTCCCCAACCATCAAAATTAACTCTTCGTAACTGAACCAAACAATCAACAACTGAAGATTATATATACAAAATAATGCTTTTAGCTGACAACAACGCTATGAAACTTGATAAATATGATGGTTGCGTACTTGAACTACCAAAAGTATTTACAATCGAGTGAAGTGAAAAAATAATAAGCTAGTGATCCTGACACAGTGAAATATGAAAAATAAAAGAACTGTACCTACTTAGTATTTTTCCAGCGAAATCCCGATCAATTGAACCAAAACTAATTCCCTTAGATTTGATTTCAGTCAATGCCACCCTCGAACCTCCAAGGGAAAGAAATTGGTTCGAAAAATCGGAATTCATCTGTACTGAAACTTCAAATTTCGCCAAATTTGGCATACGCTCTTTTGTATGCTACGAGTGTGAAAAACGCACCCCTTTTGGCGGAGCCTCCCTGTATATAGGGCGTAGCAATAGCATCCCCGGGTTACCCCGGGTTACCCCGGGTTAGTGTTGAAACAGCTTTCATTTAAGCCGCAAAACTCTTACTCTTCAGCATTGACACTGAAAATGAAGTTCAGAAGCTGGTTCAACCATCTCTTTCCTTTTTCCCAAAGCAAAGTTAAAAACTCTATGTACAGTAAACATGGCACATAACACCCTTACCTCCCTACAAAGGCCACCTCTACAAAACAGTCAGTTAACCCGTCTTAAAGGTGGCCGTTGTTAAGAGGTTCCACTGTAATATCCTTGGCTTATCAATTCAGCCAGTCTCGTCACATGTTCATATTACAGTTGAATTACAAGTCCAATATAAACATGGCCTTATCCTTATCCCTCTACTTTGTGTATGATAATAGCGTGGTTACGTGATGAACTTCTCTAAATGACCTTTTTACCTAGCCTGCGTCGCAACCGAAATCAACCTCCGGTAATTACTGCATGAGATGCAGGTACTTCGTTGGTCTACAACAAGGATTTTACTTGGATTCCGTTTGCGACGCATGCTACCTTTCGCCATGACAGAAACAAGCTAACGGGAAAAAATTAACTGATTGAAAAAAAAAGTCAGTTAACCTAATTTGAATATTCGTTTTTAAAGGAAACTCATTGCAAATGAAAGAGCTCAGTGTGGTTTGATTCGAGTGTATTTATACTGTGCATTTTTAAAGACTTTCTGTCATGGGTAGTTAGAATGAATCATTAATGGCTATCCATAACTATGGCCTACTTTCCGATGCCAGTTAGCATGATGTTTTCATAAATTTCGTCATCATCCACTGTTGCATATTCGTCGTCTTGTATTTCCGGAGGTTCTTCGCTGGCTGCATATCCAGGATTGTCAAACTGACAGATCGAATAAAAATTCTCTTTTATTCCTGGAGGCTCCTCGTTGGCTGCGCATGCAGGATTATCAGACTGACAAGTTGAATAGACATTCTCTGTTATTTCCGGTGGGTTCTCGTTGGCTACGTACGTGGGATTATCGAACTGACCCGTTGTTGATGCAGCAGATGACTTCGATTTCTTCACCTTCCTTCTCTTGCAGAAAATGACCAAGACCACAATACCTATAACTGATAATGATGGGAAAAATTTGAAAATTGAAATTTGTGAATTGAAATTAAAAGTAGATTGGTGTTCAATTGAGTGGTGTATAAAACCAAAAGGTTTTATTAGGTTTTGGTACTGATCGCAAGTAGTGTTTTTTGTAGCTGAAGAGAAGGAAAGACGCTGATCTTCTCCAACCCTTCCACCCTGTTAATTAGAAATTATATACAGTGGATGGCAGAGGGGATCGTTTGTACTGTGATAGATTCTTTAAGTCTATACTTTGATTATCTTTATCTCTTGGCCAAAAGGCAAGTTCGTTCTCGTTGTGGTGTTTACGGCGGGATGAGGGGGAAGGGGATGAGGATGTAGTTATTAAAATATGTTTATTTCTTACTTATAATAAAACCTGGTGATGAGCGAATGTCTTGTTTTCAATTATTTTATCTTTCTGGGAAAAGACGAATATTTTTAAGACTAATGGATCTTAAATCCTAAGTTATGATATTTTTGTAAACCAGTGTTGCTGAAAGCTAGAAAAAATACACTGGAACAAAAAGATTTCATCGCGTTAAAACGCGAACATCTGAAAAGGGTCGCCTGAAAATATCGTTTCCGTCGACGAATACTTTTTAATGGCTTGAATCTCTGTTAGAAGTCGTACTTACTGAAGACTACTGAAACTGCTCCAACAATAGCGTAAAGTAGCCATGACGACTTTTCAGCATCCTCTTGCCCCTTAATTTCACCTGCATCTTTTGTTGGATCAGAAACCATTGATGGAGTGAACGTTGTCAGTATTCCAGTAAAACGCATCTGAAAGCAAAAATGCGGTAAAGCACTTACTATTGTTAACTTAAAAGAAGTTAATTATCACGAAAATTTTACCCTCTTTTGAACAAATCCATGCTATAATACCTGTTTCTTAGGTAAGGGATTTGAGGTTTCTTTTTGGGGATTTATTGTGTAGTATTAAAAATCATATATAGAACGATAAAAAAAACGTTTCTAGACATATCGACAAAATAATAAAATAAGAACATTGTCGTGTAAAAAAGTAATAAAGAAAAAGCTTTAAAGTTTGGGATTTGCCCTTGAATAAAACTGTATCCTTTACTAAGAACTTCTTCTTATCATAATCGTAAGGGACTCACCTGGGTATTTTTTGGTTTAGATGTTGGGGACCTTCGTAGTAAGGTAATAATGCTAATAATGTTCCAATATTGCTCAATTAAATAGCGGGAAGCCCAGTGCCCCGTGCCCCGTGCATGAATGGATGTTATTCCATTCCAAATAAACGTTTGTTCTAGCTATTTTTACATCGGAGGGATTGTCATATCGGTAGTGAAAACCACAGGACATGGGAATGAGAACTTGAATTACCGATTCTCATATCGAAAGATGTCTGACGCACTAACTATCCAACACTATAATTTCGGTGTGAGAAGCCGAGGCTTGTTTTATTGTGATGAAATTTACTTTATACTGTGTAAAGGTTCATTTCCAAATGCCTTTGTTTTTAATACCTTCCTTCCGTGGTATTCTATTTGAAACCCCTCGCTCAGGAATTTCTTTAAACGGCGTTCATCGACACCTGCAGCATTTATGAAGAGAACGACCTGCGGACAAAAAAATAAATTCACAAATGATCCACAACAGAGTTATGATCCATTGTTCCATCTAAATTTGAGTAAAAATGTTCAATCGAATGAAAGACAGATTAAGTATTTACCTTGGCTTCATTCTCAGTTATACTAATCTCAGATTTCTTTTCAGTTACAACAGCGGTCTGCAAATTTGAAAAAGAGAATTGATCATGCTGACGTCAGAATACCAAAATTGACTACCCATGCAACAATCAACACTTTGGAAATATTTGCAAGGGCCAACGGACAATGCAAAGGCGTCGGATCCTGATGGATATAATCAAACACGAAATAAATAATAAAGCAATGCAAGGCTAACTGTACAACTGGGATTATAAGTATATATTCTGTCCGAATATACTTATAATCCTAGTTGTACAGCCAGCCTTGTTTATTAATTACTTCCCAACAGACATGTAGCAGATGTGGAACCTCATGTGATAGTGATCCTATCTATCTTAGTCTGCGCGGCTGGTGGGATTATTCTCCTATTTAAAAATAACGGATGGTGATCGTCAGAAATTTTTGAAACAAAGAAAATCTTAAAGGTACCAGAATATCCTTTTGTGGGTAGGGCTCAAATTCATTTTCACCCATAACAGGAACCAATTTTAAAACGACATATGACATATTATGCCATATTTTCACCCATAAGAGGAACCAATTTCAAAACAACACACAACATAATCTACTATATTTGTCGGCCCAATACCCTAAAAGGTACTCATTTTAGCGAAGAGAAAAAATAGATTATTTTCTATTGTTTTAGATTATAGTACTGTTTAAGTGGTATCAATCTGCAAATTTTGCCCCTTATCTAAAAGGTACGACGATTACCCGGTTATTTTCATATGGGAGTCCCCACAGGAATTATTCGTGCAAGGCAGCCACTATTTTGAAAGCACATATATTCTGACCCGTAAACACTGTATGAGAAGAAAACCCGAGAGGCTGGGAGCTGTTTGCTCCTGTGCCTCTTTTTCTGGATGGCAGTTGTTTTGTTGTCTGTTAAAGTGTCATTTTACTCCCTGGGTGCACAACTGCCTTCAGCCTGCTTTGTCGATGATGGCAACAGGGTGACTATGTACGTGCAGTACGTGTTCATGTATATTATGCATTGTAAGTAGGTATATTTAAATGCAAATATACTCACACCAAGAAATTCCGATATTTTTTCTTCTATCAAATCCAGAATTTGTTTCTTGTCCCTCTTCATGTCCGAAGAAACCAACTTTCCTTTAAAGAACAGCTAAAGGTGAAATTACTTTGTGTCAGTAAAAAACAAAGGGTCGTTCGAGAACGAGAGACATCGGCTACAGTGATTGACAGAGCGAAACTCTCGACAGTTAGTTGACAATTATTGGATGAGGTTGAGCATGATAGCGATAATTATCAAGGCCAAAGTTTGTGTTATCTGCCGAAGCCGAAGGCTGAGGCGGATAACGTACACAAACTGAGGCCTTGATAATTATCGCTATCATGCGAAAACCGAATCCAATAATTGTTTTATTATGCATATTCCTGAGCTGCACTTGTAAAGACAAGAGCGCGCACAAAAAAAGTGATCAATGCACAACAGTCAACTTGTAAGTAAACAACTTACGTCACTTCTGCACGCATAAAACTATTGTCTGTAGGTATGACGTCACTTCTACATGCATAAAACTATTGTCTGTAGGTATGACGTGACAGAAACAGCAAGCAATAATTAGCTGCGTGCTTATAGCCAATCAAAATCGAGCTAGTGACACCAATGTATAATAATTGAGTTTTCAACTTCAGAGTCTGCGTGTTATCGAAAGGTCAAATAAACGCAGACTGCTGACACTTGCTTAAGGTCGTTGGAACAGTTTCCAAAGTAAAACCAAAACCAAATTAATCACTGGCCAATCAGAACAGACGCAGGCAATCAAATGAACCAATCAGAACGAGAAGCAAATACATGCAATCAGCGCCAAGCGCGCGGGAAAACGCGTGCGAACAAGTCACGATTATTGGCTGACAAAGTGGCGCCGTAGCAATGCAAAAACAAAGCAATTGCAAAATTGCTTTCGACACTCGACCGAAAACCGCTCTATAAAAAAACTAATAAGATAAGCTTTTGTGTGATTGACTAAATTAAAAAAAGATGGGAGTAGTGAATTTCTCAAGGATTCCCCACAACGTATGTTTGCTGATGATTTCTTGTGGAGACAGCCACTGAGGACTTATTTTATCGGTAGTGACCACGGTACCTTATATGAGAAAGTCAATAAAACAAATAATGTAATACCTTTAGTTCAAGAATTCTCGTTGGAGATGCTGATGGGTAAACCGTAGCTGTTGACTGAGCTTCATTAGTCGATGGAAGGTCACTTGTTGGTGTTTCAATTTCTGTCGTAAAAAATCAGAAAGGGCGACACGCGTGAGATATATAAATAAGAGAAGTAAGCTCTAGTAAAGATAATTTGTATTACAATATTCAAGGGAGTAAAATACTAAGGAAAGAAATTCTTACTCAGATTGAAGTTTATAAAGGAACCGTACTCGTATGTATACAAAGTATTTGACGCAAAGTACAAGTAATATGACAACCGCAACTGCGGCTAATTAACAATTATTGGATGAGGTTGAGCATGATAGCGATAATTATCAAGGCCAAAGTTTGTGTTATCTGCCGAAGCCGAAGGCTGAGGCGGATAACACATATTATGCATATTATTCCTGAGCTGCACTTGTATAGACAAGAGCGCGCACAAAAAAGTGATCAATGCACAGCAGACAAACTATTGTCTGTAGGTATGACGTCACTTCTACATATATAAAATTCATTGTCTGTAGGTATGACGTAACAGAAACAGCAAGCAATAATTAGCTGCGTGCTTATAGCCAATCAAAATCGAGCTAGTGACACCAATGTATAATAATAATAATTAATGGTAACTTACTGATACAATGCATCTCATTCACTGCTCCAGTTGAAGTGGTGGTAAGATTTTGTCCACAGGAAATGCAAGAAAGTCGTCCTGTTGAAGGTTGGTAATAGCCGCGGGGACACAAGATGCACGTTCTGTTCTTCAGTGTACTGTATGAACCAGCTGGACAGTCAGCTACAAAGAAATCCCACATTATTATCACGCCAATTGCAAGAATGAATAAAGAGACAGATGCATAAGAACGGGTAAATATGTATAACTTACTGATACAGTGCATCTCATTCACTGTTCCAGTTGAAGTTGTGATAAGATTTTGTCCGCAAGAAATGCAAGATAGCCGCCCTGTTGAAGGTTGGTAAGTGCCATGGGGACACAAGATGCACGTTCTGTTCTTTAGTGTACTGTATGAACCAGCTGGACAGTCAGCTACAAAGAAATCCCACATTATTATCACGCCAATTGCAAGAATGAATAAAGAGACAGATGCATAAGAACGGGTAAATATGTATAACTTACTGATACAGTGCATCTCATTCACTGTTCCAGTTGAAGTTGTGATAAGATTTTGTCCGCAAGAAATGCAAGATAGCCGCCCTGTTGAAGGTTGGTAAGTGCCATGGGGACACAAGATGCACGTTCTGTTCTTTAGTGTACTGTATGAACCAGCTGGACAGTCAGCTACAAAATCGATACGACAAGAAACAACAAACATCAATACGAATGTAATGTTTGCTTTTACACACTTTCTACCCTTTCTAGTTCTAAAAGATCTTAGTGGAAACAGAGCAATGCAATAATAATAAGAATATGTGAGTAGATTATTCTCACTAAAGTTCACTTTTGGCGATGAGATGGGGCGTGTCTTGCCCGTTTTAGAGTATAATTAAACGTAGTCTATACCTATTAAACCAGTTATATTGTTAGATTTAGACAGTGAATATTCGAGAACGAAACTCGCTGAACTTCCTACTAAAGTCTCCTTACCTTAACTCTAACCACCTTTGTGTCTTATTTGCTGGAGGCCTTTATTTATAACATACATTCTTAGGTTCTGCCTTGCGGATAACTCAAAGTTGTATACACCTCACTGGCTACGAACATCACGCAGGAATTGAATTTCGGGCAAAAATCTTTCACGAACCCACTCATTACGGACACTGATAGTATTTGTGACCCCGAATGTATTCGTTTTTTGTTAACTACTACGAGCCATCATATCCTTGAAGCACAAAACTCAAATTTCAGGAGCCTATAAAAGTAACTGAGCCCTAATAAAATGCGTTTGCTTTTCAGCCGTTTTACACATTTAAATGAACACACATTACCGATGCAGTCGGATTCTTCCACTGTTCCATTCAAGGCTGTGGTGAGGTTTTTGCCGCAGGAAATACATTCCTTTTGACCTTGAACAGGTTGGTATGTGCCAAGTGGACATTCAACGCACGTGTCATTTTCAGAACTGTAGTACAAGCCAGCGGGACAATTTGCTAAAAGGTACAACATATCTACATAAGATTACATTACGGGATAAAAGAACTGTCCTTAGAAAGCAATTGGTTGTCGAAAGAAACTTTTTCTTGCTATGGCTGAACTAACATGTGGATTTTAAATAATAAAACATTGTAGCCTAGACAACCAGAGCCAACACGTTGTTTCCAAGACAACTGTTCAGTGCTTAATAACGCGTTGTCCCCAAACTGAAGAAAAACTAAATTCAATGATGACTTGGTTTACTTGTATTTTGCCGCCCTTGAATTGGCTCCTATACTGCTTATTTTTACATTTTTCTGCTTATTTGGCTACATCTGGTAACTTTGGTTTAGTGCATGTAGTCATTTTGTGACGGTATAAACCAAACATAGTCCTTGATAAACGAAATGACGACGGTTGATGACTGCTCCTCAGATATATGCGTAAATAACTATCATCTGTCTTTGAATTGGTTCATAAACACAGTATGCTGATGTGTCAAAATAAGTGCAATATGTGTTTGATATATTAAACACATTTCAAAGATTTAAAGGAAACAGCATTGAAACATAAAACTTACCACAAATAAAACCATGCTTAGTGAGGGACTGTCCCTCGGGACATTCGGGAGATAACGGGTACAGAAGTATGCTTCCAGGCTCCCCAAGAAGAGTGGTGGAGTTCAAAGAAACGTTAAAGGTCTTGTTGATTACATCTGAGTTGAAAAGTTCTAGTTTCTCGACCATGTTGGCCTCAGCAACAGCAATGCCTTCAGCGATTTCAATGAATGATGTGAAGTTTCCCTCCTTCCAAGGTTCTGTAAAGAAGTCTACTGTGAATAACACGGAGGACTTAGAAGAAGTATTTTGTGAATAGTATTCTAGTTCAGAGATTAACTCCATGGACAAATTGAGCGACCTTGCTAATGAATAACGAAGGCTGTCAGTCATGTTCTTGTCAAGCGATGATGGTAATGTGTTGGACTCGTATACGCATTGATGTGAATGTTGGGCAGAACTGTTGGAAGAATTCGATGTCAGCCAACATTGGGTAGTGAGATTGAAGGTAATAAGCATACTTGGAAGACCAACTGTGTAATTCAGAACGTCCAGTCGGGCTCTTTGGCTTGCTGCTGCTCCATGGTCGTTAGACGCCTCGCAGTGGTAATACCCTTCCTGGTGAAGATGAGGGTTGGCGATATATAACACAGGCTTGGTTTCATTAAGCTTGACAGTGGATGAGTTTG
Source organism: Cladopsammia gracilis (assembly GCA_022457155.1). Classification (NCBI taxonomy): domain Eukaryota; kingdom Metazoa; phylum Cnidaria; class Anthozoa; order Scleractinia; family Dendrophylliidae; genus Cladopsammia; species Cladopsammia gracilis. Next base: position 695,943 of record JAJGOT010000439.1, on the reverse strand, counting down.
TAGATTGAAAAAACCACTGAAAAGTAGGCGATGGCTCGGCCGTTGCATTACAAATAAATGTCGCAGGCATTTGACTTCTGAATACAACTCTTTGTGCCTGGGGATGCTGAGTAATTTTGGGCTTGCTATGAACCTTGACTATTGTCACGTTGGATAGTGTGCTGCCCTTGTTGTTTGATACAACACAAACATAAGCACCCTCGTTATCTTTGGTAACGGCATCGACAAAGAAAGTTCCATCGAATGACTTGCCAATGAGCTTGTCATTCCGTCGCCAAGTATATGTTAATTTCTCTTCTTCCTTAGCACTGCAATTTAGCGACAAACTGTCTCCTGGAAAAAGAATAACTTCTCCCTGAGAGGAATATGTTATGCGAGGTGTTCCTCCACACAAAACTGACTCGTCGCGAGTTTTGTCCAGGAAGAGAGCAGCGAGAGTGAGAGCTTGTTGGGCTTCCTGCATACTCAAGGCTTCAGTGGTTAATGATTTTATCACCTGTCGTAGTCGAGGAAGAGATTCTTTGATCTCAAGTGCCCTGGGACTGTCCTCAAACTCGTAAAATTCCTTTGCTCCTTCAAAAAGGTATTCGATGCAGTCTTGTGTGTTAGAGCACTCTTCAAATCCTTTGCCTGACGTATAACCCTCTAGGAACGCCCTCCACGATTCTAGAGTATCATTCCAAGATTGAGAAGAATCATTGGTCAGCTTGATATTTTCGTGTTTTAAGACCTGTATGATTTCCAGAAAATCTGTTACGAAAGAGCTGTTTGGATACCCAATGCTGTCATTCACCGTTCGTGATGCATTGGAGAACGCGCTGCTAGCATTCATAGATTGGGATAGCCGTTCTAGGTCATAGAATCCAGAGGAAAGGTTTAGGGTTAATCCCTTGACTGAAGAAATAAGGTCACCCAATGATTCCAACATGTAGCTTAAGTATAAGTGTGTATTGTTCACAAACATACATGAGTATGGATAATCAGTGAAGCTTGAATGCAGGGGATGTGTAGAATTTGCTGAATCGTCTGGTACCGATCGCTTTCTTCTTGAGTGTTTGCCACCAAATAATTTGACAATGATACTCTTGGACGCCGAAGTAATTGAACGTTCCACTTGGTCAAAATCAACAAGAAAGCGGACTGGCACTCGTTTTCCACTTACTGTACTCGCATTACATTGGGCAACAATTTGTCTGGCGCCTCCTGATACCACGGAAAGGGAAAATTGCAGTTCGTCAACATCTACAACTTTCTTGTTGTCCGAGTGGTTCATGGCCTGCGCTATTTTTAACCCAAAGTCAACAATCCTTCGAATGTGGACCATGGAACCATTGGTAATCTCTACCGCTGACAATTGTTGTTTCATGTGTGCGTCCACTTGTTTAAGCTTAGTGACAGCACTTTTATGAAGGACTCTAGCTTTCTCATAAGCAAACGTTGCTTTTTTGACCTCATCAACAGAAGATCTTAAAGACAGATATTCCAAATGTAAAGTTTCATTCATTGCGTCCAGAGTGAATTTTAGCTCGGTCATAGAATACAGACATTCGTCGTTGTTTATGGTGCATTGAGGATCTATTACTTTAGTTTGACATCCATATTGTTTGCAGCATTGATAAGGGGGACCGTATCCACCTGGTTTTGTCTTCTCCGTGTGCCCAGTGCACTTGACTTCCTTGATGATCTGTTCAACTGCTTTCACTTTAAATACTTTGTGGTCATACTCTACCAATCGTGGCTCAGCAGGCACTTTTTCGTACGTATTAGAGCAGCCAAATATTTTCTTCTTTAAAAATCCAACAGTTCCTCCTAGCACACCTCCAACAACAAAGCCCACAGCACCTCCAATTGGTCCTTTTATCATTGAACCAATTTTTTTCCCAATCTTAGCTCCGATTTTCGCATAGTTAAAGACAGTCTTGAAGGAGACTCCGGACCTACAGTTACCAGTGTATATGGTTTTATATGTCTGGACTGCAAAATTTCGTTTTTCAATCTCATTCTGCACAACGTTGACCGTTAATGTTTTTTCCACTGTGTTGCAATGCCGTTCAAGGTAAGTTATATTCATGCGATCCTGGCACAGGTCAGGGGTGATACAACCATTTAAACAAGTGTAGTTACACTCTTGTATCTCACAAAGTAAGCTACGGATGTTCTGAAGATAATAGAAGGTGTTATTAAATCGTACTTTAGCAAGATGGTATTTTAAACGTGCCACACGAAGTTCCTCTGCCGCTTTTTCTTTTTTGACTTTCAATTCGTCGACAGCAGACTGCTTTGACCTTAGGACGTCTTTGACCAAATCCGCTTTTCTTTTAGCATCTTTGAATGCAGATTGAGCATTCGCTAATCTTCGTGTCGCCTCTATGGCCGCCATGGTAGTTTCGTTTGTGATAGTTTCTTCAAGAAGCTTATAAAGGCGCGAAGAACTGTTCATTGTTCCTTCCACCGCAAACACTATGGAATTCCAGTCTGCAACGTTCTCGATTTGGGCCTTTACATTTAAAAGTGCATCAAACTCTCCAAATATATGACCCCAGATGACAAAGGATAACTCATTTCCAGTCATGTTCACAGTTGTGTTCTTCTTCACTCCAAGCAACTGAACAATACTTTCAAAGGTTGTCACGGTAAGGTCATTGTGACGGGGAAAGAACATTTTTAACGTTTCACCTGCTGGAAATGTTATAAGACTACCCAGAGAGATAGAATGCAAAGCATTTCCTTCAACAAGTAAACCAGCTTCCTGCCTTGCTGGGTTAGTGCCACACTGGTTGCCATGTAGGGACCAGATGCTTGAATTCATGTTTGAAAAGCACAGTCTCTTATGACATATTTGAGCAACCAAGTGAAAACGCAGACCAACAAATTTCTGCTGAATGGAGGACTGAAAGAACGAAAGAGACATTGTCCTTGGGAGGTCTGCCTTTAGTTTAATGAAACGATTGATGAAACTGTCTATGTTTGTTCGATTCCTGTAGAGCTCTAACTGGGCTACAAGCAGGTCAAATGCTCTCATCATGATAACAAGGTCGTCATCCAACTTTTCCACAAGTACTTTCAGTTGCAACCAGTCCGAAGGTGGAGACAGAAGGCGGCGAGCTTTGATCACAGTAGTAAGCATTTCGTCCGCCACTGCGTCCCATCTCCCGGTGTTGGATTGCAGTTCAGGCACATTTGTGTTAATATCCAGAAGGATTCGTTTTATTTCTTGCGTCTGCCATTCCAGAAACCTCAAGTTGTTGTTATTGTCCTGGGCTGTGATAACTTGACCACCTGTGGTTGAGTGGTAGATCTGCAAATATTTCAATCCATCATTCGGTCTGATGACATTAGACAACGGACTTGTACTGAATGGTTTGGAAGATCTTTCAAGAGCAAAAACGAATCCTTGAGGCACTCGGCAATCATCAATGAAACTCGATGACAAAAACGCAGTTCCTACGAAAGCAAAAAATATATGCACCCTTAACATATCTGGAACTTACGAAATTTCTTAGGCACTTTTTCTTATTTATTTTACTTATTCATGTTAAGAAATACTCAGTCAGTGTTTCGCAGCCCTTTTAGCCTAATGGTTAAAAAAAAAATCAACTTAAACTTGGCACGTCATGTGGGTACTCAAGTATGCTGGAAAACGCCAATTCCCTATTTATCACCAGATCACATTTATGCTGCGATAACCTATATACCCGCCATTCAAAACATGCATACATATACAAAGATACAATCAGGGAATGACCTGCTAATAACCTAAATACTTGTCATGAGTAAAAATTATCCTGCGTTTCTACCAAATATAACGTAATTTAAATACGGAGATGGATAAGAATTCTCACCTCCAAACTTTGTTTTTCCAATTACTTCGCTAGAGTGAAACGTTAAGGGGAACCTCTGGCCAAGGGCTTGAAGAGTAATGTTAAACTCAACTGATCCATGGAATACAGATGTTATCGGCTGGGAAAAATAGCTGGTAAATACCTACAAGAAAAACAAAGAAAAAAGATTGTAGTACAGGATTTTCAGACTGAAAGCTTTAATTTGTAGTATGCAGGTTATGTTCATGAAAGGTTTCAACGTGCAACAGGTGCTGTTATATAAGCTATTGGAAAAATATATGAAATGTTCAAGTCTTTTTTTCCTTAAAGCTAAGTAGCTTAGAAAATAGTACTGAATACTCACGGCATTTAAATCCGCTGCGAAAGCAAAAGCTTCTCCAGTCATTTTCAGATTGACAGCATAAACCGAATCACTCAAGTGAATGTTTGCACTTCCTTGCCACCACCAGTTATAATGAAAATCTGAGAAGTCTTCAGTCAAGTGACCATCTGGTACACTACTTACGATCCTGTTGTATCTTCTTGGAGCGGTGAAACCAAAGGAAGATACTGAAAGTTCCCATCCTGAATTGGCCATGTCTTGTATGAATTGCAATGTGGTAACTTTTCTTCTTGCTCTTTGGGATAACGTAAGGAACACGCCTGACCCACAAATATCACTAGCAAAACAAGAGCCTTTGCTGGACAACGAAAGCTGATTGTTTTCCACAGAGATGTTGTAATTCACCATTGGACGATATAGGACCACAGTGGACTGTATATTGTTTGGGAATCTGCAGATTGGATGGGTGATGTGGGCATATGTGGTTTGAACAAGGCTGACCAGAGTGTTCTCTATGTCAAACAAATTGCTGTTTTCTCTAACCCTGACCTTTAACCATAACGGCAATTGATCCGTAAAGTATTTGAGAAAGGACTTAGGCAAGGTATCGTGATGTACGAGTTCAATTAAGTCTCTTCCTGTAAGCTGGAAATCAGAACATTCACGAGCACCTGACCTCTGGTTGTCTGTTTGCCTCTGTTCTGTAATATCTGTGAGCCGGGCTAGTCTATCCATTCCTTTTTTTCGTGTTGGACGTAGTAAAGAAAAATCGTACCCCGCCAAGCTAAGAGGGATTGTCTTGTTATCAGGTGTAATGATGTGGACAGTACCGGATTCAATGAAGGTTGCGTTCGATTTACTCGAGTTCATGAATGCCGTTCTGAAACTGCATGTCGGGAAATTCTCGATTTTCATTTTTTGACATCCAATTGGTAACTCGTCCTCTAACAGACCAAGTCTGGTGTAAATACTGTTTTGACTTGATACAGTACGACCTACAAAAACGAAGCTGGTCTCTGGAACAGTGAAATCATATTTGTTCACTCCATCAAGACTATACGACACCATTCCAACACCAGGTTTGTTACCCATCACTTGAAACTCTGCCTTTGAAGCCGGATGCTGAATTGTCAGTTTCCCGGGCTGGATGGTTAAGTTCATGGTGGGATTGAAATGAACAGTCAATGAATTGTCGGGCTTTGCTTGCAACTCAAGACTCTCCGAGATATTACCAGAAGTCAGTTTGGGGAAATCGGGCAAGGTTACAACACCTGTTTCACAGAGATCGCCTTTATATCCAGTGTTTTCACAATCGCATGAAAATTGTCGTAAATTGATTATTATGCACTTTCCACCATGACGACAAGGATTAGGTTTACACAGGATTATTTCTGAGAAAAAAATAAGGAAAACAAAATTAAATACGAAATAGGTTAATATTTCTGGTACGAATTGATGCATTGAATTAGCAGACGTGAACCTTCAAAATTCGCTATTGAGGAGAACTTTCTGTGGTGCTGTTTGTTCTGTTGTTGAGCGTGTTTGAAAAATTTGAGTCTTTGAGCTTAAGGCTAGTGATACCCGATTCAAATTAAAGCTTTTAAGGTGGCTTGCAATAGTTCCTGGCATTTCCCATCACTTATTCTTTGATGGATCAATACAACAGTTCTTTATTAGTTGGTTCAGAGCCACCTTAAATTTTCGTAAATTAAATTGTGGCTCTCAACCCCTCCCCAAGAATTTCTTTAAACTTTGCAAAAAGTTGTATCTTAAGGAGGCTCGAAAGGGTTTCTTACAGCTTATGTACATGTCAGAACAATAAAACATTAAAATTTAATGGTTTTAGTCTCTGAAACAAATTATAGATAAGCTTATGACAAGTTTGTTAAAGTTTCCTTCAAGACCATTTATGACGTCATATCTGTTGTCATGGTAACTATAACCCTCCAAAGACATACCCATTAAAAGTCAGTTTTTTAAATCTATCTTTAAAATAAACTCGGTTACCTATGTTTTTTTTATAAGCGTTTTTAAAAGTTTGCAATATTCTTCACTTTCTGTGTAAATTTGAAAAGAAATCTGTATTGAGAAATCGACATAAATCGAAAAAGGCCTTTTAAAGATTTAAAAAAATTCCACCCTACAGTTTTTTTCTAAAATGTCAGGTCTCAAATGTTAGATAAAGTTGAATGCCACTTGCATGAAAAGTTTCATGGGTCACCGAGCAAATTTTTGAGATAAAGAGGAATATTTTATGTACGACTTATTTCCGGTTCGCGCGATTTTACGCAGTATTTTCATTTCCGGTGAGCTGCGCGCGCTGCTTTTTAATAGGAAAATGAGGTGATGCGTGGGTCAATGCATGACGGGTGCATGTCGCACGCGCAAGCAACTGAAAACCATTTCTAGCCTCCTTAACATGCTTATTACAATTCGATTGTTACAATTCGATAATAAAAATAAAAAATTCGATAATAAAAATCGGTGTCACCGAGGTCGTCAGGTTAATCTGTTACTATGGTTATTTATTACGTCATAACGATGACTATTATTAACTTAACCAATAACTGGGCATTTGTTTAACACCATTATTATGGTAACAACTGATGGCGAATTTTTGTATTGATCTATCTGTCGTGAGCCATCTTAAACACTTCTTTTCTGAGGTATTTTTATATGTGATCGGTCTAACTGGAATGATGTTCTGAAGTAATTATTCTAACCTTCGCAAGTAAAGTTCCCAACGTCCCACACTACTTCGCTGGAATTAGTGGCCCGGCAGGTGGCAAGATTAGTACCAACAGCAAAATAACCAGCTACGCAGCCAAATCTGCAGCTAGAGCCAAAGGTGTGGTAACAAGGAAGAAAAATTTCGCCTCTCTCTGGTGGAATCAGAGGATCACAACTTTTCACTGTAAAAGCAGAGTAAAATGAGAGAAAATTGCATGATGACCATATTTAATAGTGAACTAAGTAGTAGATGGGCGGCACGGTGGTCTAGTGGTTAGCGCGTCGGACTTTCAACCTGAAGGTCGGTGGTTCGAGCCTAGTCTCTGCCGTCGTGTTGTTTCCTTAGACAAGAAACTTTACTCCACACTGTCTCTCTCCACCCAGGTGTATAAATGGGTACCGGCGATAAAATGCTGGGGGTAACCCTGCAATGGACTAGCATCCCATCCAGGGGGTAGTAGCAATATTCCTAGTTGCTTCATGCTAATATAAACCGGGTTAAGCTCCGGCCGTGTGGGCCATCGTGGCTCGAGTGCGACTTTACCTTTACCTTTACCTAAGTAGTAGATAGACATTTAGTAGATGCCTTTATATTTTTAAACCTGTTTCCAGGCTAGGCTATAGTTCTGATTGCTTTATCGCGTTATTTTCTCTTCTTTTTTGTAATACACTTTGGCTTTCGACGGATAAACTGATTAATTTTTATGAAAAAAGTATCACTGCCTCCACTGTTTTTCAAAGGGCGGATAATTTTTTTCCAGAGGAAACATCCTTGACCAACGGACGACATTTGTCCCAAATTAGATAATTAACATGCTATATAAGAAAAATTATCAACCAAGTTAAAATCTGATCCGCCATTTGAAAAGTGTGAGCTTATATTTATTAGCTGCAAGGTAAGAAACAATTACCGCAGTTTTTGCACTTTAAGGTTTAACAAAATTCTGGGAAAGATCATATGATATTTTGTACCATTCTCTTGGCAGGCTAATTTTGCTTACAATTGCAAAAGGTTTGCTGGCCATCCCATTCTGAGGAATTCAGGCAGGTTCTCCTTTCTGATCCTTGCAATGCATATCCATCACTGCACGTAAACGAACATGTCTCATTGGTGATCCGGCCGCTGCAGGTCATACGCCCGTTGGGTGGAGCCGAGATGGCCTCACACGGAAGCCCTTTTAGGTAAAGAGAAACTATGAGTTAAAATATCACTGATTTCTTAGTCATTTGAATTAACAAAGGAAAATGGGTAATATATTATTCAATCATATCGTGTATAGAAGGGCGTCCAATTTTTATTTCGTTATAAATGAGTCTATTTTGTTTGAGGACCGAAATTACTTAATAATCTTACAGATATCAATTAAGTTATATGCTATGCAGGCAGTATTTTGGTGCCAATTGGCGTTAACAAGAGTGAGAGAATAAGTAAAGAGCAGACAGTAAATGTTTTTATGTGGCATTTACCTTCACAGCTTCTCAAGTCAGGTTTGAGTTTGTAGCCGAACAAACACGAACAGCCGTAAGATCCTGGCGTATTATGGCAGATGTGCTGGCAAGAATCGATTCCTGCGTTACATTCATTTACATCTGTGTTGAAGAAAAATACGTGTTTTATATATCTTAAAGGCACATATTTTGTTTGCGTATTGGTAGTATAATCTGATCATGTTCAAGCCACCGCGCAGTTATATTAGTGCAATGCGTTGAAAGAGGACCAAATAAACATATTCTGAAGTTTAAAACTAATTGGACTTGGCGTCGCAGAGATATTGGAAGTTGAAAAATGAAACTTTTTGGCCTTCATAATCGTAGAGCGATCGGGAAAATTGTCGGAAAATTGTCGGAAACCAATAGTGACGTCACTATTGACCACCTCAAAGCAGTCAAGGATTGAAGTTGAAAGTCGGTGACTGAGCGAACAACTATGGTGTTTTGTTCTCCGATAAACTGCAGCAACAATTGTCCATTTTCAATACGAAAACAGTGAAAATCTTAACGCAAGTTAGAATACTCATGTATTCGCCAGAAGAGAGGACACTGGGAACACGGTTGGCTCGCCAATAGTGACGTCATAATCCTTACCATTCCCACCACTTGAAGCGCGCGGCCATTTCAGAAACGTTTTCGTGAAGTCTTCGGAAATCTTCGTACTTTTAGCTGTGAGACTTATACTTAAAGGCTCAGGAAGGCAAATTGTTGCGAAACTTTGCTTTATTATGGTTTCCTTTAACGCTTAAATAGCTTTAAATGGATAAAGAAAAAAAATCAAATTTTTGGTTCATTTGACCTTTAAATATTGGTACAGGTTTGCGTAGCTATACTGATAGTCACTAAGATGGGCACTAAGGCCATATTGGTGCTTGCATGGCCTGGTACTGGCCTTTGAATACCTACGCAAACATGTACTGGTATTTAAGGAGGCAATGTCACGGGGATCAGTTGTTGAGTAAAAACTACACCAAAACTTCAACTAAGTGCCTTCACTCAAACATGAAATTGCTATGAAAACATGGAAAAGAAAATATTAAGTAATTCCTCGAACAAACCATAATAATATATATACAGCTATTTCAATAAACGTTGTAGGATGAAAGCTTAAAGCCAAGACCGCAGGGTTGTATGGGTTAGGGTTAAAAGCCATTGAATAAAAATCCCATACTACCTTGCGGTCTTGGCTTTTCGCCTTTTTCATCCGACAACGTTAATTGAAATAGCTGTATATATTTTTTGCGATTTTCAAGTTGCAATCCATTTCCATCCTGGCTATACCGCTATCTGCAGCCAAAGACATTTGAGGCTAGTTTCTGTGCACTGGTAGAGCAATTGTTAAAAATCTGGACCATTATTTGTAGGTTTCCATTGATACAAATATATTTCTTTGGTTTTAGGTGACATTGTCCCTTTAACGTTGTCATTCTTAACCAAATCCCACAGGTGTTGCAGTTACATAACCTTCATGTGGGATCTCTGTGCACGTGCCTGAGAAGTAGCTATGCCACGCTGGCGAGGTCTTACAAAGCCGAAACAGCTGTAAAAGGCTGTTAATGTTTAGGCTCACTATTTTCTTTTTTTATTGGTATATTAAGAGTAATGCCCGCTTACACTGTGGCCAATTGACTTTGACATTCTTTGACATGCTGCATCCCAGCCGGGATGTTACGCTTCATATACATCTCAGGATTTGAAGTAAGTTTGTCATATGCTATTGATTACTATTGTGTAGACAAGTTAACAGTGAAAATATCGCAAACGTTCCACAGAATAGTCATGGACGGAACGCTTATGTTGCTGCGGGATATGATGGCAAAGTGGTTAGCGCGTCGGATTTGAGATCTAGAGTTTAACGTTCACAGCAGCTCATGACGATGTTGTTTCTCTCTACCCAGGTGGATGAATGGGTACCAGTAAACTGGGAGTATATCTTCTTTGGACTAACAGTCATGCGATCCAGAGAAAAATAACACTGACACGCTACTGAAAGCACTTCATATAACGGGTACGTGTTGGGAGTAAAATACCAACAGTCTTACCTCGGCACCGTTTTCCATCGTACAGCAAACGGTATCCATGGTGACAACTGCAGGTGTAATTCCCTGGTGTGTTATGACAAAGTTGATCGCATCCGGCGGGAATTATGGTCCTATTCAAACTCGCCATATACAAAGGAGTACACTCATTGATGTCTAAAAAATAGAACCGTTAAGTATATTGAATTTACTGATCTCGTCTATAATTCATTGATTTAAGTATAATGTTGAGAACTCGAAAAGCCGGATGTCCGAATCGGGGCAAAAATCAATACCAAAAAGTATCCAGCAAAACCCAAGAAAATCCCCAGAACCAAAATTAAACCCCCAAAAATCCCGTGCTGAATTTTCGAACCTTAAAAATACCCAGAAGGGATTAAATATTATAACAAGATTGGTTGTACTACATTCGTAGCAGTACGCGGGCATTACGAGGGGCAATAATTCTTTACCACAGGTCTTCATATTGTTTTGAATACCTCAAAAAAACGCTAGTTCACCCAAGCCATCCAAAAAATACTTGCCAAAATGTTCTTACCCCCAAAAATCCCACTTATGTCCAGAAATGCACGCAACAACGAAAATGACGATTTTGGTGAAATTTCGTCAAATTCGTCAAACCGTAAAACAGCCAAAATTATGCAAATGATTTGGCGATTTTGGCGTCAATTTAAATCCGGAGCTCCCCACCCCTCCCTGGGACTTGGTAGTAGAGTAAATAACTTGACAGAATTCAGTGGCAGATCCACACTCATTCATAGGGGGAGGGGAGGGAGGTGTAGTGAATAAGCGAGGGAGGTGGGGGGGGGGGGGTTGAGCAAATGTTGAATACTGAAAAAGATTTTCAGCCTTTCGAGCCTTATTGTTTTGAAGGATAAGAGGGAGAGGGGACCCCCCTCCCCCCACTGGGGCCACTCCCCTCAATCCACCACTAGAATAGTCTACAAACATTTGTTCTATTTCATTGTCTTCTATTGGTTTTGATGTCGGCTGAGATCCAATAATTCATTAGGCATTATTTCTTTTCGTCTCATTTTTAGTTGTATCATTTGATAAATACAGCTTTTCTCTCGTATTTCCGGAACTTCAACTGTCAGCTCGCTCCTCTTTTAGAACCAAACAGCTAGCTACAAATCTATTCCATTTGATTTGACATATTGTACCGGGTGTGCAAGTCTCGTACCTGAACAGGTCTTGTTGTCTTTGTTTATTGCATATCCAGAATGGCATGAACAGAAAAAGCTTCCGAGGAAATTATTGCACTGTTGCTGGCACCCATGGTGGCTCGTTAAACATTCATCGTGATCTACAAATCAAGTTAAAAATATTTGGATGAGTGCTTTTTATCATCTTTCAGTTAAATTTTCCCCACCATCATAAATTTCAAAAGCAGCTTTCACGACTCGCTTCTATACCCAGCAATATGTTGTTACCAGACAAGAAACCATAAATAAAATTAATAGACAAATTTCCAGACGCAAATGACATGTCAGTGCTGTTATCTGCCAATGACTTACCTGAGCAAGTTCTTCCATTTGAATCTAAGAAATAGCCTTTGTTACAGCGGCAAGAATACGAGCCTCGAGTGTTTACGCACTGCTGAGAGCAAAGACCGTTGCTCGACAAGCACTCATCGATATCTAGCAATGATAAAAAAAATAAATAAACATTAGTTCTGCGAGGGCGCAATGGATATTAAAATGTACTCCAATATATAGCCTGTGGAGGCACGGTGGTCTTGTGGTTAGCGCGTCAGACTTTCAACCTGAAGGTCGGTGGTTCAAGCATGGTCTCTGCCGTCGTGTTGTTTCCTTAGACAAGAAACTTTACTCCACACTGTCTCTCTCCACCCAGGTGTATATAAAATGGGTACCGGCGACAAAATGCTGGGGGTAACCCTGCGATGGACTAGCATCCCATCCAGGGGGGAGTAGCAATATTCCTAGTTGCTTCATGCTACAGAAACCGGGTTAAGCTCCGGTCGTGTGGGCCATCGTGGCTCGTGTGCGACTTTACCTTTTACCAATATATAGCCTATACAGGGATGAACCGCCAAATATGGTATGTTAATTTTAAGTTAACGAATAAAGAATGTAGTTTTGTCTTTTCTGCAGCCGGACCAGGCGTCCGTCCTGAAAGTGACCATATATAATTCTTGGGAATCCAAAGCTAGTAGGAAAAGTGTGGGAAAAGTGAAAATTGTTTTTTATAAACTGGGTTAGACAGCCTTGGCGGTCCAGCTCTACCTTATCTTGGATTGAGTTTACCCCCCCCCCCCCCCCCCCACCCCCACCAAAGAACTGAACGCAGCGTGCAGTTAGTTAGAATAATTCCATATCCGACAACCTTGAGTAGATAAAGAGAATCGTTGTGTTATTGTTTATAATAAAAAAAAAACAGAGAAAGACCCACAAGTGTATTTTATTTAATTGTACTCTGACGTTATTTGGGTAGACGAACGCACTCCGTTTAAGACTTAAAGTCTGTCTGGAAATTGTAGCGTCGTGGTTAATAAATCTGAAATTGTAAACAAAACGCTGCAAAGAAATGTATTTTATATTGTTTACAAATTGCACCAGTCGCTTCTACAAACGAAATTTGTACATATTCGGCAATAAAATTGTAATTTTGATTTATGCAGTTTTTTGCTTGAATCGTTTCATCAAGGCAACCAACATCGATATCACTTGGCGAAATGAAAACAACAAAAAACCTAAACAAAAAGATAAAACTAAACTTTTGTTTCCAGCGATTTTTACTGTGACCTTTGAGCTTATATTACTTTGTCACCGACCTGCCTAACGATCAGTTTAGACATTTCTTTTTTAACATTACCTCATAACCCATGTCGATTTAACCAATTAAAATGTTCAAAATACAATAAGCCTGTACTAGGTTTCAACAATATCTGATAACACTACACTAACATTGATGATGGTTTGAACAGTTAGGTTCTTACCTTCGCAATTGCTGCCACTACTAGCTATCAGGCGAAAGCCCCTATGACATCCACAAGAGAATTTTCCTGGAAAGTTGTTACATATCTGTTGGCATCCTCCGTTCCCGGTTAAACATTCGTTGATATCTAAAAGACAAATGTAGCCAGAGTCAGTGATCCCAACTTCTTCTATGGCGAGTAATAAATTCCCTTGCTTTCATTTCTAAGGTTAGGGGTTAACAAACATGTTTAGAAAAAAAGATGATGATGATGATGATGATGATGATGGTGATGGTGATGGTGGTGGTGGTGGTAGTGGTGGTGGGAAGGAGGAGGAGGAGAAGGAGGAGAAGCAGCAGGTGGATGAGGTAATCAGCCGGCTGATTACCTCATCACCCGCAAAGCAAGATTTGCTCCTCAAACTGACAATGCCTTACCGTCGCAGATTGTTCCTCCACTTCGCAGTTGGAATCCTGTTGCACAGGAACAAGCGTAGCCGGGTGCAAGATTTGTACAACGTGCACCGCAAGGCTGACCGCTTACACCACATCTACAGGGACTGGGAATTATTGTGAGGCATTCATTGATGTCTGCAAAGGAAATAACAGGTGCTAGTAAAACAATATACATGACAAAACGGAGCTTCAGTTCTAAAGGTGCTTTATTGTACTATGCTTGCCTAAATCATTTCAAAGACATCGAAGATACTAAAATAACACCTGTTATAAATAATGAAATTCAAAGTAAATTTCATGCATTAAACAGTTGCAATATGCGCTGAATGGCATAATTTTGAGGAATGCTTGAAACGAATTACAGTTTTGAGTGCTGAAGCGAATTTATTGTTGGCCCAAAGGATAAAATATCAACTCATTTGTCCAATTAAATAGTTCTGTTAAACATATGCTGGCTCACAACAGTTTTTTAGAAGTACCCGTAAAACACTTAACTGGATACTATCCCTTAAAGCTACTTGTGTTCAAGTTTTAATAAAGCTAGATTTCCAGAGAATTTCCGGGAAAAGAAAGTGAGTGTATTTGTAGATCGAAGGCAGTTCGCAAAGAAGGAACTCTTTCAATTTCCCGTTTTGTTTGTGTAAACATTAGAATAAACAAATGGCAATCCGCTGGCGGAAACAATCTATCGTAGTCAAACGGCTAACTTGAGCTAATGTATTAAATTAAACAAAGATAAAAATACCTTGGCATCGGTGACCGATCTTGGTATATCCTGAATAACAACTGCACTGATATGAACCCTGTGTGTTAGTACACAAATGATCACATCCACCTTTGTTTGAAGCACATTCATCTAAATCTAAAAAAAAAGACGAAACAGAACAATCTGCTTTTAATTTCTAACCACTGAGTCATTTGCGAAGTTTAGACGGGGCTATAAACCAATTTAAACTCTGGCCAACCCTAAATTATGTGCAATGCTGCAGGAGTAGAATTTAACGTAAAAATGTGGGGTGGATACATTCATACTTCAAGTGAGTGTGAATGTACATGACTCAGTTAGGTTTAAAAAGGAAGGAGAAAAATGAAGAAGAAAAGAAAAGAATATTTTTAATTTTTTGAAGAGTTTGACTTAAATTGAAAGAGTCCAAAAACCGTCAAATTGGCTTTAGAGCCTACAAGAGACTTAAATAATAATAATAATACCTGCCGTACAGGAACTACCAGTCCATCCTGTTATACACCGACAGTTGTTGGGTGCAATACAAGTCCCGTAACTGGAGTGACATCCTTGAGAACATATTGCTGATGTATAGAAAAGTAAATAGATATTAAAGCAAATAACAGTCACTCCAGTCAATCCAGGAGTATCAGTCGTCTGTCGAGTGTGATCTTCCGGGTTAGTGTCACGGTTCTGAAAAGAAATGCTGTTGTTGACATTGACTGACGTTAAGTTACGACAATCTGAGCGGAAGTCATCTTCAGAGTCATGTGAATTGTAAACCGTCAGTTGATGGTATTAATGCGTGTTTAATGCTGTCATTGGTCCGATCATTTTTTCCCATGATGTTGTTATTGGCTGTTAGTGATTAGTGAACCGAAGCCAACAGCTTCCTGCGGAACACATGATCAACCCCTTAAATCAAATTGGTGTATACCTTCTCCACATTCCCTTGAACTCCAGTGAGCTTTTCGCCATCCACTACAGCAAGAGATGATTTTCACAGCGACGTTTCTTGTTCTTTGGACAGTGTGGTAGACTGTTTTTGCTCTTTGAAGTCATACACACAACAAAACAAAAACACAATGATAATTTAGTAACAGAGACAAAATGCACAAATAACACTATGAATGAAGAAAAACTTACAAACGATGCCAAGGAGGACAAAATGAGTGTAAGACAAGTTACGACTGGCTTTAGTTTGGCTCCTGATTGGTTAAAACACTGACCCATAGCATTTTTGTTCAGGACCACACAACGAATCGCTTCGGTGAGAAATCTTTTTGGAAAATGTAATGCCTCTTGTTTTCGGAGGGATTAAAATTGTCGTTATGTCCGGCACGAAATAAGTTCAGTTAGGATTTTCGAATACAGGTGAATGCAGTTTGTAATTCGGGGGATAAGATTCCTTAAACTAAAATTTTCTGCGACTGAACTATGACGATTTTGTCCTTGCAGATCATTTCATGTGAATAACGTCTGTTTGCACAGTTTTAAGAGAGAACTAATTAAGATTAGTGAACACACTGTTTACCGACAACCAAGTGCTTACCTTGATGCGCCGCATCTGGACCAGCCCCACCATCCACAGCTCGTCGTTGTTGCTGTGTATACCGTTGTTGCTGTGACCACATAGTACGACTCAGTTTGTGTAGTGTGCCTGGAGCAGACATGCCGCCTAAAAATAGTTATTAGAGCGGCTTTCAGTAGAATATCGATAGTAATCAGACGGTCAGTCAGTCAGTTAGTCTATCAGTCAGTAAATTAATCAGCCAGCTAGGCCCATCAGTCAGTCAGTCAGACGGTGACCTCAGGTCAGCCAGCCAGGCAGCCAGGCAGCCAAGCAGCCAGGCAGTCAGTCAGTCAGTCAGTCAGCCTATCAGTCAGTCAATCAGCGAAACAATTAGTCAATAAATTGGTCATTTAGTCAATAATGATGTCAGTCAGACAGTCAGTCAGTTAATTTTAACTTTGATTTTACTAGGTTACATGTACAGTGGCTGCCATCCCAGTAGTGATAATTGTCCTTGCTGTAGTTTCAAAGATCTTGCAAGAGCGTTTGCGATAAAGGCGGCGACTGTAGGAACTATTGCAAAAGGCAGCACAACTTGCATCAGCCCGGATTTTAGGTTTTTAGATTTGAGTAAGCAGTCTGCTCTTGTGCAATTGAAATACCAGTGCCCATTTATACTGTGGAACACCTTACAGTACAGCAGTTTTCAACTGATTGTCGTAAAACCAAAATCAAAGCAATTGCTCTGGCCAATCACAACAGACGCAGACAATCCAATGAACCAATCAGAACGCTAAAGCAAATACATACAACTGGCACCGAGCGCGGGAAAACGCGAGCGATCAAGTCACGATTGGTTTTGGTTTTACTTCTAATTGGTTGATAAATTGGTGCGAGATATTTTTAGCCAATCACAAAGCGGGGCAATGTGAAACCGAAGCAGCCGCCAAATTGCTTTCGACACTCAATTGAAAACCGTTCTAATGTTGATAACAATAATGACTGTATTAGAAGTGTTTCTACTAGGTGGCTCTTCACCTACTTATAAATTATTCTAGCTAAAATGAAATCCTTGGGGGAAAATAACGTTAAATATTTGATGGGCGATCAGTATCCATATATGATAAAAAGTGTTTATAAGCCACACAAAAAAAAAAGTGTTTACTAGCCACAATGGACAAAAATTCGGTGAACGAGCGGAAGCCATTCCCTTCTGTCTATAAGACATTATTGAAGCCCCAGGGAATAAAGTAACTTCTTAATTTAGTTTTAACATATTACACTCGAACTGCATATTTTAGTTACTCTGATGAAGACCGCAGTTGCAGTCGAAAATTCAGTCTTTTAACGATATATATTTTATCTAGATCAGCTTCAACGGTTTTTATAAACACTTTTTATCAAATAACATTAATTGTCGTTCTTTCCTTCTGCGAATCTGTCCAGTTAAATGAGGTCAGACAAAGGCGTATTGTTAAAACGTTTGATTGAAAATGAAACTTGTTTTCGCTGTTTGATGGTTAATAGATATTTCTTATTTATGGTAATTAGTTCCATTCTATCGCTTTCTCAGAAAATTGAAAAAAATGTAATCAGTATCATACTACAATTACCTTAATTATATTTTCAGAGGATAAAAGAAAACAAATTGTTAAGAAATAAAAAAATTATTCATTCCTGAGATAAAAATTGATTCATTCACTTGATAGAAATTTACTTTGAAGAAATGTCTATTGAAAGGTCATGTATGCGAAAGAATACCTCTGCGAATGGTAATTAACAATCAATGTTACTGCAATTAGGTGTAAACTGGCGGTAGCTTTTACAAAATATTACCAGATCAAGAACGCAGCATCATACTTTTGATAAATACCCCAGTGGGCCAACTGATTAGTTTAAATAAAATTGTTCCCAAGAAACGTAATTAGTTTACATTTTTTTATTGCCATTCCGCCTTTTTTCCGCGAATCTGCGGGGGAACCCAACGAGCCAAGTTCACCAAAGTGTTTAGAAAATCATGTTTACGTTTCTTTTGATGGTTTAATGCCGTTTAAAGGGATATTTGTATCAGCTACCAATTTTCGATCTGTTCGGATGCCTTAGCTGAAGAAAGAATTAACCCGAAAGAAATAGGGATAAAATCCTTACTCCAAAAACTTAGCTCAAGTCCTAACGGGAGCTGCTCCCGGAAGTTTTAGCTGGACATTCTGACAACCCAAGAATAACATTTTTCATCCTTTCGTGGTTTTTATTTTGTCCAAAATTAAAACGTCGCGGTTTATATTTCATGTAATTGTAATTAGAAAATCGGAGGGCGATATAAGCATTTGTTGGATGCCACTGATCTGTCTAGTGATGAAGCGAAAATGAAACTTGTTTTCCCCGTGACCTCTTTGTTATGATAATTTAATACGTCCTGTGGATAACTTAATAAATAGCAAGAATTAAAAACAAAAAGTATCATCCTAAGGCACGTACGTAGTTGAAGCCTTTTTCACTATTTCTCTTTCTACAAGAGCATAGTTATTCTGATTATATTGCGAGTGTGTAAATTAACCTACGATAGACTGAACAGGCTTTCTCTACTCCTGCTCTTTCTAGAACTTTCTTCCACATCTCAGTGATAAAAATGACATCCGCCATAGTGTGGATGTGGATGAAATCCTAAAGTGCGACGATTCAATTAAAAGCTATTTTGATGTAGAAAATGTCTTTCAGTATGTTCGAAAGTGATTTTTAAGTTAAGTTTCACCTTTTTAAGTAAATTAGTTGACCACAAAGATCAGTGCGGTACTTACTGTTAGAGCAGTGCGTGCTAATAGAACTCGGTTATCACGCCATTACTAAGCGGCGGATCGGATGTATCCAAAACAGTTGTTGGCATGTTTTAGAGAGGTAGAGATGACAAGACTTTGGTCTATACGGAACTTAGTGAGAGGTTTCCGTTATATAAGCAAGAGTCTGCATTGTAAAATGTGAACAAAACCAAGTGAGTTATACGTAAAAGATGTTTATACTGAGCAGCCGAGATGCTCTGCTTTTTTTTTGCAGCACTGATCATTGATATTCAAAACAGATTTCTTATATAGCAGGAATCACTGATACGCTACCCTTGAAATTCTGATCAAATTAACTTTGGATGGACATTAACGAATGAAAGTAAACAAAAAAGTTAAACGTAGACTTAGACGTAATAGAAAAGCATAAATTGCAATGAAATACGCACACGGAAGCATAAAATTGCGATGCCGTCTACATCACACTGATAAGGTTTATACTGGGAGATATCTACACTAGAACTGATTAACAGCGATTCCCTGACTAACTAAACTATGAAATGCTTTGCATCGGAAAAAACAAATCGAAACTTACGACACAACACAATCTGAAACTTCATCTTGTTGTCCTGTTTATGTTTAGTGCAAATTCCATCAAAGGAAAGTCTCAAACAACTTACCCGTTTTGGTTGAGATTCGAGGGGTTTATGACAGTTTGACTCGTTTCCTGAAAGCAGGAAATGAGACAGATTAACAGAAACCGCGGCAACATGACGAATTCACAGTGTCGTTGCTTCTCGTGTAATAGCTAGAATGTTGACAAACTTGCCATAAAGGAGTTGCCGATCTGATTAATATTTATATCATTCTAAGAACTGTCAGTATGTTTTCTTTCGAGACCTGGGGTCACGGTCTATTAAAAGGTTATTCATACTAAAAGAAATATTTCAGATATGCAACAGTAAACATAACTGCGGCAAACATTTTTTGACATGTTGAAGAGCAGTAGTGAAATTTATATCGGCCAGGAATTTTATGGCTTTCTCGAGAAGTGGACTTTCTGAAGGCCCGGTCACACAATGCAACATTGCACACATCTAACACCTTAACCCTGGTTAAACGAGAGAAATTTGCAAAAGTAAAGCAAAGTACTTAAAACTGTTTAAAGTTTAATATATTGCCATTATACACTGTCAATTTACCAAACGTTTTAAAAGTTTACTAAAAAAGTTCTAAGTGTTTATAAACTGTTAACTGTAGAATTGTCGGCGCCACTTGCCAACGTAATTTTGATCAGGCGCAAAGAGTTTTGGTCAGTTTTCAACGTAAAAAAGCTCAACATTTTGAGAAAAATTAAAAGATAGTAACGTCAACTAATAAAACGAAAAACGCCTCGGACGTTTGACCGCGGTGTCTCTAACACCCCTCCACATGCACAACGATGGACTGGCGCCCAGCCTCGCAGTGAAAAAGTTGAAAATGAGGTTCGGCGGGCAAAAACAAAGCATTTTATTCTCCGCGGAGTCAACATGGCCGCCACGTGATAAACGCCTATTTGTTTTTTTAGTTTCTAACATTTTCACTCCGCCCAATTAACAATTCATGACTAGAAAACAAAGGAAATCACTACCGTGAATGAGGTTTGGATATGTCATACCAATTATAGTTAAATTTAGTGACCATTTGCTTTGAACTCCTCCAAGAATTATTGGATCATGTCACATGTTTACTGTAGGCAGCCTCGACCGATGTGTTGGTCCATATATCGGTCGACACTCGGTCGATATATCGGTCGAAAGTCGGTCGACAGTCGGTCAACAGTCGGTCGACAGTCGGTCAAGAGTCGGTCGAGAGTCGGTCGAGAGTCGGTCGAGAGTCTGTCGAGAGTCGGTCGATATATCGATAAATGAATGGGGTTAGTTTCTAGAGAAACTGTGGTGCTGCGTCGGTGGGGGTGAAGCACAAGAATTTGGTTTTATCGACTGAGTCGATAAGGTAAATTAGCCACCGTAAAAAGATTCGAGAAAGCTGACGTTTCGAGCGCTAGCCCTTCGTCGGAGCGAATCAAGGGATTGTGGGTAGTGTGTGGTTTTATATAGTAGGAGGAGCTCCGCCATTGGTGGAAATTTTGTGACGTGAAAAACAAATGTAAATTAGTTGAATGAAAAGCGTTCGTTAATTCCGTGGGGTTTGAGAGTGCCGATTCGAAAGATGATTTTTTGTTCTAAGTTTTTACGGCTTTCTGTGTTGCCCTGGTGTAGGGAAACGCCACAGATTGTCACGTGTTGCTTAGAATGGTTAGCAAGATTGAAATGACGCGCGACTGGTTTGGATGCGTCTTTGTCATTTTTTTCAACGTCTCGGAGATGTTCTCGAAAACGGTCGCCCAGTCTCCTCCCTGTTTCGCCAATGTATATCTTTTTGCAAAAAGTACATGTTATGCAGTAGATAACATTTACGGAGGTGCATGTAAAACGATCAGTGATTTTAATAGATCGTTTAGGTCCCGTTATTTTGTTGGCGTTGTGAATGAAAGGACAAGTGTTGCATCGTGTCCGTTCGCATTTAAAAGTTCCCGGTTCATCGTCAGATTTCAGTGTACTCGTAACTAGAAAGTTGCCTATATTTTTGTCACGTTTGAATGAAATTAGTGGGGGTTGTGAAAAAATTCTGCCAGTTTCGGGGTCGTTTTGGAGCAATTTGAAATTTTTTAAAATGATGCTTTTGACTGTGTGATTGTGTGGGTGGAAAGTGAGGGTGAATGGAATTCTCTCGTTCTCTTCCTTCTGTGATGTTTGTAGTGCTGATTGTCTGTCGATCTGTTGCGCACGTTGTTGGCCCGTTTTAACAACAGAGTCAGGGTACTATCGATCTCAGACGTCCTTGGACAAGGGATTTTTTTCGGCCCGCGTTGGTTTCAGTCTGCGGTTAAAAAAATGTCGTCACGTGATGACATTTTTTTTGGCTCTGCGGTTTCAAAAATGTTGATCACGTGATGCTTTATTTCGACTTCCCACGGCCGTGAATTCATTTTCGCGCCAACATGTCCGTTGTACAATTTAAGGTTTTTTACGGCGTAGTTTTTTGTTTTTACCTGTAGTAAAGTCGCCACCGGCATGTACTATCGTATCTATTATTCCGCTTCTTATGTCATTGGACAAAGCTTCCCCTGGATGATAGCTTCGGCCGGTTTTACTCCCCAACATCTTTGATCACTTTGCCGGTTTTCTTTTTGGCGCGAGTAACCGAATGGCGTCACGTGATCAAAATTTTTGAAACCGCAGAGCCAAAAAAATGTCATCACGTGACGACATTTTTTTAACCGCAGACTGAAACCAACGGCCCGTGAAGCGGGCCGAAAAAAATCCCTTGTCCAAGGACGTCTGAGATCGATAGTACCCACGTTTCTTGAAAAACTGGCACATTTCTTCCGGTGGAAAAATCGGAGTCATCACTACAAAGACGTCGAAGTCTGAGAAATTGAGAATACGGAATGGCGTTTTTAACGTGTGATGGATGTGAGGATGAATGTAACAGATAACTGTGGGAATCTGTAGGTTTTTAACGTGTGATGGATGTGAGGATGAATGTAACAGATAACTGTGGGAATCTGTAGGTTAAAAAGATTCGAGAAAGCTGACGTTTCGAGCGCTAGCCCTTCGTCGGAGCGAATCAAGGGATTGCGGGTAGTGTGTGGTTATCGATATATCGATAACCTTGGGAACACACAAATCAATAACCTGCGTAGATTGCGTACCTTTACTGCGCCTTTCAATAACATGCGGAATATGAAATTCAAATTCCCACCGACGGTTGCGTTATTCCCTGCCGTCAATCATAATTAATACGAAAGCCAACGGACCATGTAAAAAAGAAACAAACAAAATGGATCGAAATCTACCAATCATAATGCACGGACGTGACCTTTTGAACTCATTGAAGTGAAGATCTATTTCCTGAGAGGTAAGCTAAGATGATTGACGGCAGCGTAGAACGCAACCGTTGGTGGAAATTTTAATTTCAAATTCCGCATGTTATTGAAAGGCGCAGTAAGCGGACAGCAGACAAGAAAAAACTCGCCGGTGGCGGCCACACATATATATTTTACTAGACTATACACCATAAACGAGTCAATTCATAACAGCCGGTGAAAATTTTCTTTTTTTTTAAGTGTCTCGCAAATCGACTTCCCGGAAGATGGATCGACTCACAACAACCCCGAATCGAGTCGAATCGAGTCGATTCGTTCACATTTTCTACCCTCTTGCCGTGTCACACGTGACCAATTTCCGGTGAGTCGAATCGACTTTTATAAAGACCGTCGTGTCGAATCGAGCACACGCTAGATATATTTTCGTTCTCGTGCACACGCTTTAAGAACGAGGAAGGTTTATATGTGTTCTGTCATTGTTTCACTTGACCACATTTCCGGAAAGCTCGCTCGGAAAGCCCATTCGGTGAGCCTGATAAGATGGTTCGTGTCCCCTAGATATATGGTTCGTGTCCCCTAGATATATTTCCGTTCTCGTGCACACGCTTTAGAACGAGGAAGGTTTATATGTGTTCTGTCATTGTTTCACTTGACCACATTTCCGGAAAGCTCGCTCGGAAAGCCCATTCGGTGAGCCTGATAAGATGGTTCGTGTCCCCTAGATATATTTCCGTGAGCCCGATCGGTGAGCAAGATATCGACTTTCACGAAGACTGAGCACACGCTGGATACATTTTCCGTTCTCGTGCACACGCTTTAAGAAAGAGAAAGGTTCATGTCTTGAGCAACCACACTTCCGCTCCGCGAAACACACTTCCGGTTGGTCGGTCCACTAAATCGGATCTGTTTCCGGTGAGAGTCGAATCGTCAACTGCACAGACGAATCGACTCAGTTTGGGTGTATTGGACATGCTTGTTGTCACCCGCCAAGTGTTAAAATAGGATTCGTGAAGGGCGAAGCCCTGAGACTCCTCTTTATACGAACTAATTCTTCAAAAACCACTTTAATTTTGGGGAAAATATTTCAAATTGATTAGAAAAACTAACGCAGAGAGATTTCGACGTTTCGATGACATCCTGTCATCATTATCAAGAAAATGAAGAAAATTTACATAAGTAAGTATATAAGAACGAAACCGAAAACAATAGTCTATTGTTCTAAGCCAGTGAATCATCCAGTCACCTCACACAAAGGAAAACCCAATGATGATGATTGTTTCGTTCTTATATACTTACTTATGTAAATTTTCTTCATTTTCTTGATAATGATAACAGGATGTCATCGAAACGTCGAAATCTCTCCGCGTTAGTTTTTCTAATCAATTTAATATTTCAAAATTTAAAAACCGCTTGCTGACTGGAGGCTACCCAAATAACCTGGTAGAAAAAATCCTATCAGAAATAAAATTCACAGAAAGGGAATCGGCACTAGATAACAAAAGAAACAAACTCAGTGCCAAACATCAAATAAGCTTTAATGAGAAAATGGCACCATATACAAAACCAACCACTTCTACGGCAAATTTTAAAAAAACCACCTATTATATCCTTTAAAAAAGTAAAATCTTTAAAATATGCACTCGTTAGAGCAAAAATATAAAAGGTTCTCATATGTTTCACACCGGTAGAGATTGTGCGGCCTGTCAACACTTGCTATTTCCTACACTCACTGGTGCAAAGAACGGCATGCTCTCATGTTTCATTTTGAGTCATTTTGACTCGCAACTGACCAGAAAATGTCCAAAAAATACGCAGCTTTTCAATAATCACCACGTATCAATGGGTAAAATAAATTTGTAAGGACAGCTAAATGGGTTTCCTTTTCTCTTACACCTCGGTCAAAATCAATCTCAACTGTTGTTTTTTGAACAAACTGTTCAATATTTCGGTCTTTTTTCTTATTTTCTTTTTCTTAAGTGCTATTGGTAACGGACTGAAAACTGTAAAGACCGACAAACAACTCGACCGATTATCGGCTCGACCGATATATCGATCGACTATCTTCCGACTATCGATCGATGTTGACTGATTATTGAACGATAACCCGGTCAAGTATCGACCGACTATCAACCGATATATCGACCTGGAGCTGAATTTGAAGGTACGGCTTTCCAGTTCAAATGGAGAAGGGGAAATTTACCGTCGTGTGTTCACGATCTCCACAAAACCTATAATATGAATATTTGACGTTGTTGTTTTGCAGGGAACGGCAAAGAAATGTACCAAAATGTAAAACGCACGTGCAGAGGCTTGTTTTTACTCATTAAACCTATTGTTTTGTACCGTTCTCGCTGCCGTCGCCGTCGTGGTTGCTTAAGCTCTCTATTAAGCAATGTTTTCCCGTCCGGATTTCTCCGCTTTCTTGAGAAACGGAGGGGTCAAGCAGCAAAGCGAAGCAGAGTTTATTCAAATGTTATTTTATTTACAACACTGTTTAACTTACAAACGGTCTGAGCATCAAAAATAAAAATACTTTGCTTTAAATAAAACTTCAAGACAGGTCTTTCAATAGAATTATACAGTATTTACAGCACAGGTATGTATATAAAGTATGCTGCCTACATGTATAGTGACGTTTCATTACCTACGTATTTACAAAGTTTGCAATGGTAACTGGACTGAGTGGCCTACAAATGAATAAAGGGGTTAGTTTCTAAAGAAACTCGTGGTGTTGCGTCGGTGGGGAGTGAAACACGAAAATAATAGGCCATTTCCGAGTTGCCTGTAAGGTTTCGCACCTAGCCTCGCTTTGATAGAGAGGCTACAGGCAACTCGGAAATGGTCTATTGGTAAAGAGATTCAGAAGCTGATGTTTCAAGCGCTGCCCTTCGTCAGAGCGATGAACTATAGAAAGGGACAGCACTCGAAACGTCAGCTTTTGAATCTTGTTACGGTGACAAATTTACCTTATCAACTCAGCTGACAAAAACAAATTTTTGAGTGGACTACAATTCAGAGTAACCGGATGACTTTAAATCACGAGCAAGATTATTCCAGAATTGTAACACACAGTCTAGTATTTAAAAAAACTTTCCCGTTGCATTTAAAAAATTTATTTGAAACCAAAAGCATTCTTGACAGAGAATGTTGGTGAAAAAAGATTTTTGTTAACACTTTTGACAGAACCTGAACTGTGCGTCGTTCCATAGATACACACTGAATGTTTTATATCAAAATTTCAGCGAACAAGTGATAGATAAAATGCGACGCAAAAAACGCATAATCACTCATTTTGTTGCCGCGGTGATAATCAAAAATGCAATCTGAATTTAAGGGCAGTTGTCGAGAAAGAAATTGATTAAAAGTCAGTTGTGGCGTGGTGTGTTTCTCAAAGCTACCAAAGAAATTTTGGAGCCGAAAGCTATTTTTTAGCCCAAAAATCTGCCCCGGTGTGTTTTGTCAACTAAGAATATTATTTCTGAGCTTTGTGATTGGCTAAAAAATCTCGCGCTTCTTTCTCAACCAATCAGAAGTTAAACCAAAACCAATCGTCACTTGCTCGCACGCGTTTTCCCGCGCTTGTGGCCGGCTACATGTATTTGCTCTGAGTCCTGATTGGTTCATTGGATTGTCCGCGTCTGTTGTGATTGGCCGGAGTAATTACTTTGGTTTGGTTTTACGACACTCAACTGAAAACACCGTGATGACTCCATTTCCATTTTCCATTTTCCTCCTCTTCATGCAATAAAAATAAGGTCACCACAGCATCGCCGCTTTGATTCTCTTATAGTCATTATCCACCGCTGTCATAGTTTCCATGGCGGTGGCCACAGCTTCTCCTATCCTCGTACAGTTTGCATCGATGTTGATAACAGCCGCCTTCGCTCGTCTTTGACTCATTCCTCGAGCCACTGCTCGGTCAAAAGCTGTCACTTTCAACTCATTTATTTTGTCTTCATTTTCCCGAAGTTTATTAAGCGCACCAGGTGACTGAGTTAGAACCTTCTTAGAAGCACCACCAACCTACCAGGAAAAAAGAAATGAAGTAGTCTTTTCAGAACTACATTAACCCTTTAACTCGCAAGAGTGCCGAACATCAAAATTCACGAAAAATTCCAAATTTCATTTTGTAAAATAATGGAAAACAAATGGTACCATGCAAAAGTACTGCTGAACAGGTTTGATTTGAATGGTCACACCATAGGATTTCATCCACAGACTCAAAAGTTAGAACAAATGGTACCATGCAAAAGTACTGCCGAAGAGGTTTCATTTGAATGGTCACACCATAGGATTTCATGAACAGACTCACAAGTTAGAACAAATGGTACCATGCAAAAGTACTGCTGAAGAGGTTTCATTTGAATGGCCACACCATAGGATTTCGTCAACAGACTCAAAAGTTAGAACAAATGGTACCATACAAAAGTGCTGCTGAAGAGGTTTCATTTGAATGGTCACACCATAGGATTTCGTCAACAGACTCAAAAGTTAGAACAAATGGTACCATGCAAAAGTACTGCTGAAGAGGCTTCATTTGAATGGTCACACCATAGGATTTCACCGACAGACTTAAAAGTTAGAACTACACTACATTTCTCAAAATAACAGCTTTTTTTTCCTTCCTCCTCTGAATTCCTGGGTTGCTTTGAAACCTCAACAATTTTTCAACTAGTTGTACATGCATGTAGCATAATATACAATGGGCAAAAATCTTCTGTTAACAATTTTTTACATGTTCCAGGAAGGTTGCTTCTTGTTTACATGTAAAGTGTGATGGGGAGTGGTATATTTGTAAGTACCGATAAAATGTGCGTGGGTTGGACTCTCTCACCTCAGTGTGAAATGATTTAAGCACTCTCTGAACAGGACCAGGGACACGCTCTTTACACTCATCCTTGACCACCAGTTTTATGTAGCCACCATCCTCATGCGCCTGGACAGGGAGAAGATAAAATATTACTGTGAGGTGATTAAAGAGAATCCCATCGAAAAGCTCTTCTGTGTACATATATGAAATATCAAATATCAAACACACTGTTAGGCCCGGTTCAGACGCCGAACTTTTCATGAGCCGAACCTAATACCTTGAATTAAGTACATGAAAAGTTCGGCGTCTGAATCAATTAAGAACGGCTATTTGAATTTGGAACGGCTGAGCCGTTCTTTTCGCCTGGCTCAGCCGGGAATTTCGGCTTTGGAACGGCTTTGATTCAGACGCCGAACTTTTCATGAGCCGAACCTAATGCATAAATTATTATAACGACTGGTGCGTGTCCTGACATCTTTGCCTGAAAATCGCTCACCTTTCGATTTGTTTCTCTTCAAACTGAATTAAGTTCGGCTAATTAAGTTCGGCGTCTGAATCAACAGGCGTACTTTTGTTAATTTGGGTCGGTCCAAATTCGAATTAAGTTCGGCTCATGAAAAGTTCGGCGTCTGAACTGGGCCTTACATATCTTTTAGATCTAGGACATTAACATTTTTACATGTTAGATACCATTAGATTTATTACAACTTGTAAAACTGGCAGAATTCAGTCTTTGGCTGCAATACAAAGTTATGACGTCAACCCGGGAATCATTTATTATACAACTACTTGTTTTCACCTCCAAGTAATATTTTTTACGAATCACTTGACTATCCACAGTTTATTTTTAGTATTTTTCAAATTAATTATCCTCAAGCTGTAAACTGCGCATTGTAAATTGGCGTAGAAATAATGGCAAATTCCCGGGTTGACGTCATCTAATTAGCATTCTGTAAATTCAAATCTCTATAACTCACAAACGCGACGTTCAAAACAAGAAATATTTTACAATTCAACTATTCCATATACATAGAGTTGATTCTGAAAAATAAATAACTTTCTAGGGGTGATAGGCACTTTAACATTTAGCATTTTACTTATTAGCATCCATAACCGGTTCAGTAACTTACTGCTGTGTTACTGGTGAAAACAGGTAGGAAACAGGCAGGAAAGTGTTTTTTAGTGCCACTGATGAGTAAATGAAATGTTCGTGTTTCACCGTGTCACTGAGTAAATGAAACTTTTGTCTATAGCTACATTACTCTTGTGATAACCCTATGATTTTTTTTATATTATCATCGTATAACTAAGCTAATAAAAGCAACAATGCCCTCCGCTCGCGTTATTTATCACAGTTAGAATTATGCGAGCGCCATGATTGGCTAAAAATTGTATTTTATCATAGTATAAATTACCATTTCCAGCGACATGTTTTCAACACAAGTTTTGGGGCTCATCCGCATAAATTACAGATGCAAAAACTCATTAGTTCATTCATCACTAAAATGTATTGGTCAGAATTTAGTATTAAGAGAAAATATGAAGAAAGCTTCGTTTTCTTGGTCATCGTTTTGTAGGTCGTTGCCTTCCAGGTCGTTGTTTTCTAGGTCGTCGTTTTATGGGTCGTACAGGTCTTCGTTTTCTCGGTCGTCGTTTTCTAGACACCCCCTTTATTGCTGCTAATAGTAAAGCTTCAAACAAAAATCAATAAAGTAAAACCTCAAGTCCATCTTCATCGTCATCTGTTCTTATAAGCTGTCTTAATCCATCAATGCACTCTTCAAGAGAAGCTTTTGCACTTCCAGTTACCCCTGCTATACTGCAAGCCCTTTTAAAATTAGTCATGGCATCCAATAGTCCCGTACTTGTGTTCTGCACTGTTTCAATGGGTGTGTTGCACTCCACAAAGAACACATCAAACTAGAAAGACAAAATCACAAGATTGTTAGTACATGAAAGAGTTTCACTGTACAGTACATGTACTGCACATCAAACTTGTTTGTGCCCTGGGCAATAAGGACAACGGTTAAGTATTCAGAAAGTCTTTCTGACCTCAGTTTTGGGTACAATTTTGAAGGTTATCTTCTTTTTTATTTTATTAATTCACAAGTTAAAATGAACATCAACAATACCACAGCTGCAACAGATGGGTTGAAAGGTTGCACAGCAAGTTTTGACCAGTTACTATAGTAAAATATACACATGGGTTTTGCTGTAGGTCATGTACAGGTGCATGTTGTCAAACTTTCCTCGATAAAAGATATAGAAATGGATGTTGTTTGCTTACATAAATAACAAGATGAGAGGGGGCTAAACTTGAGAGGGCATTTTGGAGAAAAAAGAAAGTATTTGTAAAAAATAACATGTACACGTATAAAATTAATAGTTTATTACATGACTGCATGTATATTCTTGCCTGCAGCTCTGAGGATCAAAATCATTACATTCATTCTCATGTTGGTTTCAGGTTTTATAAGCATCTGGGACATTACAGTCCGGCAGAGGTCTCTCTAAGATGGATGCTGTCAGTTCTAACCAAAACCAGCTGTCTGTCTTTTTTCTAACCAAAACCAGCTGTCTGTCTTACAGTGGTGTCCATCTTAAAGACATAGGGAGTTCAGTTACAGTAGAAGAGACCAACTTTAGGCGTCAGTCTTAAAAAGGTGTCCGTGATAGAGGGGTGTCCATTTAGAGACATGGTCAGTTGACTGTGCAGCTGGCAACCTCAAAGTTTAATGACAGCCCTGTATGATTACCACTGTACACAGGGACACCAAGTTTCATGCTTTTGGTGTAAGTCTATAAACAATTGTCAACTCAACTGCATACTCCCTATGCCACATGCATACACAAACTTGGCATCTATATCTATAGCAAACTACACAACTGTGACCGATACCTCAAGAACGTTTGTAACAATAAGAGGTATGAATTCCTTTTTCTCTGAAACTTCCAAGGGGCTTATGGTAACAAAGTTCCTATCGTCAATCTCATCATTCTTGGAGAACATTCCTCCTTTTGAGGACTGCCTGGTTTTCTTCATCTTCTGCTGGAGCAAGTGTCGTATGAGGGACTGAATTGCAGCATGCACACTGTTGTCACTTTCTTTGGCTGACACTGTTACACTGAAAAATGAAACAAAGGCTTTGAACTTCAACTAATGGTAGCAGGGTAGTGTGCTCGGGGGAGGGTGGGAGGGGGGGGGGGGGAGTACGAGTGTGAATGAAGTCATACTTAGTTCATATTCACAGTCCATATACCTGAAGACCAGTGATCTTCAGGGGAGGCCATGGCCACCTTAAAAGTCCTTGAAAATTTAGTCAGTGGGACACTACATCACAATGGAGAGGAAACCCAGGCAGATGGAGCTTGTTAGTGCTGATATCACTATCATCTAAGGAGACGAAGGTTGGAGGATGGGATTGGACCTGATTGCCCTCTCCCTGGGCTATAAAATCCTATTATTACAGAAACCAGAAGCAGAGCAAATTCACTACAGAGACGCTCTGTAGAGGCCTTATGTGACATTTAGGCATGAATGAGGTGCATTGTAGGTGATGGATCAAAACAAAATCCAAAAACTTCAATAATTAATATAGCTCACCTTCCAACAAACCCATGTTGTAAAGCAACACCCTCCAACACTCTCACTGACTCTAAATTTGTCATTTCTTCTAATTCATTTGTTTCATCGTCGGTCTTTTGATATTTGAGCTGAAAAATTAAGTCAAACATTAGCATGACCATAACAAAGATCTAAATTTTATGGAAAATTATTAGGGGAGATGGCAGAAAACTTCAGTAAGGTTATAATGCCAAAATAAAACAGGAAAGATTTCATCTCACTTTCCATATACATGTAGAAAACCAGGGCTCGAAATCGTGCCTGTATCGGGCGCATTTGCGACTAAAGATTTTCTTTTGCGACTAAAATTTGCCTATTAGTCGCGATTTTGCGACTATTTTACGGCCTAGCCAATAAAGGAATTATATTCAACAGTCTTGTGTGTTACTTGTAACTGGTAGTTGTAATTTTATCCAAAAAATCCTGTGAAATTCATGTTGAATGTTGCGTGACTTAATCGTTGATTTCATGCTCCATTATATAACGCAGTTTCAAAGAAGTGTATCATGGGCGTACTTTTTCAGACTTTCTCAGAAATTTCTTGTTTCTCATTTCCGGTTCTGGTACTAGTAGTTAGTTTTTCGAACTTGCGACTAAATTTTAGGAATTACTCGCAAATTGTGATTGAGAATTTTTTTTAATTTCGAGCCCTGAATACATGTAAGTTTTGGGGAATAACCAGGATTTTACTTCCTAAATTACTGACAGCATCAGAGGGAGGGGAGGGTGGGGAGTTAGTTGCAAGGGGTAGTAAGAGCAAAATTAATGTCAAGAAAAGAGAGGGTTGGCTAACATTGAGCCTATGTCACCTGCCTTACCCATGGGAATGGCATTTGAAGGAGGGGAGGGTGGGGGGTTGGATACAGGGGGAGGGGTGTTGGTGAAGCAAAACGTCCTAGGAGGGGGAAGGTCCAAATGTTTTGTATTCACGAGTTGCTCATAGGAGCCGTTGATTACCTTTATTTTTTATTTTAACCCATGGGTTGTCACAGTTACAAAATTTATACTTACATGTACAGTAGCAGTCATTTACATGTAGCATTCACTGCTACAAAATTTTCATTGCTTCTACATGCATTGTGTTTTTGTACCTACTTATTTTAAAAACTGTCGCTATCTACACACACAACATGTTACCGCAACAAAGGGCTTTAAGCAGTAAGCATACACTGTACCTTATCTGTCTTGTTACCCAAAAGCAAAATGGGTAAGAGTCTATTAGGATCAGCAGTAATCTCCTTTAGATTCCCTGAACTGTCTGTGAATACAGCATTGTTGACAATGTCTTGCTTCCAAGTACCCGCCATAGTTACAGAGTCAATGTCATCCATATCAACAACAACTGCAGAAAAATATCAACCAATAAGCTTATTCTACCATTAGGATAGGATACCTTTATTTATTCAGCAGAAGGTGTCAAATAACCACTGTCTGGCTATTTAAATCAGTTTATTTTCGGTAGATTGGTTTATGTATGCCACACAAAACATCACCTGTTATCTCACAGTACATTTGAGCTGCATATGTATAGTGCAGCGAAGAAATAAACAATCAACACACACGCAAAACATATGCAAATGCTTTGAGTCCATAAATACAAGTTTAAGTGGACTTGGATTTGATTTTAACATTAGTTCAAGAACAGTCTAGTGAACTGATAAGTCATTGCCATGTTTGCTTAAATCTCTTAAGGGTCG
Organism: Cladopsammia gracilis; assembly: GCA_022457155.1. Classification (NCBI taxonomy): domain Eukaryota; kingdom Metazoa; phylum Cnidaria; class Anthozoa; order Scleractinia; family Dendrophylliidae; genus Cladopsammia; species Cladopsammia gracilis. Next base: position 663,049 of record JAJGOT010000439.1, on the reverse strand, counting down.
CCACTTGACCACCTGCAGAAATTGTTAAATTAGATCGTCTTGACACTAAAGGTCATTAAAGGCAACAATAATATGACAACAATGAGCTAGCTGATACAAACTAAAGAGCTCTGCTAAAAGTGCACTTTTGAAGCGCGCTTGATTTAAATGCACTCGCATTAATTTAACACATTTCTAACTAACACATTTCATGAGCATTTTTGTGGTCGCTTGTTTCTGAGCTGCACTGTATTTTGGCAGGCAGGAGAAAATTAACTGTTCAGTTACCCTCACCTCCATCTGTCACACAAACAGTCAGTGTCAGTCATATTATACACACACTTGTACACTGACTTAATCCTCACCTATAGCAGCATCCACATCTTTGTAGTAACTTCTTCTTAAGTCCATTTCCTCGCGGCCTGGAAGGTCCCATAATGACACAGACACTATAGTTTCATAAGGAATATTGACATGTTTCACAACATTTCCTATGCTCACTGACACGCTGGGTAGATAACTGTAGTCAAACTGATTCTTTGTGTACCGTAAAAATATGCTGGATTTTCCTACTTCAGGATCACCTAGATGACAGAACACAAATGATTATTCTGGTGTTATAGACAAATACACATATAGGGGTACCAAAAGTGATGAAATATTTGCATGTATGATCAGGTGTAAATGCTAGTTTTGTATATTGGTTTTCCTGTGTAATCGGATGAGTCTGTCCGAGTGTTTAGGACATGTGATTTCCCTGAGGTTCTTTCCAGTTTAGGTCCAACCTCGGCGCTGCACATTTTCTTATAGTTCATTGATATTTTGCTTGTGTATGGCTAAAAGGAACAATAACTGGACTGTCATTTGTCAAGAAACTTAGAACAGAGAAGTTAACGGATTGAACATTACGAACACTCATGAATTTAACGTTAAGGTAACACAGATTTTCGTATTGGAAACAGGACAGTGTAGAGTGTTTCCCGCATTGATCTGGACAAATAAACAATGGGTTTTAGGGCTATTACATCAGAGCTGTGCTCTAGTAGCACCCAGGAATCTCAGGCTACTAACTTTTGTCTTTGGGTGACTAGAAGAACATACTTATTGCATAAAGCTTAAGTGCCAGGCATGCTAGGTTTCATAGTTGGGAGCCTGTGATTTTTCTAAAAGCACAGCCTTGACGATCATGCATTCTTCAAACTACAGTGTAATATAGTTTTAAAATAATCCTGCCTAAATGTACAGACACCAACTTCCATTGCCATTCTGACTGGCATAGAACATTGGAAGAATTACGGGGCAAACAATGATGACAAGAATCAGAAATTAAAAATCCTATTTTGGCCCCTTATATGAGGGTGGTAAAGGGTTTCTTGTGATCTGTGAAAGGCCTTTTTTTTTTCCCCGTGAATTGTGAAATGGCTATTTTTTTCCTCGTGAAACGTGATTTGGTTACATACCTGTGAACCGTGAATCGACTTCTTTTCATGAGCACTGCAAAATGACTGTTGTTTTTTTCTCGTGAAATGCTACTGTAAACCGTAATTCTTTCTTCCTCCCAAAAAATTATCCAGTAAGCGTTTAACTATTGCGTGACGAATGCATGACCGTGACTGATCGTCATTCTGGACCCCAGGTCACTCTACAAGGTTAGGCAATTTTACATAAAATCAGCAAAACAAAGAACTCTGCTTTCTTTTTACATCAAGAAGAACGAGGAGTGGACGGTCGGTGAAGACAACAAACAAAGCTGTACTTTGGATGTAATTTAATTAGCAAAAAGTAAGGAATGTTTTTTTTTTCCGTGAAATGGCCATTTTATTCTCTGTGAAACGTGAAATAACAATTTTATTTTTCGTGAAACGTGATCCAAACTCCCCTTTTACCACCCTCTTATATATTACATTCAAACACTGAGATTACATTATTCTATACAGAGGTGATTGTTGTAGTTTGTTACTGCTAAGGGTTAATAAGCACTGTTAGAGATATTCTGATACCTTTTAGAGTATTAAGCCAGAAAAATATACCAACAGGAACAACTTATCAGAAAGAATTGTTCCTTACAGAATTTCTCACAATCATCCCTGTCAATTTGATATGGATGCCCCCCCCCCCCCCCCCCCTGCAACCCCCTGGGGGAAATGTATGACTTCATAACCTTTTGAACAATCATGAGGGTGAGCTTCTACTCTAAACATAGATGCTAAAAACCGATGTTGCTTGTGCTACGATCTGATGTAAATGCTATCGAGCAATATTGGCTTGAGACTAAAACTACAGTATACAAGTTATATTCCTAGCTGCAGTAAAATTACAGCCATGACCCAGTAAATACTTCTGGCCAATAAAAATGTGTACCTAGCCTAAGATGTTGCAAAATAAACAGTGCTTATGCAACAGGCCTCGTGTACGGAAAATTACAAACATGCTGTACAATTCTTGCACCCCCATTCAGGCCATAGTTCACAATTTAGAACAGCATCAGTCTAGTCTGACCGATGCTTACCTAAAATACATTTGTAGTAATTATCACTCAACCCAAGTGGGTTTCATAAGTAAACAAAGTCCTGAGTCTTGAGAGAGCTGTGAGAGGAAATTATTAGCGACTGAAATCGGTTGCATTTATTTATAAGACCTGAAAAACTTCTAGCTTTAACTTCCATTTGTGTTTCGTAGATGGAGTCCCCTTTGCGAGCATATGGTGTGATTCAGCATATTTTACATACCACAGTTTTAAATAACATAACACCCATGTGACAGGATTCTGACAAATATTTTATAACCATTTTACATTTGATCATCTGCTATATTAAATAACAAAAGACCAAGAATGTTTGAAAGAAAAATTGAGTGACTTTCGGGATTAAATCTGTCAATTTTTTCAAAACCAAATCTAATTTTTAAACGTGTAAATCTTTTTTACAAACCAAAACTGCATACTTCGAAATTCGAATCGAAATATTTCAAAAACATAAAACTTAAGGTTTAAATGCGTATTTACACGTTACGTTTTTCAGTGAATATGAAATCGCAAATCGCAAAAAGAACTGATGTGTTGTCAAAATGTTTTCCTTTCTTATGATGTATGCTCATGAGCAAACATGTCCAAGGAATCTCGTTATAAAAAGTTAAATGAATTGAATGTCCGTTTTAGCCTTCTTAGCTTGAATGCAGTGAAATCGCTTGCTGAATAAAATGATTCACAGTTCTCAAGGAGCAGATAATCCATTGACAAGTGAATGACGGGAACAAATAGCTTTGTATCGAAGTAAACAAGCCGTTCGCTCGCTCAACAAAGCTGTGCACCATAATATATATGCTACAAATCCCGAATCGATCGCGTTAGCGGTTTACCTTTAATATTAAAACAAGCAACGGTTTTCGGAAATCTATTTGAATAAATTGCTACATTGGTTACCTAAATGAATCTTTTTTATATCGCCTAGGAATAATTAAATAAAACGAGATTCCATGCAACGAGTAAATCGTCGAGATAAAGTTCCAAGGCAAAACTAAGATCAAGTTTGCACAACTTACCGACAAGAACAATCTTGAATGTTGGTATTTCTTGTTGCACTACTTTTCCTGTAAAATAAGAAAGAGTATTATGAGCAGATTGTCTCATAATGCACAAAATAAAAACCAGAAGAAGCTAACCATTTTTGCAACTGCCAGCGGCACCCATCTTGTTTCCGCCGCATTACGCGATTACGCGCGCGGGCCCGCCATTTTCGTTGTTACCAAGGGAACCGAGTTGTCCTCGCGTAGCGGTCGTGGGCGGATGACGTAATTTTTGATTGGCGATTAATAGGATTTGCACGATGGCGTCATTTGAAGTCATTTGACATTCATTTCGTTTTTTCTTTCTTATTTAAATTTTGTAATCCCAGTGCGGTTTAAATAACAATAGCCCTAATTTGCACTACAAAACAAAAACTGAAGCATTCTGGTAGTTGTAGTCATATGACGTCATCGTGCAAGTGCAAATGGCCTATTCACTGGACGAAAAAATGGATTTACTCAGGTTTGCAAGTTGAGCAAATATGTAGCAAATTTGGGGCTCCAAATTTGAACCGAATTTGCGCTTGGTGTAAACTTAACGTGAACATAAATATTTGTTCCGGTTGAATTCACGTGCAAATGTGACGTAAATGTTGATATTTGCATCAGATTTGCCTCACTTTTGCTACCGAGGCAAATTTCTAACTTTCACATACAATTGCCAAACATTTGCTTCCTGCGCAAAAATATCACGTTTACTGGTGTTGGAAATCCAGGCAAATGCGGTGCAAAACAATTTGTTTACACTGATCTGTTTCCTAACATTTACTTACGGGACAAATCAGTACATTTGCGTTTAATTTACTCTTATTTGCAAAATAAGCGAAGCTGTTTATTTGCTATTAATTTGCATTGATGTCAAACAAAAACGATTACTTTAATTTTGCTCACATTTGATAAGGAGCAAATACGTAACTTTGCAAGGCGGTACACTATATGTCCCCATACACCACGTAACAAAGAACGACGCTGACCATTTTCAACGAAGACTCCCAGACTCTCTCTCGCATTTGGTTCATGTCAATCGACACCTTTCCAGTTGGAGCCAATTGGGAAGAATGCTAATAATATTTTAGCCTTGTATTGGCTCAGGTTTGAGCTGTTGACAGCAAAAGAGCTTTCTATTCTTCCCTGGTGGATTTGAATTCACGCGGTCGATATTTTCGTTCTTTCCGTTCTTCGACGTTTGAATAAATTCGCTTCGATCATTCTGGGACGCCAAGCACCAAAAAAAACCTAGCGAGCACAAGAGCCCCAAAGACAACAAATCTGTCTAGCGAATCTTCGACTGGACGCAACCCTGGGAGTTTTTATTCGGTAAATTCGACCGCGCGATGGTTTTGGCGCCACAAAGTTCGGTTGAAGAATCCACGCCAGAAAGGGAAACTAGGGCAGCTAGTAGGTCTGGATATTCGGAATGTTCTCCTGGCAGTACGAGTGCAGACTGTTATCCGTTTTCTTCGCCTTCCCTGATTCCTGATTCCCCTGATTCCAAGCTCTCCGCTAGACACTGAAAGAAGGTCTCGACCTGGCCTCAGCGATCAATCGAGAAGATGCTAGTGGTGATGATTTTACAGCTGAGCTGTATGTCCAAGCAAGAAGCCTATTTAGGAAGGCAGACGTATAATACGGCCGAACGGCTAGAAAAAGAAGCGGCCGAAAAAGAGCGGGAAAGACCACGAAAAAGCAAGCGATTGCCAAAAGTGTTGTCGGTAAGCCTTCTTGCTGATATAGTTTTCAAATAACAAGTGTTATTTAATTTAATTGTATATGTATGTGGTTCAACATTCTTTTTTGCTTTGAAATTTTTTAAACTAAAGAAAAATTCAAACCCAAACATTTCAGACAGTTTTAAACCAAAATAATCTTCTCTTAAAATGGAGTCAACTGTCAAGTATAGGACGATAATTCCATTGAGTGACCAAAGAGTAAAATGATTCAACTCCAGTCCTTCAAGATTGTAATGATTATTATTTTCTACACATTGTAGCTTCTCTGATCCATCTAACAAAATTGTCAATAAAGCCATCATGGATGGAGTGACCATAATTGTTCTAAAAAATTGAGAGTTGTTTGGCCTTGAAATTGCCATGATTATAATTGCACTGTGTCAGCTGTTTTTGGGTTTGATTTTGTGAGGTCTTAGTTCTGGTAGAGTCTGAAAGTGACAAAAGTCTTGCTAGAAGAACACATATTGTTCCAAATTAAAAGTGATTTTGTCTTAAAATTGCCATGTTCATAGTTGAGCTGTGTCAACTGTTTTAATAAGTGTTTGATTTTGTGATATCTTAATTCTGGTACATTATGTGAGTGATGGCAGTTTTGTCGAATCTTGAAGCATGTGCACCATGACGAGTGATCACAATTGTCCTAAAAGATTAACAGTTGTTTGGCCTTGAAATTGCCATGATTATAATTGCACTGTGTCAGCTGTTTTTAGGTTTGATTTTGTAAGATCTTACATGTAGGTCTGGTACATTCTGTGAGTGATGGCAGTTATAATTTGTCAGATCTTGAAGCATGCGCACCATACCGAATGACCACATTGTCCTAAAAAGTTAAGAGTTGTTTGGCCTTGAAATTACCATGATTATTATCGCACTGTGTTGGCTGTTTTTGGGTTTGATTTTGTGAGATCTTAGCACTGGTACATTCTGTGAGTGACGGCAGTTTAGTCAGATCTTGAAGCATGTGTACCATGACGAGTGACCACATTGTCCTAAAAAATTGAGAGTTGTTTGCCCCCTGAAATTGCCATGATTATAATTGCACTGTGTTGTTTGGCCTTGAAATTACCATTATTATAATTGCACTGTGTTGGCTGTTTTTGGGTTTGAATTTGTGAGATCTTAGCTCTGGTACATTCTGTGAGTGACGGCAGTTTAGTCAGATCTTGAAGCATGTGTACCATGACGAGTGACCACATTGTTCTAAAAAATTGAGAGTTGTTTGCCCCCTGAAATTGCCATGATTATAATTGCACTGTGTTGTTTGGCCTTGAAATTACCATGATTATAATTGCACTGTGTTGGCTGTTTTTGGGTTTGAATTTGTGAGATCTTAGCTCTGGTACATTCTGTGAGTGACGGCAGTTTAGTCAGATCTTGAAGCATGTGTACCATGACGAGTGACCACATTGTTCTAAAAAATTGAGAGTTGTTTGCCCCCTGAAATTGCCATGATTATAATTGCACTGTGTTGTTTGGCCTTGAAATTACCATGATTATAATTGCACTGTGTTGGCTGTTTTTGGGTTTGATTTTGTGAGATCTTAGCTCTGGTACATTCTGTGAGTGACGGCAGTTTAGTCAGATCTTGAAGCATGTGTACCATGACGAGTGACCACATTGTCCTAAAAAATTGAGAGTTGTTTGCCCCCTGAAATTGCCATGATTATAATTGCATTGTGTTGTTTGGCCTTGAAATTACCATGATTATAATTGCACTGTGTTGGCTGTTTTTGGGTTTGAATTTGTGAGATCTTAGCTCTGGTACATTCTGTGAGTGACGGCAGTTTAGTCAGATCTTGAAGCATGTGTACCATGACGAGTGACCACACTGTCCTAAAAAATCGAGTCGTTTGCCCCCTGAAATTGCCATGATTATAATTGCTCTGTGTCGGCTGTTTTTAGGTTTGATTTTGTGAGATCTTAGTTCTAGTAGATTCTGCAAGCGACAATAGCCTTGTTAGACCTCAAGGCATGACTGTGTACCGTAATGAAGGACCACATATTGTTCCAAATAAAGAGTGATTTTGCCTTGAAATTGCCATGTTCATAGTTTAGCTGTCTCAACTGCTTTAGGACACTAAATGTACATGTATGTGGTCCTTGATCATGTGGTAAACATGCTTTGAGGTAACATTCCATGAGTGATGGCACTTTTGTCAGACCTTGTATCATGTGCATTAACTTATAACAATAAGTTATAAATTAAGAGTGAAATTTCCATGTCCAAAATTGAGTAGTGCCAACAGTTTTAGGGTTTGATTTTTCAATAGTGCAGTGATAACATACAGTGTATGCATGTACATACAGTTGAATTTGACATGCATTTTAAATCTCTTCCTTGCTGGATTTCTAATAATAATACAATAAATAATAATAATATTATTTCTTTGTTAATATACAATATATATGGTAATGAATGAAAATAAAAACACAGGAAAATGAAAATTGAACTACAGTGTACAATGCATGTAACTAAAATGTTCTAACACTTTTCCATTTCAAACAGCTGTGATGCAAGTCCATTTGCGTACCAAAATGAGGCAGCAGAAAAATGTTGACAAAAAGAAGCAGAAGTATTAGTGTTGCAGGAGCCGCGGAAGAGAAGTAGAAAGAATATGGTAAGCAAAAGATGTTTAATGCCTGCAGTAAACACAATTTTTTTTACTGTGAACACTCCAGTTATACATTGCCGGTTTGTCCTCAAACATTTTTATTTTGAAATGGGTAAATTAATATTACCTACTGTGTCATATACGATTTGCTGGCCGGGAGGTCTGTACTGGGAAAAACTGGACCCAAGGGCAGTTTTTTCCCAATATGGCCCGACCTACACTGTAGGCCAGCAAGTAACATAATAATTTTTTCTCTGTGGGAATATTGGTTTAATTTGTACATACTTGTAAAAGCCATATGTCTGGCAGAAATGTGAACTCTAACAGTAAAACCGAAGTCATTATTGCTTAATAATATTTCTTTTTACATTGTTAAGTGTTTTACATTTTAGGTACAAAAATTTTGTAGCTGTACATTCTAAAAATTCGGAACAGTCTGTATATGGGGTCCAGATGGGAATATCAGGACCTCTAGAGAGTGTGTCCTTAACCAATCAAATTCAAGGATTTAGTAGTATGGACTGCTGCGATGCAACAAAAAAAAAATAAACATATATTATTTTAATGATAAATCAATATCACAACCTTGTAATCATTTTCAACCATCCCTTTACAGTCTAAGGTAAAATTATTAATCACTACATTGTACATACACATGTAGATCAGCCTCCCTTGCCCTCTTCCCCAAAAATTTTTATTTAATTTGGACTAGCAAGAAAGACCTTTGTAGTTGTAAAAACTGATTTTTATATGCACCCTGTTATACACATTTATCTAGAAGTAAAAAAAATTGTCTGTAAACAACCTTATGAGTAATGGCTCATAAATTGTTGTGCAATATATTCATTCATCGTCTTGGGTTGTGGGTTTCACAGTAACACTGTAATTTCATTGTTCAGTTACTTATTTGTGCTTAGTTAATTCTAGATTTTCATCTTTTACAGAAATGAATTAAGCGGGTAAATGCATTAAAGGAATGGACATCGATGCAACAAGAAGATAAAGAAAAATATAACGTCTGCCTGACGATGGACTATATGTCATCTGGGGAGTCCATTTCGGAGCCTGAGGGTGAAACCAATGGCAGCACATCGGGTTTAGATGAAGAAAACAAACAGTATAAACATGTGTGTCAGACCCCTCCCTTGTAGGAGCACAGAACTTGATGATTTGATGAAGAGCCTTGACCGTATAACTAAGTGCCAAAGAAGTATAGGGGGACCATGCAAACATGGTTTTTGAAACGAGTCAAGGGCCATCATCAACCTGGGAGAAACCAGAAGATGCCCCTGACGTTGCATTGTCAGCACTCCTCAGTTAAGGAACTGGGCCATGAAATAGAATGCAAACCAGTTTAATCATTGTTTCACAGGAGCATCTCTATCCTGTGTTTGTGTGGGGGACTGTGTTTTTAAATGGCTGTGTCGGTTATGAATTCAATTTCTAAATGCAACATTTAGTGCTTTTTTAATGGTTAAAATCATGAAACAAAAACACTCAAACACATGAATACAATGTTTAAAACTTTGAAGTTTGACTTTCACTCTGTCAAACTTCAAGTTTCTAAAACCGCTGTAGCAAACTTTAAATCAACAAAACAAACACATAACAACAAAGTATTCATGTTTTTGAGAGTGTTTTTGTTTTATTGTAATCTTTAAAAAGTGCTAATTGATATTGCATTTTGAACAGCTAAATATTATTCATAACTGACACAGCCATTTAAAAGCACAGTCTCCTACACAAACACAGGTTTGGTTTATTGGTGTTCAAACTCTAGAAAGCCAGGAGCCCATTACCAGGGGCATACAAATGCCATAAATTTGTGCAATGGCATTTTTACCAGTAGGTTTATTTTGAGATAAGCTTTTCCCTTTCCCGCAAAAATAATTGTTTCTGATTCTTTTGTGGACGAGTTGTCATAGTTATGTATTACATTTACAGTAAACGTTTATTATCAATGCAATTTCTTGTGATTGGCTTTCAATTCCAAAACCAATTTGCGGGAAAGGCTTATAGTCCAAAAATAAACCATCTTGCAAAAATGCCATTTCATAGGCGCAGTATGGCAGTCGCATGCTCCAGGTAATGAGTTCCTGAGAAAGCTCAGTAAAATTAATGATGACTAAATTGTCTACAGAGCAAACAAGAGTTTGACTTTACAGACTACACGTACATTAAGCTTCCATTTGCATGAATTTTCCATGACCTGCTCCTTCGACAATTATGGGATTTGGTGCATAAAAGGCCAGTGTACACTTTCATAGGTTCTATTTCAGTTTCACTAGGAATAGCCTTGTTTTTTGCACTCCATTTTACTCAAGAAACATTCCCATTTCACCATACTGCTTTGTGGTTTCTTTTTGTTTGGACAAGGTTGTGAGATATGATGTCATAAGTAGATGTGGTTTTATAGTGAAAGAATCCTATGGAACTTATCTTCTAAATGCCAACAGAACTCAGGGATAAAAAAAAAAACATGGGTATTTGTTTCTCAAGGCCACATGCAAAAAGTGAGGCAAATCCAAACAAACATTCACCCAAAATTACATTTTCATCAAGATAGGCCCTTTATGCATCCCCCCCCCCCCCCCTCCAATTATTTTTGGCTTCCAAGTAGCAGCGTTCCAATTACATAATTATCAAACAGGTATGCAGATAAACAAGGCACTTAGTATCTTGCATGCATGCACCGCAAACAAACACAATTATCAAAAATAATATCTTCCATTTCAGTTATATTTGCAATTTGTTCTTAAGTCTGGTTAACTTTGCAAACCAATCATAAGCCTCACATTTCAGTTTGATTGGTGTCGTGTGGTGTAGATGCGTGAAATATCTTCAGATTCTTGAGATCAATAAACCTACTTTTCAGCAACTATTTGTATTTATCGGCATTGAATTGAAGTGTTAATGAATCTGCAGACTACATGCAGCACGTCTTTTGTGAGACGATTTATTTGCATTTGTGGATGGTTTGAAATGCTATTTTGGTCACAATAACATAAACTAAAGCTGTAAAATAAGTGATTGTACCACACAACACTGGTTGAACTGAAATACAAGGCTTTCATACATTCAATCTGCCGTTTGGAAAAATAATAAGCCTTAAGCCTTATTAACTCTGCCTACATTTAGAGAATATCATGGATTTCTTCAGCAAATGTTTCCAATACAAGCAACTGACCTGGTCAAAAAGAGCTGCTGAGTACCTGTAAAAAGAGCTGCTTGTGGGTCGCATGTAGTTTGTTTGCAGTGCATGCCAGGAAGAAAGTAATCTCCTTTGAGTATATGTGCACAGATCAGTTTTTTTTTTAACTTCCCCCTCCCAACTCCTCTCTTTTAAGCCCCCCGAATTACATAAGCCCCAGGGGCTAATAGAGTTTTTACTGTGTGTTCAAATTGAAGAATAACCTGTATTTAGGGCTTTTTGTATGCACCTGTTGAAATGATTCCTGATTGAATTGAGCTCATGTAACATGTAGCATTTTACCACCCAGTTAAATCGTGTAAAAGAATTATTTTGTAACAGTGTATTATTTCGTAGTTGATCTATTCTCAACGTGATTCGACATTGTAAATACGGTTGACAACGTGATTTGGTTTAGTTAGATAGTTATTGAATTAATTAAAGTAATTTCATTTATGACTTGAATTTATTGTTACTGCAGTGTGGTGTAGACATTAATTGAGCAAATATATATGTCGAAAACTGACTCACCGATCACATTTACTGTCCTAGGGAAAATTTTTTTTTTCATCCCATTTCTAGAGCATAAAAGTGGAAAAATGATTCTTTGATCACATTTACCACCCTGAGCAAATACGTGGAAAATGCCGAAGTCTTTGATCACTTTTACCACCCTGGGCAAATACGTTGAAAAATGAATCTTTGAACACATTTACCACCCTGAGCAAATACGTGTGGAAAAATGATTCTTTGAACACATTTACCACCCTGAGCAAATACGTGGAAAAATGATTCTTTGATCACATTTACCACCCTGAGCAAACACGTGGAAAAATGATTCTTTGAACATATTTACCACCCTGAGCAAATACGTGGAAAAATGATTCTTTGAACACATTTACCACCTGAGCAAATGAGTGGAAAAATGATTCTTTGAACACATTTACCACCCTGAGCAAATACGTGGAAAAATGATTCTTTGATCACATTTACCACCCTGAGCAAACACGTGGAAAAATGATTCTTTGAACACATTTACCACCTGAGCAAATAAGTGGAAAAATAATTCTTTGAACACATTTACCACCCTGAGCAAATCCGTGGAAAAAATGATTCTTTGAACACATTTACCACCCTGGGCAAATTATGTTCAAAAATGATACTTTGATCAAATTTTCCACTTCAGGCAAAGTACATACAAAATGTCACTTTTGATATCGTATTTGCTACCCTGGCAAATGCCTAGAAAAAAACAAACTTTACACTATTTTTATGCATGGGAGTAAATTTAAAGCAAATATGGAATTTACCAGCTTTGCCATGATAGCAAAATTGGGGCAAAATCAGATCGTTGTCTTGAAGTAAATTTGAGCAAATGTGAGCAAATGTGGAATTTGCCATACGTTTGCTGCACATTTGCTATACAGGAAAATCCGTTTTTTCGTCCAGTGATTGTTAGAAAATTTGTATATTTAAAAGTGAATAAAACCGTGTGGATCAATCTTGGACTGGGCTCGATAAATAGCCACCTGGTGATACAGAAGCTGCCAAGGCAAAGTAGGAACACAAAGTCGCACTCATTCACGGTCTGGATGATTTAAGGCCCATTTTATACATATGCGATTTTTGATGCGATTTTTTGTCGCGCTCTCCAATGCAACTTTCTTTAAGTCGCAAGTGTAAACTAGCGGCGACTTCCCGGTGCGATTAATTCGGGCAATTTGCTGCGATTTGCTGTGATTTTCCAAAAATCGCCGCCAAGTTGCATTGGGTTTCGTTCGAAACCTTTACGACATCGCGCGACAAATCGCGCCCAAATCGCAGTGAAATCGCCGCATATCGACCCATATAATTATATTCAGTCATTCTATCCTAGAACTGTTAGCTATTGGAATAGAATCCCAGAAAGCATCTTCATCGCGGAAGGGCCGCAGGCAACCCACAGACATTTAGATGACTGATTTCGACAACTTGTCCGCTCGCCCATCTAATAATACTCAATCGAGGGGTTGGAAACTAAATAAATAAATAAATAAATAAATAAGGGTAGAAAATGTGACAATTTTGAAGCCAGCTGTCAATCTCTAAACGGCTTGTGACATGTGACGACCTAATTTACGTCAACTCGTGACGAACCAAATAACACCTAAGTATGCGTCAAGGCTAATTGTCCGTGACGAAGCAAATAACAGTTGCATTGGAGACTCCCAGCGAAAAATCCCTTGACTACCGGAAAGAAAAATACCGATTTTTCCTCATCAAGGTAAGATCAGTTCCTGTTTGGAATGCATTACCATCTGACATTGTTAAAGTTGCATCATTTTCAGAATTCATCATTGAAATATCTCCTACTCTTTTTAAACGTTTTCGAAAACTAATTAACACGTGTGTAAACAATAACGCTATAACTTAATTTAATTTGACCTATAACTTAATTTAATTTTAATATTTGTATTAATTTACTGAGCGACCGCTGGCCGCTCCATTGCCGGATTAGCCTCGCCATTGGCAATTATTCTTAATTAAAGATTAAAGAAGGTCCAAAAATAATAACTGATAAACGACGTCATAACTTCTTAGATAGTAATCTGTTAATCATAAAGCTATGATCGCCGATGATACGAATATTGTATCTTATTACAAACCACAGTTCTCCATAGCTCCTGTAATAGTGAAAGTGGTAGTTGGTGACTACATTTATCGATCATTGCTTAAATTTATGACTGAGACCGACACGACGTCAACCAAGAAAACTCCTTTTATTTTCCTTACCGCGTTAAAAATCTACTCGCAGTTATAAATGTTGCTACATGTTAAGTTCTTTTATTCTTTCCATTACTGAGTTATATAGGGAGATTAGCTTATGAAATTTTAGCAGTATAAGCATTGACATGCATGAAACAAACAAAATCGGTGTATATGCCGCGGTCAGCGTATCTTGGATCCCAGATTTGATTTCCTGAATTATCTCTGTCTGTCACATGGGTCTGGCCGGGTTTGTGAGACCAATATCCATTGTCATCCAAACGGTACCAGTGAAAATCAACACCTAGAAAACACAAAAAGACAAATAAATAAATAAACGACAATTGCTAATCTATGCAGGATGGAAAATGATGTATAAAAATAGAAAGAACTGAGTGTAGTGCAATCATGATAAATACTGGGAAGAAGACGGTTTTCACTGAGTTGAGTATCACGACACCAAAACCAAAGTGATCACTCCAGCCAATCACAGCAAAAACGAACCAATCAAAACTCGAAGCAAATAAGTTACAATTGGATTTAGTTTGACTTCTGATTGGTTGAGATAGTCGGGCGGGGGATCTCGAGCCAATCACAAAGCGTAATACAAAACCAACACAATCGCCATTCAATTGAAGGCCACACTATGGCCCCGTCCACACGTATAGGTTTACGTTCGTAAACGCATATTTTGTTTGCGTTTAGGCCTCCCGTCCACACATAAACGATGAATGCGGTCACCCTAAACGGATATTTTCGAAAACGCTCTCCAAAGTGGATATTTTCGAAAACGTCGTTTACCCGTTTACGTGTGGACAGCGTAAACGGATATTTTCGTAAACGCTGATGTCACAGCTGTTTATGGTGCATGCTCAAGTCATCTAGCGCATGCTCAATGCAGATGTTAAGCGTTTACGTATCGTTTTAGCGTTTACGTGTGGACAGGTGAAAACGAATCGTAAACGATGGCTGGCTTCGTGTGGACGGGAGCGTTTTAGATAAAAAAAATATGCGTTTACGAACGTAAACGTATACGTGTGGACGGGGCGTATAAATAGGAGGATAGAATTCGGAATAAAAAATTTGCAAATTCTGGCTTGAAGACTGCTTACTAGTTTTACCCATAATGAGAAAAAATACAATGCTTTTTTTAACGGTTACAGAGTACCTTCAGATCGAAAATTTATTGAAAATTTTTTTTGGCGTCAAAATAAAGTTTACAGAATGAACTTTCATCCAAAAAAAAAAACATTATCGAAAAATAGTGAAAATTGACGGAGAAATGACGGTATAACTTTTGTGGGCGGAGATTGTTTATGAAGCGATATGTTTTTTTAAGCGCTGTTTTCTCAAAGTTAATTTTTCGCTTGTTGGAAACACCTTAAAGAGCTACAACTCAAAGGAAATTTGTTCGATTTTCCTCAAACTTGGACAGAAGCTAGGCTAACATATAATCAACAAAAACGTGTGGGCGAATTTCTTATTTCCGAAAACTTTTTCGTCAAGAGCCATTTCCGTGCGATCATTCCAATTGTTTTTCTCCCTTTTTTGAAAATATTCTGTAACTTTTCACTGAAATTGAATATCGGAAATCGCCGACACGTTTTTTTAGCGCTTCGTGTCCGGAAACCCGAGAACAAATCAAATTAGCAAAATACAATAATCGCTTTGAGTTATAGCGTTTTAAAGCTGATTCGGACGTTTGAATTTAGACGTCGTAAAAAATTCGACAATTCATTTTATTACCAAATGGTTTCCATATTTAGATAGCCAGCTCTATAAGCTTTAATTTGATATCTGGATTTAGGTATATTAAGCGTAATCTTAAGACGCTAGAGCTGTTATACTGGAGACACCCCCGAAGGTACACTGTAACCTTAATTTTATCAAAATTTTATAAAAGCAAATAAAGGTGAATAGACTTAAATTAAACAGAAACCCATAAGTAGGTTGAAACGTGTAACGCGCATTCACAGCTTCCGAATATTCATTTTTTGCTTAGTACCATATTTGGAAACCCCTCGATCCCTCGTGATTGGAAGCAACTTGTTCCTTGAGCGAATTGATTGGTTAATATTTTTATCTTGATTTTCCAAATATGGCTGTAATAACTTCTTAGCAAATTGAATAATCGGAGGCTTGTTTTGAAGCGCACAAGAAACAGTTGCACGTTTCAACCCACTTATGGGTTTCTGCTTTAAAATAATTAGTATTATGAATTAACTCCACCCCGTTATTACGACCGTCCACCCCGTTAATAGGACCAAATTTTTATGGCTTATCAGTGGTCGAATATATTACCTGGGGCAACAACAAGTGCCACGAGGTGCCAGTATGGATGTGCTGGGGATAGAGGGGTTTGACTTGGACCCAAGTAGAGATCAACCAAACCATCGCGTTTTGCAGCATCTCGCACATCAGGACCAATCATCTGGCTAAACATTCTCCCACTTCCTCTACCGGGCTGCGCAAAGGTGTTCGTCTTTTTGGTAGATGCGTAGTTATAGCAGTTGTTTTGCTGCCTATTAAGATTCCAATAGTTTGGATAATACTGGGGTGCCCAACGTTTTTCTCTCTTTCCGCCAAAGTCTGCTGTTACTTTTCCTGAGCGAATTTCCTTCTCAATATGCTGGCGAATCTGTTTGGGTAGCAAACCTACTGGCATGGTCTGCAGCAGTAGCAGTTGCAGTTGCACCGTGTTAGGACCAACAATCAACTCTTCTTGCAGCGGCTTCTTTATTGTGTCTTCTATTACGAAACCCTTGAAGCCAAGCCTCGCTGGCATATCTTCTGGACGGTAGACAAACACACTTTGTCTTGCAGCTCCCAGAAGCTGCTCGATTTCTTTGTACTTTGAGTTGGTTGACAAAATCTGCCATTGTGGCTCAGAATGACCCGAGAATTCATCCAAAGTTACGGTAATGTTCCCTGCAATAACAACATGTGCATGTTTTTTCAGTGTTTTAGGACAAAGTCTACTTCCATCATGGAAATGAGATTGATATTTTTTAAAATACAGTTATCAGCGGTATGATTTTGTGATATCTAGGAACTACGGCTAAGGATAATTAAGGATAAGAACATACGGATAAGTATATATTCTAACTTGAGGAACAGATCTATTTGCGACACAACTCGACCTTTAGTTGGCTCCGCTGCGGTAAATAACTTTCGTCACGTAAAAATTAACGACAAAAATCGCCAAAGATTTTCCGAGCCGAACGTTTTGGGTCGCTGATTTTAGACTGGAATAAATTATTTAAATTAAGACTTTCGATAACTTCGTCAATTTTCTGCTTATAAAACAGCGAAACCTCACCCATTTACCGTGCCGTCGTGATTTCTGCTTGTTCCCGGAAAAATCCATTTGAAGTCAGCAGATTGGTTTTTATTTTCCAGAGGTTCTGCCTTGAAAATCAAAGGACTCCAGACGCGCAAAGTCAGTACATCGCTTTCACAAGGTTCTTTTTCGGAGGTCGAATATTCTTTAGTATTTATAAGGGGTAAAAGGCCGCTGTCTATTACTGGTTAGTAGAGGTAAGAATAAAAGTTTACAGCCCATCGAGGGAGCGATGGAGTGAAATTTGCCCCCAACTGCTATAACCCGTTTAACGCTGTCGCGGTTTCACAAGTTAAAAATAATCGCGACCCCAAATTGAAGCTGAGCTACATTTGCTTCTACTTAGGTAATAGCTCAATATCTACCCAAAACAATAATAGTTCCCCCCGAAAACAAGACATTTTTTACTCCAAGTTCAAAAATGTATATATTTACAATATTATATTTCTCTTTGCTGTGCATGTTTTGGGGTTTTTGTGCGAGCTTTTTTTCAAACTGGTTTCCTAAATATTACCTTTCGAAATTAAAGGTAGTTTCAGATCCTACAACATTAACCGAGGATGGTAAACCTGCAAACAGAGGTGTAAGAATATTCTTTTCAATTATGAAGTACAATCCCCATACTTTACCTTCAATCGGCAACGCGAGCAAGTATGGAAGACATGCCAAGATAACTAGGACTGCAACTCGCTTTTCCATTTCTAGGGATGCTATCAGACCAACTGCGACAGAATGAGTATTGGTTTCCAAATAGTGAAAATTTATGGTATTTCCCTTTTTAGTAATAATAGGCTTGAATTTACTAAATGGTGACAATGATTTTGACAGCGCGTTTTGAAACACTGGTGATTTTAATTACAAAATCTTGAGTTTTCAATATTTTTTCCGGTCAGCTATTGAATTTTCAGGAAAAAACTCTTGGAGCCTCAATATCTCCCGGAAAAGGCCTGAGTTTTGAAGTAAAGAGTCTTGAATTTTCTGTCAAAATCTTAAAAACTTACAGTGCGACGCGCCTTATGTTGTTAGCACCCTACAACCCGTTTTTACAGTTGGCCAACAAGAGAGTTGGAATTCAATTGACGGGCACACCTCCTTGCTAAGTTTTGCACGATAAAATATAATCTTGTCGCTTCGTTAAATTTATCACAGGAGTGTGAAGTTAATTACAAAATACGAAGATTTGATTCACTTTATTGCTTCACACGTATTAGCAGTTACGAAATAATTATACCTATGATATCGTGAAAAATTGTAAAAACGTTTGTTGGGTTCCTACGTTTAGGACCGGTAAGGCGCGTCGCGCTGTAAGATCTCATCGGCGTGTAACAGTTCAACATTTGGCAACTTATCCAATATGTAATTCACAACTAAAGCATAACTTACCTATCTGAAGGACCCACTTGCAGCCAAAACAAATTATTCTTTGAAAACAACTAGGTGTTGTTCCAAGAATGGGCACGCGAAAGTATAAAATGGAGACTTAAGTCGGGGATCCACATCAACGCTATTTTCGCGCCCTTTGACATGACTTTAATGGAAATTTCTCCTTCAAGTTTTAAGCAATCCAAAAACTCTATGCGCATCCCATGAATCTATGTTATGGGTTGTTTTGTAATTTTTTGGGTGATTTTCGGGTATGTTTGGGAGGAAATAGCTTTTCTCAAACGATTGGTAAACTTAAAGGGGGATACTGAACATAGCTTTCCTGACATTTACATCGAATTTACAGTGCCAGATACATCCATTTGAAGTACATACGAGTTAAAACGCGCCTTTTAACATTCTAATATGACAATAAAAAAAAAATGAAATAATTTGAGCAAGCTGCTCCCCCTACCACCCTCTTTGGGGTAAAGTTACTGGGCGCAGAGTCTCTGCAGATTCCAACCCTCACCGGTCCACCCGCACGAGGGAGCTCTTAATGATTCGATGATGCTGTAAACATTATATAAGACGCGACAGCGTCTTTTCCTCCCATGTGGGACACATTTTCTTAGATGTGCACGAGGCACAGCCTCGTTTTGGTGCGAAGCTTGTTTTCGTCCTATAACGTCATAAAATCACTGTTTTCATTCACAACTCTGGCAGAAGTTTTCAACTCGTGGATTTCTTGACATCTTTTAGCTTGATGTCGATTACATCAAGGATTTTCTTGAAAATGTTCGTCTTAAGGCAGGACTTAACCTAAACGCCATTTTCCGCCACTTGGAACATATAGGAACAAAGAAATCTCCAAAAGTGATGAAAAAGAAGAAGCATAAACTAACGTTCACCAGAATGACAATTTTGATTAACTGTAATTTGGCTTCCTAGTCTCCTTAACTCTCTAGTTATTTTAGGAAGGCAATACCCTTTTTGCTTTTTAATTTCATTTCATGTAATTTTTTTTTGATTGTATGGATAGAAAAAATAAAGTTGTCGTTGTTGTAATCCACTTCAATCCCTGTAACATTGCACTTTATCCCCAAACTACCTGTTCTGTTTTGCTGTGTAGAATCGATCATGCCTGCCTGAGCTGCCTGAGCCTCGACTACAAGCTAGTTCTGCAATACCGAGAATTTCCGGTTTCCAACATGGCAGGGAAAATCGACAAACCTCTGAGAACGATTTTGGTAAGCAAAATGTCGATATTTCGGTAGGATATAGTGTCCCGGTTTATTTAAGGGAAATAGGCCGCTTTCTCTCCAACTCTGCGCTACCTTGTCTCCTCCTCGCCCGCCACTAATCTGTGAGCCAGGAACAGATTAGAAAACAAAAAGCCATGAATTTTCTGTTCCTTAGTTATTAACTGTCATTCCTGTTGGGTTTGTTAATGTGGCCATGGTGCCTTTAAAAATAAAATAAGGCTCAGATTGAAATGTTTCAAAAAGGACAATTACACTTTCTTTTATTAAAGTTCTTCCCCAGTTTTGTTGTAGAAAAATCGCCAGCGGGCAGCCTCAAAATCATTCCCAAATAAATAGCATCTACATATACAGTCGTCATTACGGTGGCTGAACACAGTTTCACTGTACCTATGCGTCATTCATTGTCATTTTAAAACTACTTAAGTCTGGGCGCCCAAAATTGGTGAGGCATACGATTAAGCAACAAGCTATATATTTTGATATTTTTGCTGAGCTTTTAGGTTGTTGCCATGGTAACACGGTGGATTGTTAATCGGCATGCAACATTTGGTTTCGTTTAATTTCAGAAAATCTAGTCGTTAGATTTTGTCCATCATTTGTCTCCAGTAAACTCGTAAAAAAAACTACATAAGTCTGGGCGCCCAAAATTGGCCCGCCATAGTACTATCTGTGAGCCAGGAACAGATTAGAAAACAATAAGCCATGAGATCTCTGTTCCTTAGTTACTCCTGTTGACTTTGTTAATGTGGCCATGGTGCCTTAAAAAATAAAATAAGACTCGGATTGAAATGTTTCAAAAAGGACAATTATACTTTCTTTTCTAAAGTTCTTCCCCAGTTTTGTGAAAAATCGCCAGCGGGCAGCCTCAAAATCATCCCCAAATAAATAGCATTTACATATACAGTCTTCATTAATCAATTGGTGACACAAAACGTAAGCTAAGAGTTTACATTTTTATTTGGCAATTCCAATTACAAAGTTAGCAGTTACACTCCCCGCAATTACAAAGCTAAATGTTAATAGTTGTTTTTTGTCTATTTTATTATGACTAGTAATCATGTTGATTATGAATTGTACGATCATGATTCTGTCGATTACAGATACAGCTACTTTGTACATTCCAAGACCACAAGTCATTCTGGATTCACATGGGAAAAAGATTTATGGCTTCTCGTGTTGTTAAGGCCAACGGCTCTTTAGCATTACTTTAAAGAGGCATTTTCACTCAGATTTTGCTGTGTTGTGGTCAAAATACACCAAATAGTTGACAATATATCTTTGCTCAAACTTAAATAGCACCAATAACATAATATCAAATGATTTCTTCAAGAAAGAACAAACCATAATCGGTATTTAATTATTTGTAATTTTTCCACCTTGGGAGAAACTTGAAAAAATTGGCCAATGTATTCAAGTAATTGCAATCTATTTCCATCCTGGCCATCCGCAGCCAAAGATAACGAATACTAGTTTCTGTGCACTGGTAGAGTATTTGTTAACAAAACTGGACCATTATTTTTAGGTTTCCATTGAAACAAATATGTTTTTTGGCTTTTCAAAGTGATTCTAAAATAGATGTCACAGCACCTTTAAAGTCTGCCATGTTGTGACGGACACACGCATTGAGCAAGATAAGCTGGACCGCAATATCTTGCTGTGTTGGAATGTAGCTGTATACATAAAATGAATAACGTGGTTAGTTTATAAAAAACTGTGGTGCTGCGTGGATAGGGGAGTGAAACATAAACATTTAGTTTTATCAGCTGAGTTGATAACGTAAATTGGCCAGCGTAAAGAGATTTTTTTTAATTTTTTACTCCATCTTTTATTACTACATACGTTTTTTTGAAGTTAACAAGATAAGAAACAAAAAAAGAGGTTCAAGATTATAGCTGTATATTTGGTGGCATTTTGCACAATAACATGGGAAAAGACAATATTTGTATTCGCGGTTTTGAACTGGAACTAGCTTGCAGTCGAGGCTCATGCGGGAAAATTTTCAGAGCGAAGAACCAGCGCTCGAAACCTCAGCTCTTGGATCTGTTTTTGGTGGCCAATTAACTATATCAACTCAGTTCATAAAATCAAATTTTCGTGTTAAAGGTAAACACAGATTGATGCTCATGCAATTTTTGCTGTTAAAGCATTAACATGCATGAAACAAACAAATTCATTATATATGCCTCGGTCAGCGTATCTGGGATCCCGTATAGTATTTCCCGAGTTATCCCTGTCTGTAACGGGTGATGGGCCAACTTTGTGAGACCAGTATCCGGTGTCATCCAAACGGTACCAGTGATAATCAACGCCTAGGAGAAGATGCAAAACAAATCAACGGCTTATACATGGACAAATCCTAAGCTACAGGTGTATGCACAATGGGGGATATACAGTAAACAGCTCTCCTTAGTCAGACACATACATACAAACATACAAACATAAATACCTTATTACCACACCTTATACAAACCTTATTTATACTCAAATTTAAGTATAGCTCATAAAGCTAATCAGTCTTCAAGCACACACTCTCGGAACTAATTCTTGCTGTCTGCCTTAGAGAAAGAGAGAGGGAAGGGCTCTTTTAGGGAGTATTGAGTTAAAAGAAACCGTCCCCCCTTTCCCTCCCCAGACAACGCCATACAGCTCTCTCCTGAAGCATAATTATGTCGATTTCTACAAACCTGGGCTTACAACAAGGGCCACTACAGACCAGTACCCTTGATGAGGACCTTGAGGTACTATAGGGAGTTGGTTAGCAGGCACGTTGAATATCTGGAACAAACCATCACGTTGTGCAGCATCTCGCACTTCAGGGCCATTTATCTGGGCATATTGTCTCCCACTCCCTCTGCCGGGCTGCGCAAAGGTATTCGTTAGTTTGGTGGTTGCGTAGTTGTAGCAGTTGTTTTTATCCTTATAAAGATTCCAATAGTATGGTGCATACTGGGGTGAATACCGTTTTGCTATCTTTCCATCAACGTCTGCTGTTACTTTTCCTGAACGAATCTCGTTCTCAATATGCTGGCGAATCTGACTGGGTAGCAAACCTGCCGGCATGGTCTGCAGCAATAGCAGTTGCAGTCGCACCGTATTCGGACCAACAATTAGTTCTTTCTGCGGCAGTTTTGTGGTGTCTTCTACGACGAACCCCTTGAAGCCAAGCCTCGCAGGCATGTCTTGTGGACGAAAAACGAAGCCATCTCTTCTCGCTGCGCCCAGGAGCTGCTCGATTTCCCTGTACTTTGGGTTACTCGACAAAATCTGCCACTCTGGTTCCGAATTACCGGAAAATTCATCCAAAGTTACAGTAATGCTTCCTGAAACAACAATAACAACACCAATATAAAGCTTTGTATTACTTGACTTCTCTTGTCTGTATATTAAGTACATGAAGGTTACTATTGAAGTTGGTTAAAAAATCGCTTAAATAAGTACTCACTAAAATTAGTATTCACTAATTCGTTTAACAATCGTTAAAAAAATGTATGTTGCTGCAAAAAATGTTGCCATGTGCCGCAGGTTTCCTTCGTGGAGTTAAATGAAACCGATTCAAAGTTCATGACAAACCGCTAGCTCGATCTAGAGAAAACGAACGAGCACAATTTTCTTAAAATGGGCTTCATGCGTTCTTGAACAGAAATATTTCTAATATTGAAGCGGATCAGAACCCAAAGATCTCACTGTTTGTAGAGCTAAAACTAGCAAGTTTGTATCTGTTCGCACCGCGGGCTGTTATGACAAGTTTTTGCGAAGTCATTGGAGAAATAATTTATAAACTGAAACAGAAACTGTTTGCGCATGCACTCAAAATCCGTTGTTAATTGACGAGAGGACAGCTTATGCTGTATGCAATTAACTCGTTTAAACTTGGCAACCTGACTTCCTGGGAATACACGCAGCTCTATTGTTTTCAGGACTAGGGTCCATTGTTGTGTGTTGTTTGTTCTATTGTTTTCTCAGCAAATCAGAGAAGACCTTGTAAGAGCTGCGAGTTTATTTATGTCCAATTGTATTCAATATTTTTTGTAAGAATGACTGCCTTGATTTCGTTGTAGTTCTTTCAGAGTGTTTTTTGCTCTGTTCCGCCGCGTGCCTAATCATTTTGTCTTTCAATTCTGAATCAAACTCTTTACAGACATAATTATCTGATTTTGCTGTGTTGAATTTTATGTATTCTGTCGATTTTTTTAAAAGCCATATGGTGTAGGTTTATTAAATTTAAGCATGTTGCGATAAACTATCAGAACCATTAAGCTTAAAATAATCGTAAACATATCATCGCAAAAAGCTAAGGAACTTAAATAGGTTTGCAACATTTTCACACAGTCAACACCGAATTAATTTTATTGATTCCTCGCGAAGCGAGGTTAATAAATTTGTCGTCCCTCGGGAGCTGAGCCGCGTGAATTCGAGCGAAAAATATATTTATTGCGTTCGAGGAACGAGAACGCAGTCCTAATTTGTGTTGGGAGTTCTGTGCATTATTGGGTGTCCTGTGCAACTGATAAGGGAGGTTTTTTCGAGATTGCTTTGGTTCGTCGACACACATTTGCCTCGCTTTGAGGCGCTTGCTTACGTTTTGCCTCACTTTGACGAACTAACTCACGTGGCGAGATTAGTTCATTCATCTCATCCTTGCTCACATTCTGTATTTCCATGTGCTTTTCGTACGTCCTTCTGCTTTCGAAGCTTTTTTGCAGTTTTCACCGAACTACGGTGGCCCAAAAGGGTCAAACACAAATCAATTTCCCAAAACACAAATTTATTTCCCAAAACACAAATCAATTTCTCAAAACACAAATCGATTTCCCAAAACACAAATCAATTTCCCAAGGCACAAATCAATTCCTCAAAACACAAATCAATTCCTCAAAACACAAATCAATTTCTCAAAACACAAATCAATTTCTCAAAACACAAATCAATTTCTCAAAACACAAATCAATTTCCCAAAACACAAATCAAAAGACTGGGCACTACTCAATATTTTAGTTGAGAGAGCCTGAAAAACTCGTTCCCAGGGCTTTCCGCGTCTAACATGGCGGCTGTTTTTTTCACATGTGACTTTGTTTCTCACAGTTTAGCTTGATTCACATGTAAAATGTTTTGCTACAACTGTGGGCATCAAGTTGAAGAAGAATTTTTGTACTGTTCTCAGTGTGGGACGAAGTTGGACACTGCTATACCTTCTTACAGGTTACTGTTATCAGCCGAAAACGTGACAGAGAAGGAAGCAATCGAAGGTTACTTTTATAGTGGATTCGCTTACAGCATTATTTTAGACTTTCTTGACAAGTACCATAACATGCCAATGTCGATGTCAACATTGAAAAGGAGGTTATCGGAGTACAATCTCAAAAGAAATGCGGTGAATATAAATTTGTTTGATGTGGAGCGGCTGATAAGAAACGAGCTGGATGGTCCAGGTAGCGTTTCGGGTTACAGAGGAATGTGGCATACGCTCCGTGTGAAGTATGGGGTGTATGTCCCTAGACAAGAAGTGGCATCCCTTCTAAGAACGATAGACCCAGCTGGAGTGGAAGAGAGGAAACGACACAAGTTACAAAGAAGAAAGTATGAATCTCCTGGACCAAATTACTGTTGGCATGTTGATGGATATGACAAACTAAAACCTTTCGGTTTTCCCATCCATGGTGCTGTTGATGGCTACAGTCGTAGGGTAATGTGGCTCACTGTTGATAGGACAAACAACGATCCAGAGGTTACTGCGAAGTTCTTCCTAGACTGTGTCGAGGAGGTAGGGGGATGTCCTGCATTACTTAGAACAGACTGTGGAACTGAAAATGTAGTAATTGCAGGCACACAGTGTTTCCTGAGAGCTGATTGTGATGATGAGTTAGCAGGTGAAAAATCACACCGTTATGGTCCTTCTACTGGAAATCAAAGGATAGAGGCCTGGTGGTCCTACTTTCGTCGTAGTCGTGTAACATGGTGGATTAACTTCTTTAAAGACCTTGTAGATCGTGGGGTATTATTAAGTGGCAATGCACTCCATGAAGAGTGTTTATGGTTCTGCTTTGCAGAGTTAATTAAGCAAGATCTGGACTTTGTGAGCCTTCATTGGAATACACATTATATTCGCAAGTCTAGGCATGACACAGTTCCTGGAAAGCCAGAGGAACTGTATTTTCTACCAGAAAACTTTAATGCTTCAGACCACCTGCAACCAGTGCCTTCTGAAAAGTTGGAAGAAGCAAGAATGAGATGTAAAACGACTGATTCCAACAATGATTTTCAAGATTACTTTAACCATGTCTTGGCACTCCTAAATGTGTCAAAGCCCAACCACTGGAAGGAAGCTTTGGATCTATTTTCCTACTTAATAGGAGTTGCGTTGTAATAAACATTACTTTTGCTTCTGCAATGAATGGAAAACAAAAACATGGAAATCTGGACTTCAGTGTCCTTTTCTCTGCTTGTAGGTAAAGCCCATAGTTCATAAAAAGCTGTGGTTATGAAGCCCCAAAACTTCTTTTTTCATACATTTTTTTAAGTGCTTTTTTCCCTTCACCATGGACAAATTAATAGATTTTGAAATGTTTTAAAAATGCCCAATAGAAACCCTTCTGTTAAATTAGTTTTTGTGTGGACAAAAAACAAAAGATTGTGCACGGTTGAGGTACTTTAAAAAAAAAGTACAGAAAATTAGGAGGTTCATCATCAGTTACTTGTTTAGCTATGTAAATCTCAAGGGAATTCATACAATGTTCATAGTTTGGTAGTCACCATGCAATTGGCAACTGTCCTTATAAAAGAACTAGAAACACTACATGACAATTTTAATTGTGACATATTTATTGTTATGCAGATCTTCCAAAATCTGTGGTTACAACAAGTAGATTTATTTGTTATTCATAAAAAGTAGTTAGTTCACAATCATATTATTCATTCATCATCAAGATATTGCAAAATCATGCATGTGAACACATGTAACTTAGTGTTTCAAAAACTGGAACAGCAACAAAAGGAATGGAAAACTGGATTGCCAATTAAAAATAGTTTTACATAGCCTGTAAAGCAAAATTAAATAAAGTTACTTAATATGATTATTAATTAGTCATAACTATTTTAATGTCAAAGGATTCCTTAATCTCAACTGATTAATAGTTCACATTTTTCTTGAGACACCATCAGGATGTTTGTTACTGCTGGAATTTGTGTGGCCCAGGTGGATTCCCTGTGATGGGCAACCAAGTTAAAACCTCAGTTTTCTCAGCTTTAAAGCAGTTTTAGTTGAGTTTTCCTTGTTGTAATGTCGTGGTAATGCTGAGTATTTTCTAACAGCACCTCATGGAAGGATTTGAGATTAAACATTCAAGTTTCACTGAGATGGATTTGTGTATGGATTGTCGCCATTTGCAGCAGTAATGTTCGTTAATCGTGCATGTGAACATGTGCAACTTAGTGTTTCATAGACTAGAACTGGAACAACAACAAAATGAATAGAAAACTGGAAGTGGTTTTACCCCAACACTAAATATTTTCTAATTTACTGATGATCATTACTTTAAACAGTAAAGGAGCCCTTTCATGACTGATTTAAAAAGTTGGCATTTGTGATTATGATTCTCAATCAACATAAAAATCAATGCACGTTGGTCACGTTTTGTTTTGTTGTGAACCAACCTTCTATCACAAGGAATATTACAGAAAAAATACATTTTGATTTCCAAACAAACGTTTCTGTGTGTGTCAGGACTCCTACAGATGACAAGCATAATCAATCGGTACAACAAATATGAAAATCAGCCTTTAGTTACCAATTGAATGCTTTACAACGAAAAGGACAAAACGGCCCAATTTCGGTTATCGTTTAAACATTTAGTTTAAACATTTAAACGTTTAAACATTTAGTTCCACATTTAGTTTGTATTCTGAAGGCTTAAATTCAAATAAATTTCGTGTACCTATTACTTTTCCTAAAAAGTAAAGAAACTTGAACAAAAGAACAGCCTATGCTTGGTTGATTTTTTTGTTGTTGAAAAACCACAACAGAAATCATTTTTGTTTTGCTTCAGTTTTAAATAAAAAGTAATAAGCTAATTTATCAAATTCAAGCCTTTGGGTCAAAAAATAAACATAAAAAATTTTGGAGCAATTTGAATTTCAAGGTCAAATCAAACCTTATGACCTTTTCATTATAAAGCCTTCAATTACTTTGTTTCTGGCCTACATGTATTTACCATACCCAGCACTCCTGTAGGGTTACTGAAAAGTGGGGATTTGGTAGTGTTGGAGTTAGGGCATACAATTCAACTTAATAACCCAATGAAAACATTAACCTTCCTCTAACACTCATCATAGCATGATACTTCTATTAACCCTTTAAGCCCAAATATCAACATGATCCCTGCTGAGAGAACTTCTTCAAATATTGATACACTTGAAGGGTTATGTTCAGCTAACCTTTAGCTCATGGCAAATGTTTGGCCTTTGCAGAAAGCTAAGAGGAAGATTTCTTTAAATTGGTCAAAGCCTCCCATGTGGGAAACAGGAAAAGTAATTGTGCGCCCACAGGCCCCCACAGAAGGGAAGCATAGCCTGTGTTCAGGGTTACGCATCAGACATTGATGGTCAAACTTTACAGTTATTCCAAGGTCTGTTTTCCTAATCTCCCTATGTTTCTGTCCTGTTAGCCAACCAAGGACTCCTGCTGGTGTTAGATCTGGGGTGCTAAAGGTAGCCATCTCCTGATCATCAGGGGTGCATTGATCTACATTTACAACATTTAAATCATTACCCATATCAAAGGCTATAGCTTCTGTATAGCCTGTTATGACCTCGTCATCGAGGCTAATCAGAAAGTCTTGAAAATGGTCCATTATTTCGTCTTCTTTCTGTCGCCGTGAGGACCCTTCTGGAGATAATTCAGGTGTCATCAAGGACAAGAGGTAGTTAGCATCCACCTTTTGCTGCTGTCCCATAACAAACAGACCTCGAGTAAGGTGTGGATATCTGGAAATAACACCTGACAACCCATAACACTGCAACCCTTTTTTGAATTCCTTGAGGCAAAGGGTTCTCCTGCTCAACATACTGACAACAATTGCGGCAGTGATGGAGTCCACATTTGCTTCATTGATCACCCCTGTGTACCCATGTTCTATGATAGCATCTTGATAATCAATGACATTCCTTTGTATTTGGTGAAGTAGTTCCTGTTCAGTCGAAGTCAGGTGTTGTTCAGGACTGACACTTGTGAAGTCAATGTCACTTTCCAGTACCAAAGTATTATAGACACATTCTGCTAAAAAGCATGGTGGCGGCCCTCCTTGGGCTAAGCTTGTTGCCACTATTTCTCCACATGCTTTAAAATTTCCATTGTGGACATCATTTGTTGAGTGTACAGGGCTGCCATTGGGAAACAACTTTTTCCCAATGTCTGTAACTGTCAAGGTGAGAAACTCCTTGGTCAATGCACCGGAATCTATCCCATCCTCTCCAAGGAATTTGATTCTAAGTTCATTTTCAGGAGAGACTTTGCGTGATTCTCTACGCCAGAGGTAAAGAACTCTATCTAATGGTGCACCTCTTCTTACCACAAGGAACAAGGAGTCTTTTTCCCTTATTACCTTCTCTTCCAGTGCTTTCAGTACACCAGCCTGATCATCTATTGTTGAATAAAATTGGCTGGGTTCATTGTCAGACTCTCTGTTGAACTCTTCTTGTAATGACCTCGCAACTTGTTCATCGTTCTTTATTTGGGTGTCTTTGGCATCACTGGTGGCAAGGTGATTGATAGATGGCCCAGGCATTTGATCAGATGTGGAAAACACTGGTATATCTAACACTGCATCTGCATTTGAGAACATACACAAACATGAAATTAATTTCAATTGTATTTTTTGTTATCATGTAAATAAACACAGTTACATGAACATGCAGACAAAAAAAATGCCAATCTTGTAATTCTCATTAGAGTTAGAAAACAATAACCAAATATGAACAACAACTACTATTTTGCAAGACAATCCCAGATGAGATGATTAAAATCTCATCCGTGTGAACTTTTGACCTTGAGAAATGAAGTTGACCAGGTAAATTGAAATTTTCCCAGGTATAGTAGAAGTCTGACCACAACGTCTATTATTTTAAAAAAATATGAAGAACACTAGTAAATATGAACTCATTAATAAAAAATCTCACAATAATAATCTCACAATACCATTATCATGATAGGCATGACAACTTCATGGCAATGTTTTCCAATTATAAAATATATCTGAATAAGATTGTATTTTACCAGATTGTTCTTGCTCTTTATTTTGTGCCTCCTCATCTTCCTATTACACACAATGACAAGGAAATTTTAATAATAAAACAAAATCATTTTTTCACATCTGAAGGTGGGAGAGGGGTGTGGGGAAGAGGAGTATATGGGGGAGAGGGGTGTGAGGGAGGTGGGGTGCTCAATATATGTTTACATTATGTATAGCGTAGCGCACAAATGACGTCAGTACTCATGTTTGTCTGAGTTTATAATTTATTCTTGTTTATTCTTGCATTTCTGACAATAGAAATTCGTAATTAGGAATCCCCTGAGAGTCACTTTTGGTTTGTTTGTCTGAGTTTTAGTTCTAATAGTACCGGTAATTGTGCGCTACACTATTGAGCAATTTTGAATTCTCACCTGTGTGAAAAGTCGATGAGTGAACTTGCTGATTTTTGACTGTGTTGGTTCACTTGGTTCCTCAAAATCCTTTTCAGTTTCATTATCATTGTCAGAATCTGTGTAAACACAACCTTTGAGGCTGTGATCAAGAAAGTCTGAAGTAGTGCAAAGATAAAATGTTATCCGATTGTAGGGTTTCCCCAATTCAGATTTGTATCCTTGTAGGGTGAAAGCCTGATCTGATTCTTTAAGTTTTTGAACTTCTGTTCCATCCGGATATAGTAACTTGTAGCCACTGGGAAGGCTGTGCAAAATTTCATTTCCATTGTGCATTGCGTGCTTTGCTACTGCAAGCTTCAAAATCTCTTCGTTCTCTGCCGTTTTGCGAAGTTTTAGTGGCAAACTTTTGCCTCGTTGAGGTTTGAACGAGCTTTCCTCTTCCACGTAACGCATAATTCCAACGTTGATTGTCACGGGCGGCTCTTCCTTTTCATTAGTCCTCTTCTTCGTCTTCTTCTTGAAGTGCGACATTCTCTCTTCCTTTTTCTTTTGCATGAAAGTGTTAAATGTAGGAATGGCTTCATCAGAGGTCACTGTACCTGGTGTAGGTCTTGTGCTGCTTCCTGCTCGGCCATCACTATCAATCGGCTCAAGCGTACAAGGACGAGCATCAGAGTTCTGGCCCGATGGATTTCCACATTTTGTACAAAACTTGAAACTTTCCTTTAGCAAACTGCCACAATTACTGCAAAACATACTCGAAGCAAAAAGCACATGGACTAAACAGTAAAAACAGTCGCCATGTTGGACACGAAAGACCCTACCGTTCCAGGCTCTCTCGAATAAAATATTGAGTAGTGCCCAGTCTTTTGATTTGTGTTTTGGGAAATTGATTTGTGTTTTGGGAAATCGATTTGTGTTTTGAGAAATTGATTTGTGTTTTGGGAAATCGATTTGTGTTTTGGGAAATTAATTTGTGTTTTGGGAAATTAATTTGTGTTTTGGGAAATTAATTTGTGTTTTGGGAAATTAATTTGTGTTTTGGGAAATTGATTTGTGTTTTGGGAAATTAATTTGTGTTTTGGGAAATTGATTTGTGTTTTGGGAAATTGATTTGTGTTTGACCCTTTTGGGCCACCGTACCGAACAACACGCTGGCACAACACGCTTAGTGTGTCCTAAAACATATAAAATATGCGAATCAGCGAGAATCAAATCATGGCGATGATTCGGCTGACACGAACGAGACAAACAAACGAGAATTGAGCAAGAACAGAGGGAGACATATGTACCGCCGTGACATTCGGATGGCTAGACTGAGCTTGAATCGGACCATATTCAAGCCATCCCGTTCGAAAATTTATGGCCGGACACGAGCGAGATTCAAGCCAGAAAACGAGCAAGAATCAAGCGACGAATTTTTTTCTCACTTTGATGGAGATTATGCGGATGGATCGATGGAACGCTCGCGAAACCAAACGCGGCTTATTTATTCCCGGAGACACTCCAAACTTTCTGTGATTTTTTTAGCGCGCGTGGAAAACTTGGAAATGAAGGCTGAGAGTTTGGAAAAGCTTAATCTTAATTTGGCGAGCGAAACTACAAAGAAAACGGAGAATTTGTAGAAGCGCGTAGTCTGTTTATAGAAGTACTTGCGAATTTCGCTTTCGCCAGCGTGATTACCGTTTTGACATATGCAAATTTGGTGCACCTTTTCCACTTTTCCCAAGGGACCGCCAAGCACTTTTCTTTACCGACAACTACAACAAACTTCAAAGGATTTACACATGTAATTTGTTTTTCTGCTACCAAAGTTTCCCTACCGTCTTCATACGCAGAGTAAATACAGGTTTCACTGTACACAATAACCCTTAATTTGACAATATGCCATAGACATATTCATCTATCCCAATAACCAAAAAAACAAAATCGCCCCTTTCAACCGCCGAACGCACTACCCTAAGCTCCGATTACTCCTAGTATATATATATATATATATTTATATACTCGATGGTGTCCGGCAGTTGCCTGGCAACAAAAATCGCGACCGCTGACAATGGCGTATTCATGTTTATTCATGGCGGCCGTGCCGGCGGCCGTCATAGTCTGTGAAAAAATGTTTACTCTCGGTGAAACACAACCAATTTCTGATGCAAATGAGAAAGAACAGCAAAGACAACAACGCTGGATTCCAAAAGTGGCTGGAAATCCTTGTCCGTGTAAATTAACCACCGAAACTCCGCTGAACGGTGACTTGAAATTCAGCGCGATCGCGATCGAGCAACGAAGAGACCGGCAACGAGAGCATAGATTCAGATAGATTACAAAGACTTCGAACAGCCTAGGCACACCGTTTGACTAGGTTCAAACGCCTTGACAAAATTCCTCCATTAGAATTCTGAACGAAACCGATCAGGAGAGGCGACACCGGCTGGAAGTGTTGGACAAAATGATTCTGTTTGTAGACTCAACGAGAGGTGGCAAGAATTACACGATCAGCTGAATACTCGTGACGAATATCTTTCATACCTGATACGGCAGGGAAAAGCAAACACTGATTACAGGAAAGGCTCAGAGAAGAAGAGCGATTAAGAAATGTAGCTCAAATCACCGGCTAAACTACTGAGAGGATAATCAAACACTGAAAAATAATTATCTTACTACACACTGTAATTATGTGATGTTTATTAATATTCTCACTAACGTCACTAAGGAAATTTTTAAATGATCAAAACTACAGATAAATGATCAAAACTACAGATCACACAGGTGGAAATTATTTCCCAAATATACAACATTTACATGATGTAGCATTGTTTGTGAATGAAACAGTGACCGAGTTGTATACGTATACAGTATCTTGAGTTTACAGCATTCTTCATAAAATAGTTCAATACGAAATAACATTCGAATGGTTTAGTAAGGAGAATTTCTGTTTACAATTTGGATAAAAACATTTTGTTAGGAAAAAACAATTTTCTGTTAGCAATCATGACCAGCTAATGTCAATGTCTAGCAACCGTATACATGCAGCTAAACACATGACACATCAACATTACTGCTTCACATTTATTATTGGAACGGCGATCAGTATCTTAAATCTCCTCACAATATCAGTGTACGAGCAAGTACATAGATTATACAAATTGAGAACCTGATCACCTTCAACATAAGTTGTCTGTGTAAATTGAATACAAATTCACTGTAGTTATATGGCTATGTGAACTGCATTGACACCAGTAAGGAGAATGTACATCAACAAATTAATTTTGATTTCAAGATTTTTAAAGGCACTAACTGGTCATTAAGGCCTAAGTCCTGGTCTTAACCTACAAATTCTCCATCCAGGTCTCTATACATTGCTTATGGTATTTGCAGAGAATCTGTTGCTTCATCTTGAATATTCATGTTTTGTAATCAATTTTGTAATTCCCATGACCTGTATCCAAAATATAGTATTGTTACTGTTGGGAGAATCTCATGCCACTTTCACCATTGAGTTGTTATTTTTTGGACAACATCACTTTTCAGCAGCAGTAACCTCCTGTGATCTCAACCATTCAAACGAATGGAGAATTGCATTACCAATTGTTTGATTCCCAGTATATAGAACAAAAACTATAGCAGTATCTATTAATCAAAGGGCTCTTAAAGCCATCTCGTTAATGCGTTGAAACATGAGGTTAAAAAAAAGAAGAATCTAAAATAAATATAAAATAAATATGGTAAAGATGGCGTTGTAGAATCAGACATTATGTAGAAAATGCGAGGCGCAGTAGTCAACTGGATATGGTTCTTGGCAGGATAGAGAAGATTGAGAGAACTTGGTTTGAAAATTCATGTTGGTGCAAGTCAAAAAAAGTTATGAGTAACAAAGAATCACGAGTGTGAATGTAAATAATTTTGATGTTAGGGAAGTGAAAGTGAAAGACTTTTCCCGCCTTCCTAGCTAATTGACGATGAAAATGTGTTGTTGGTTCAATTTACACAGTGCATTTTCAGTTATTCATTGTCTATTTTCTGTTGGGATATTTGACAATGGAAAAGACTTTCTAAATCAAATACAATAGATTGCCGCAATTTTAAAACAATTAAAAGCCCACATCGATAATACGTCACGTGCAATGACTTTATATCTGATCAGATGAGATATTAATATTAATTATCAAAATATCAATTGACACAACAAATGGTGACTGAATCTTTAATATTCTTTAAAGTAAGGCCCGATTCAAACATTGAACTTCACATTTGCCGAATCTAATGGAAGGAGGCCGTAACAACATGTCATTTCTCTAGAGCTGCCTTTCCCCATGCCAGGACAATTTGAGCTATGTTTAGCAGACATCGCGCCATCAGCCATTTCTTTTTCAACTCTCCAGCAGTATTCGAAAATAGAACGAAAGTCAAAATTTATGGTATTTTGCTGTTCCTACTCTTGCATAATGAAACGGAAAGTTTTGTAGTTAGCTAAAGTATCAAGTCTGCTGTTTTATATATTTTGACGTGAAAAATGGCGGGAAAATGGTGATCACGTGGTCATTTTTCGGTCACGTCTGCTATGGACGCACTTATATAGAAAATATTGGGTCTGGAGCGGATAAACAGGGCACCACTCCTGGCGGTCACTTTTTTAGTTTCCCTTAGATCGAAATGAGGTTCATGACAGGCCTGCACCGACTCCGCTATGTGGTTTTGCGGTTGCGATGCATTTATATTAGCTTTCAAAGTTTGGCTGTTATGAGTCGTGTCGTTAAGTGATTTACGTCTTGTATGATGTGTTAGGCGGCGTTTTGTAAATAGTTTTCAGGAATGGTTGGTTTTGAACGGAACTCCATTTTTCATCAGTATTTGTTTAAGGTTTTTCAGTCGTGGGTGAAATGTTGTGACAAAAGGCGTTATTATCTCGCGAGTTTTTTCGTTTTGTTTTCATGCCAATTGCGTTCCGGCAAAAGTGAAATTCAGAATACCAGTGCATTTAGGAGGGTGCTGATTTGTTAACAGTTAACTGACAATTGCCCAAAAATATAGTAGTTAACTGATAAATGAAAAGTTACCGTATTTTCTCTATAAAATGCCCCCGGCGTTTATTTCAAACTTGGCCTTGTGGACCCGGCGTTTCTTTGTATCAGCAGTTTTTTCTCGCCCGCCATTTTTTAAGAAAGGGTTATTATTCGTTTTTCTTGGCAGCCTTGTACCTTGCCCTTAAATCTTAAGTTTATTATACCACAAACAAACGTTTGAGGAGCTTACTTACAACTTCCTCAATTATACCCGGCGTTTATTCGGGGCCCGGCGTTTAATCGAGAAAATACGGTAACAGTTAAGTGACATTCTATTAATTATACTAAATTAACGATTGTTGTTGTTAATAAAAGCAATATAGTTTTTTCCTAACAGCAAAGCTATTTTGTGACTTTTACCTGCCTCGCTGCGTGACCAGGTGACATATTAACCGATATTATATGCGAAAGGTACCAGGGTCGTAGAGCGTTGACCTTGATCTCCGTGATGGCGTCGAGTGGCGTGGTCAAAGTTATTCTGAGTTTTTATCGAGATGATGACAAAGGATCGGCATTCGAATGACACATAAGTCGCATACCGTTTGACATGACAAAGCACAATTCAATGGACATATAATCAAACAATAAGCGGAAAGTTTGGACTCGGTGAGTTTGATTTAAAGTTGTTCCGATTAGAGAAGATCGACGGGAAAGCTGTTACAAAGGCTCAGTTGGAAATGGAGCTACCTTTTCTAATGGGAAGTGTGACAAGTGATGGTGGTATGGTGTGTATTTTGTTTCGTCATTTTGTCCTAGCACGCGAACGCGGGTTGACCCAGGGGTTAACCACACGA
Organism: Cladopsammia gracilis; assembly: GCA_022457155.1. Lineage (NCBI taxonomy): Eukaryota > Metazoa > Cnidaria > Anthozoa > Scleractinia > Dendrophylliidae > Cladopsammia > Cladopsammia gracilis. The sequence goes on along the minus strand of JAJGOT010000439.1, from coordinate 626,769 downwards.
GCCCTTTTCAGTGTTAGATTAAATGAGTAAGATTTCTGATTACACTAAAACCTGTATTAAGCAGACTCCAAAGTAAGTGGACACACCGTATTTTATTGGACACAAGCATCAGTGAGTTTCGATTTTTTTTCCTTCCCATACTCTCTGTGTACGATCCTGTATCAAACAGACATCTTTAATACTGACGATCCTTATTACGGTTTTGGAAGCTATCTTGACAGGTGAGAAATTATGGTTTTTGTATGAGAATCTAATGTCGAATAATTTTCGTAAAGCGGCTGTTCTAAGTCCAATCCCAAAAACGCATTCACTCTGGTCATTCTCATGGCCTTTAAAGTAACCTTATCTTAACTTTGCAAATTTAAAAGCCTTACTGATATACGTAATTTCCTACTTGTCAAGCTAAATCACTTGATAAGATCAATGAATGAAAATATTGAAATGAACCGATTTCCGACAGCGTGACGCAGTTAAAAAAGAAAAACATAAATTTTTTTTATACAAGCGCATGAGTATAGGCTACCAGTGTAGCCTCTTCTTAACTGACAATTGGGTACCCCCATTAGCACCCTTATTTAGCAGTGCTAGATTAATTTGTCGTGTGTTTGGCCTTGTTTACAAAATGGTAAAGTAAGCTCACTGTAGCTGTCGAGAAAAAGCTGCGCCGGGTTTACAGCTCTTTACAGGCAAATTCACCGCGAGAAACAACTTCAAGCATCACGCTTCAGTGAATGTTCTGACACCTATAGAATGAATTGAGTTCCATTGTAATAATCTAATGGATAGTATCAATTATATATCCGGAAAAAATCTGGTCATTTCACGAACAGAAATCTAGAACCGGAAAGGAGGAAACAGTTACGCATTAACATCGGAACGGATAGATTGCCGTCCAAAATGGTGGCGCTGTTCAGATGTGTGTTACTTTTCCTTTATACCCTCTTAAAGTTTGATGTTCCCAATGTTTACGTATTTTTTTACGAAAGAGACGATAACTTAATTTGTTATATGTGGTTTTCATGTTACGTCATCGCCGCCATGCTGGTGGACATAAACAATAGTTCTCTCATTAGCTCCTTTTGTTCGTCCACCAGCATTTGTTCGTTTCACTATTGTTATCTATGTCTCTAGAGATTGATTGCAAACCACCTATAGGAACGAAATTAAAAAAGCCCGTCAAGGTTGTTGAAAGGAGGTGTCGCAGAAGATTCCTGTCAGTTTTTAGAATTTTCAGTCAGTTCAGTTGCAACCTGTTGGTAAACGAACTTGAAATGTTCACCTGTATACAGACTTCTATTTTATGAGAGGGGTGAATGCAGCGATCTGTTTTTGGTCGTATCGTAAGTGTCTCAGTAAAGGCTGTAATTTTAGCTTGTATTCGCTGCGCTTTACAGCTGCGTGGAGCTCGCTAAAACCTTCGTTGGCATTTTTGACAGTCTAGCGACTGTTACGTTTAAGCCTAGCTTTTTCAGCTGCATGTAGAAGGTAAGTCTTCTAAAAACCTATTAAGAAAAATTTAATACAGTGCACCATGGATATAGATAAGTACAGTTTTAAGGGGTTGCAACGGTTAAATTCCTCTTCATAAATATTTCAATACTATTTGTCTTTTGAATTAAGAGTAAACTAAATAGGTATCGAGTCCATCCATTTGAATTAATGATTTCAACTGATTTTTAAAGGCCTTAATTATTATATTGTCTACGAACTTCTCATTGCGTTAAAACCACACGGCTAGGCCTTGCACGCTCAGCTTATTACAAGTGCACGACTCATCGTCGTACATTTTTATCCAATTGAATTCCGGTTATGCAAAAATTGATTAAACTCGAATCCTTCGTAGAATTCGAAGTTTACGCTAACTGTTACAAAAATCGATTACATTGAAATGGCATTATTTGGCAAGAGAATAGACCAAAATCTTGTAAAATTTTAAATATTCCCGGAAATTTCTTTCACAGTGTGGCGCGTTTTAGCAACTGATCTTGAAAATCCACCGGCATAAAGCCATCCGAGCCAAATGAACAAGTATTTGAGAATGCAATGAAATTCATCGGAACTTGAATATAAAATTTGAACTCATTTGAGTCAGAACAGCGAATTGATAATAATTATGTTTCGTTTCTTGATAGATCATGGCAGGGAATCCCGGAACGTCGAGTTGGACATCGAGTTCGAGTTCGAGTTCGAGTTCGAGTTGGACTTCGAGTTGGATTTCGAGTTGGACTTCGAGTTGGACTTCGAGTTGGACTTCGAGTTAAAAAAACAAAATACAAATATGAAAAAATATAATCGGCACTTACACAAAAGAAAAAAGGTCACGAGAGGATACTGCCTTTTGTCACAACGTACCATCTGGCAGCACAGGTAGCCTAAGCTCAAGTGATAAACGTCGTGGTAAATGGCGTAATAGCGAAATTATAAGGATTTGTATTGGGAAAATTCACTTCGAGTTTGAGCGTAAAATTAGGAACGATATTTGAATAAAACTGGTTCATCTGAACTTCTTTGTGTGTTTACTTGTGCCTCAGTGAGTGGTTTTGCGGTCGATTCGCGATTCCAGCGATTTTTAGTTCAACTGTTTCAGTCCTCCCTCTGAAAGAGACAGCACTCCGCTCATCGAGCCGATCGGATCCACCGAAGGAAATCGGCGGTAAAATCGCTCCAACGCCTCCAGTCGCCTCGAAATTCTACTTAGACCATAGTCGATGGTTCTGCTTTCCATTCGTTATCTTCATCAGAGTCGCACATTACATTGAGAGAGAATTAAAGGTCGCTAATCTCTGCAAACTTTCCCGTTTTGAGCCACCAGAAACGGCTTTATTCATACTTCGCGTTCATCCGTTCAGTAGCCGTGCGGTTTTGCCGTTCGAACGGCATATATATTAGCCAAGTTAATCCAATGGCAAAATAGATCAAGTCGCTCATCTGTTCACTATTTAAAGTACATGCAATTAACGAGATATCTCCAAACAAGTCTTCTTCTGCAATAAGCTTTACTCGCAGCACTTCACTTTCCAGTGGAAACTACTAGTTTATCTTGTACAGGATTTTACTGATCCAGATCCGCGCGGCCAAATTTCTTGCCTACCGGTAGGCAAGATATTTGGCCGCGCGATACAAACGTCTGTGAAATTTGCCGACTTGGCGGAGCTATATCTTCATTATTTTAAAAGATATCGCTTTTAAACTCGGCCATTTTACTATTTTTGAGATGCTTTTCCCAGCAGTGTCGATGGATTATTGCTATCAGGCCCATATAAAATTTTGGAAAAACCGTGATAAGGTCTATTCTGAAAACGTCTTGCGATACATGTTTGTAACCGCAAACAGGAAATTGTATTACTTACTCAAACTATCATCACCTGATCACCGGAGTGTCCGTGATAAAGAGGTTAAGTTTATATTAATTTGCTCTCTGGGACCGAATTTAGTGTCCGTTGTCCGTATTAGAGAGGGTCCGTATTATAGAGGTCTTTTTTAAAGAAAATATGTGCGAATTTTGTCGGGACACAGGAAACTGTGCGTAATAGAGAGGTATCCGTATTAGAGAGGTGTCCGTAAGGGAGGTTCGACTGTCGATTTTTATCGATTATAGTTTTTCATATTTCGAAATCCAACTCGAAGTCCAACTCGAACTCGAACTCGATATCCAACTTGACGTTTCGGGATTCCCATACTGGGACGTTCATACTTGCATTGCGTGAGAGCTCTAGAATAATTCAGGAAATAACGCTTTTCCACTTATGCTGATAAGCGTTCATGTTTAAAATTCTAAGCCGCCACCGGCGTACTAGAACAAACGCAAATTTTGCTCTGCCATATCGCTCATATTAAAACACAAACTTTCCCGTCCCATTTAACTTTCTTAAAACGTCGCCATTCGTAAAAATACACCGTGAAATTCTCAAACTGCGTTTGCCAAAAAAACGCATTTCACCTATTTTTGGCTTTACGATAAATGATTGAAGCTGATAGGTAACGTGAGATATCGAAACTTAAGAAGAACTTAATGCCTTTGCGGTAACGTAATGTGAGATATGACAAGTTCATGACAAGTTCTGATTTTTTTTGATTTTCTACTCTTAATAGGGTCAGGGCTTGAGAACCCTGGCGGCACACATGCTTATCTTAAATTGTACCCCCCCCCCCCCCCCCCGCTCTCTCTCTCTCTCTCCTCGGCGTTCACATTAAATCACGGACTATGATGGAGCGCGAAAGGCGCAATTTATGTGATTTTGTTTTGCTGGCACCTGTTTGATTTTAGAAAAAAATTGTTTCAGTTCGATGTTATTTTGGGTCGTCTTGTCTTTTTTCAGTGTGGGGGGTGACGGGGGGGAGGGTAAAATTGAATATTCAATTTTTTTCAAAGCGTACATACGGGACAAAGATTTTATGTAGAACGGAATAACGTGATATTATTATGAGTGTAAGTGAATGTTTTTTCAGTTGAGGCATCATCGAAATTCAATTACAATGTTCTTTAAAATAAGGAGGACTATATTAAGAAACTCTAAATAGTGCGTGTCATTTAAGTTATGATAAGATTTCGAAACGTGCTAAAGTTTCATCGAGTTTATACTTGTAGACACTTGTTTGTTATTTTAAGGATAGCTGTGGTGTTGCTTAGTCATGTGTCTATTTGCGCGATAAAAGGGTGTGCCGATTGCGTGAAAGATGAAGGTTCAGCTTGCTCATATGGCATGTTATAGTTAGTCAATGAGCTTACTATAATAACGTTTTCGCAATATTTTTTGTCGTAAGAAATTGCAGAATGTGTATATTGTTAAAAGATTTAGGTTTTACCTTATTGTTTTATTTTTTGGTATTCAAGACAGACATTGTTCGTAGTGTTTGAAAAGCACTTTTTTGTGCAGTTGTCGGCGAATTTGTCTTAAAATTAGATTTACAGCTAGACGGAAAAATTAGTGATTACTCTCTTTTGTTTTTGAACTGAAAAGGTGTAAATCGTTTTAAGTAAGAACATTGCGGCATTGCGGAGATACCTTTTATATTTTGATTGATATGTTTGATAAGACAATCCCTAGGTCTGTGTTTTTATATAACGTTTAATTGGTAAGTTGAAAGAAAATGAAGATGAATTAAAGATGGGTTGTCGGAAATCGCTTTTAAATGTAAGGGTTAGCAACATTGACAAATTGTTTAAGATTGCTTTATTAAATATTGTGTGATGTGCAATATTTTGTTGAAACTTGTTTAGTTGTGGGAGGGCCGAAATATCTACGTTTTCCGGTATCGATTAGCGGTATGTCTGTGATGGACTAATTAGCTACTTGTCAATGGTTTTTGAAGGATTAATTTAATAACGCTGTTGTGTGTTTGTATCGAGATCGATGTGGAATTTTTTGAAAAGCTAAGCGGAGATTGATTTTTGGTATGTGGAGGGTTTAAAAAGAAATGGCTGCATAAGGTAATTATGAATGGGCTATTTGCGAATATATACTATTTGTCTGTTTTTTATTTTCAAGTCGAGAGTTTTGTATTTCCGGTGTCATCTGTTTGCTAACTGCCATGTAACTATTAGGGATTAAATGGATCCTTTTAAGTTTAAGAAATGAATTGGTTTGTATTTGATTGCTATTTGAAGTTAATTCTTGTAAAAAGTGTTCATATTTTTTGGTTTTAGGAGTGGAGAGTACGTTTCGAATGAAATTGCATCTTTTTTTTTTAATATGTGCAGATTTTGTGTCTAAGGCGGTACGTTGATGGGGTGTTAATTTTGTAAAGTTGTAGGGGTATCGGTGTGACAAAGTTATTTCGTAAATTAAAGAAGGAAGGTTCTTCTTATGAAAAATTTTAAAGGTATAATTATATGTCAGTTGTTGTGTGACAATGATTGTGATAAAACATTTCATAATATGGGAGTGTTTTGTTTCGAAGGAATTTAAGGAATCTCAATAGATTGATGTTTACTAGAAAATGTATGGTTTTAGAAAATCGCTAATTTTGTTGAGGTTACAGTTTGTCTTTTGTTGTATAATATTGTGTGATGTTGTAAATTGTTTAACAGTGGCTTTTAAAGCCAGACGGGTAGGGTTGATGGAAAATTAAGAGATGTCTGCATTTTCTTTGCTAGAGGGATATTTGGAAGCGGTTCAGCTAAGATGGTGTTCACTAACAAGGGCGATCTGTTGTGTTATAGACAAAATCTCTCTTGAAAAAAATCTACACGCTGAAATCGCTTATAAAATGCGCCGTGTCTAAATACCCGGCAGCCGGGAACGGTCTTAAATAGACTAAATGCCCGGCAAACAGAAATTTTCACAAAATTTTCAATGAATGGCTCTTTCAAACCTTTTGAGAGTATTCGATGTTCGTTTAGAAATGTCAAGCGCTTCCAAAAATTATTTTGCTTTCCAGTTGACGAAATATCCAAGCTTGGGCATACCATAAGATCGCTATGTTCTCGACACTTAGAAAATTTCTGCTGAGACTCGCAGTCAGAAATTTTCACAGAATTTCGACTGAACGTCTCACTCAAACCTCTTTAGTAAAGTTCGTTTAGAATTACCAAGCGATTCCCAAAATTATTTCGATTTTCCAGTTGACGAAATATTCAAGCTTCGGTATACTATAAGATCGCTATGTTTACGACACTAAGAACATTTCTGCAGACTACCTGGCACGGTCTGAAATAGACTAAATGCCCGGCAGTGAGAAATTTTCATAGAATTTTCACTGAAAGGCTCTTTCAAACCTTTTAAGAGCATTCGATGTTCGTTTAGAAATGTCAAGCTTGGATGTTTCGTCAAATGGAAAAGAAAAATAATTTTTGGAATCGCTTGACATTTCTCAACGAACATCAAATACTCTCAAAAGGTTTGAAAGAGCCATTCAGTGAAAATTTTGTGAAAATTTCTGACTGCCGGGCATTTAGTCTATTTGAGACCGTGCCCGGCTGCCGGGCATTTAGACACGGCGAAAAATTCTTCTTAAAATGCTTGCTTGATAAACTTTGTTAACAAAATCAGCAAAATTATTACGTCTTTTGCGTACTATTGCATAATCAAACCGTAATGCATACTCTTGCGTAATCAAACCGAAACATTTTTAGTTAGCTGAATAGGCAAAATCTCACCTCTCTTGCATACTATTGCATAATCATGACACCTCAACATTGTTGTTTCTGTGGTTTAGATAAGAAACATGTACAATCTGTCAGGCGATGAGGTCAGCTCTAAAACAGTTGAAAAACAACTCTGCTATGAACCTCAAAAAGCGGACAAAGAAATTTCTAAAGCATAAGACGCAAAGAGCGTAGAACGTCTCCGACACATCCACACAGGAAACCGGCAAAAAGCATAAAACGCAAACAGCGTAGAACGTCTAGGACACATAAACTTAAAAACAAATTTGAAAGATTGATACCTAACGTGAGATATCGAAACTTAATAAGAACTGTAATACCTTTGTGGTGACCTAACGTAAGACATGACAAGTTCATGACATTTCAATACCCTAGGGAAATTAACAATAGGACCGGGGGTGTTCCTCAAAAATTTTAGTGACGGTATGTGACGCCCTTCTTGAAATCCTAACCGCTTTAACCAACCATATCCTCAATGCCCTAATATAGCTTCTATAAAGAAGAAAGAAGAAACCCCCCGGACAAAAGTCCACAAAATTTTGTTAACAACTTTTGTCCCTTTTTTCGAAAATCAACGCAACTATGACATGTTTACCATACTATTGCACAATCAAACCGCTTGGCCAATCATAATGCAGAACGTAGCTAATACAGGAAATTGCCTGCTGCTGAGTTGACCTCTGATACGCTTGGTTAATTGCACGCTTACTTGTAACTCTAAAATTTTCTTTCCACCAGTGATCGAGTGCATTGTTATTTAGAAGTTGCTGAAACCAATTCTGTGGTCGTGGAAATACCCAAGCCCTCCTTGGCGACGAGCAAGTTCGTGGCGAGCTCCTAAATGTAAATAAAACGCCGACAAACCTTGAAGATAGCGTAGTTGAAGGCATCTTCTTCGGTGTCTTCTCGCAAAAAAAAATGCCGGATTGTTATATTTATCAAATGATAAGCAGGAGAATGACTGAAATTAAACTTACAAGATCTCGATTCGTGTCATCCATGTCGATCTGTACGTTTTCGCGCGTAAACTGCAGTGTCAGTGAACTCATATCTTATTATATTTTACCCTGGGGAGTCTTTTACTGTGTAACCGCATCCCCAAGGGTAAGATGAAACCTGAGATAAACCGAACCCAAGCCATTAACCCTTGGGAAGGCCCCAAACCCAAGGTATGTGTAACCACAACTCAATAGAAAAAAACGCAAAGTTCATGCTATTTTGCTCTGCCATACCGCTCATATTAACACACAAACTTTCCTGTCCCATTTAACTTTCTTATAACCTCTCCATTAGTAAAATACACCGTGAAATTCTCAAACTACGTTTCCCAAGAAAACGCATTTAACCTATTTTTACCCTTTTAAAGTAGCTATAATGGCTTTACGACAAATGATTGAAACTGATAGGTAACGTGAGATATCGAAATTTAAGAAGGACTAATACCTTTGCGGTAACGTAATGTGAGATATGACAAGTTCATCACAGGTTCTGACATCCCAATACCCTAGGGAAATTAACAATAGGTCCGGGGGTGCTTCCCAAACATTTTAGTGGCAGTATGTGACGCCCTTCTTGAAATCCTAACCGCTTTAACCAACCATATCCTCAATGCCCTAATATAGCTTCTATAAAGAAGGAACAAGAAACCCCCCCGGACAAAAGTCCACAAAATTTTGTTAACAGCTTTTGTCCCTTTTTTAGTACTCGACTTCGAAATCTCGCTTAATGCGCAAGCGCATTAACGAGATAAAAAGGAACAGGAGATAGCACTAGCTCACAAGTTTCAAAAATGGAATTTAATTAAGACAATCAAAATAAACAGAACACTGCTGCATATTGTCCTGGACCCATGTCCCACAACAGTACTTAATACATCCACTTTCAGACCAATTTTCCTTCTGCCAAAAATTAATGAAGAGAGGAGGGGGGGGGGGGGGGGGGGGGCAGTCCCATGGCAGTTACAGCGACCCACAGCTCAAAACCCAACACTGACTAACACCAGCTCCCATTTATTTTATTTTAGGAAGACAGGACACAAAGTACAAGTTAAATTGAAGAGACTGAGAACGAAAATGTCTCAACTTTAAGAGGTCATTGCCAGCGAGCAACCCAACCTCTCCATTTATATCAGAAATTCCATCTCTCCCTCCCACATCGCTAAAATTTTGCAGTGCATCCTCCCCTGAGCTTCGCGAGGTTCTGCGAGACACGTATTTCTAGTTATAAAATAACAATCGACGGAGTGCTTTAAGTCGGCAGTGAATACCCAGTCCTGCTTCTTTGAACATTATGTTATTTTATCTTTTGTTAGTTAGCACTGCACACACCCCTGCATTTAAAGTTTGTCTTATCACATTTCTGTAGTTTTTGGACATACTCCGTCCTGTACTCTTCTAACGCACAATATTAAAAAACATATCTGTTCGTAAAAATATACGTATGTGTTCGTAAAAAAACCGCAATTAATTTCGCTGATAAAACTCAGCCTCATCAGGCAGTGTCCGCCATCTATTTGCACCTTGGTGTATGATGCACCAAGTGTCTTATACCGTTCACGTATTTCATGTTAGGTTTCACGAAGTGCCTCCTTCTTCTTCTAGCACTACTCTTGGTAGTTTAACAAAGTTCCACTCTTTCTTAGTGTTGATAAGGGATTCCCTCGTCGCCCTGTTTATCCTGACACTTTCTGCAATCTGTCTTAACATGGCATCCTTCCCGTACAACCCAGTCACTGACATCTTAAATTCTTGTCGTTCCTTGTCATGCTTCTCCACGCAATGTCTCCAATGAAATACGTGAACGGTATAAGACACTTGGTGCATCATACACCAAGGTGCAAATATATCTTGAATCCAAGATGGCGGATATCAGCGAAATTAATTGCGGTTTTTTTACGAACACATACGTATATTTTTACGAACAGATATATTTTTTAATATTGTGCGTTAGAAGAGTACAGGACGGAGTATGTCCAAAAACTACAGAAATCTTTCTAACTCTTTTATCGTTTCGACGAGAGAACTTTCCGAAACATATCTTATCACACTTCTTTATTTATTCTTTTTTATACCGCACTTGCGAACCATCCTGGCAAGGATTTTGCAAGTTATAGACATAGATGTAGATTATATATAGAAAATTACTCGCCACCGTGCGTCGAAAACGTCACTCTGTTAGTTAAGTGATTCGCGACATTTGCGGTTTATTTCCTTCACCGTACGAAAATGTTCAACTTTGTGTCCAGGGAACCAATCAAAACGCCAGACATACTATAAAGGAGGGGGTGGAGTAATGTTTTGTTATCAAACTGGTTGGCCTATTTTTGTAACAAAGATTTTACGGTATTCTCTAAATCTTCCTCAGAAAAAAATCGTTTAGTTTTCGGTAACGCTCAACAAAGTAACACCAGTAATTCAAACGTCAAGTGTAGCTTCGGCTTGCCGCCATTACTTGATTCAAATATATGGCTAACACGATTGGCGGATGACGTCGTATAATAAGCACAAAAAAGACTGCTTCACGGTGGCTGTTTCATTGTGTAAAAAGACTGATAGACAAGGCCTTTTTATTTTGGTGGTTCTAGGGCCTGCTTGGAAGCGAATATGTTTTTTTGCAATTAAGCAAGAAGATACTCCAAGTGAGATCAATTTCTAGAATAATCACAGGATTGAGTTTGGCGGACGGGGTTTCGACAGTCTCGGCAAGCTTATATCGTTCGATTCGAAATTTCGTGTTATTATGAATCCATTTAATAAATTAAAGAAAAAAACAGTCGAAAAGGAAAACAAATATTTTCCTCGTAGGAGCACTTTAAAATGTGCGTCCTTTTCGCTTCATAGCTGGACAGTGTGCATATTTATTAAAGTCGCAGTTGGACCACAAACGGCCTATTCTAATTACTGACGAAAGGTCGACAACGATATTAGTGAAGTTTGCTAAACAAAAAACTCTGTTATTGTGCTCTTACCTCCGTAATAACTTCTTTTGTCCAGGGTATCGTCAGTGACGTTGGTCCAGATGCATGGAACAACGCGTGGATCATCACATAGATTCCTTTTCTCGTCAAAAACCAGAAACGGGTTGGCACAAGTCCTTTTCTGCTCAAAGCCATTTTTGCACTCAATGTAACCATGACAGTTGTTTGGATCTGTGTAGTTACCGTTAGGGTGGTCCACGCAAATTCCACTCCCTTTTTGATAAACAAAAGCAAATATAATCATATTTCTGTGGTCTCATTTCAGAGTAGTGAAGAGAAATTTAAGGATAAAATAACAAGGGACACCTAAAGCAAAGCTTTATACAACCGAATTTCAATTTTTATGTCTCTTTTAGCCATAACAGACTACGACTTTCCAGTTATGCTTTACAGTAGAAAATGTAAGAGAAAAGGAAATCATCCTTCTAGTTTCGGACTACTGCGATGTACTTTCCAAAAATCACAGATAAATTTTCCCCATGTTGCAAAACGAACGCTTGGAAAAATTAGTACGTTGTCGCTCTGCGTTTGTTTGTTTGTTTGTTTTGTTTTGTTTTTTTACTTCGGTTTTTCAATCAGGTACTCGAGGCTCAAACCTCACCTATACAAAGGTACTTGGTAACTGATGCAGATAGAAACCAATCAAAACAAAGCTCGTCATTCAAAGAGGGAATAGTTAGTCTGATTTAGATGTGTAAAATATTCTGTCTTCCCATATACAAACGATCATACAATATATACAATACTTTACCTCCAATCGGGAACGCAAGTGAGCATGGAAGACATGCCAAGATAACTAGGACTGCAAACTGCATCTCCATTTCACCGAGGGTTAAGAGATCAACTGCGACAGAATGGTCAAAGATCTCCAAACGGCGCGACTTTATGGCCTTAAGTTATATTGGCCTGAGCGCTCCGCAAACTTAACTCATAATAAGAACTTTTATCTGAAATTAATTGGCCACGAATCATCAGGATAAACGTAATTTCCGTATCCGTTGGTCCTCCGTTTTCTCCATTGTCGACCGCGAGTCACTATGTAATTAGTTGGAATTTTCCATACGTTTTTCAAATGTATTCAGTTAATACATTTCATTATTGTTGTAAACAGAAAGGTCAAAAGAAATATAATTTTAAATGGACTTGTTAAATTTTATATTTCTTGTGAAATTCTTAAATAAGCAATTGATCTTTCGATCTCAGAACTGTTCAAAGTCAATATATTTCCCCTTGCGTTTATTCATTCGGCCCATGTTTGAATTGTGCTTTCCTGTTGTACTCAATATAGTTGAGCAAAAGGAAAAGGAAATGCAGACAGTCCAGGAAAAGAAAGGAAACATTTTGCTCAATTTTGAAAACTCAGTTGACAAAAGGAAATAGTACTTAACTTAATTTTGGCTTAAGTTTTTGCAAAATGGACGAATAAAGTGAAACTGCTTCGTATATAGTCGAGCGGCATCTTCCAGCCTTATGCGACATCGTTTGGATATTTTTTGCCAATCTTCGAGATTCTGATTGAGATGGTTCGTAGGTTTATTCTACCGGATCATCCTGCTTAAATTGTGCCTTCCTGTTGTGTTCAATACAGCCCGAATATCAATCAATTAATTAATTAATTTATTTATTTATTTATTTATTGTGGTTCTCGGAACAACAATACCTTGCGTCTATTGGCATCGAAACTAATATAGTGTGAAGTGGATTCCGTATATTTTCTTTCGTTTACTTTTCATTGAGCAGCCTGATGGGTGATGTTTATTTTTACGTCTTAGCAACTGAAAGTAGTTTATTCTCTTTTACTTTTGATCTGCTATATTAAACACAACTGCATGGAAACTTTACAATGCTCTTTTAAACAGTTCCTATTTTATTACTGTCTTGGGTCAGTGATTTGTGACATAATAGGGCCATTTATACGGGAGAAAATAGGGCCATTTATACGACAGAAAATAAGACGCATCTTATCTAAGACGCGACTTAAATAAGATGCGAAGTGTACCATTTATACGTTTGCGTCCAACATAAGACGCGAAGATCACGTATAAATGGTTCGCGTCTTATTTATGATACGGCGCACTTGTTGTTCACGTCTTATTTAGGACGCGAAAGCATTTATACGAGGAAGTTCACGTCTTATTTAAGACGCGGAAAAAATAAGAACAGCTGAAAACCCTGTTCTAAGACAAGACGCGTCTTATTTAAGTCGCGTCTAAAATAAGACACGAATGCTTATTTTGTACTGTTTGTACGATCGGTTCGCGTCTTATTTAAGTCGCGTCTTAGATAAGACGCGTCTTATTTTCTGTCGTATAAATGGCCCTAATATTCAGTAATACTGTCATAATATTTTATTAGCTTTGAAGAGAATTTCACAAGGTACATCAAAAACAACAACAACAACAACAACAACGACAACAACAACAAGGACAACAATCTTTATATTACCCCATCGCCTACAATAAGTATTTAAAATTTTGAATAAGAAAAATAGGGAACTGGCTACCCGAAATAACCTTTAGACACAATACATGTCCAGGTCAGGCACACAAACAGGCAAAGACACACACACACACAAATATAGAAACATAGTAATAGAAATAGAATAGAAATAGAAAAATTGGGCAAAATGACCAAAATCCAACTAAGGCTGACGGAAAACGAATTAAGACAGTCCGGATCGTGTTACCATTTAAAGACCAGAGGTCCACTGATGCTGTTCGTAGATAAATGAAAGATCTTAGAACCGTAAAATCGGTTACTGATTTGCAACCAGCGTACACCAGTCCAAAAATTGACGACAAAGTCAAGTTACCGGAAGAAAAGCATACTTTGGTAACAAATCAATCCGTTGTTGACATTTTTAAATGTGATCAGTGTGTTGTTGATTATATTGCCTACACCAAGCGCCATCTTCATCAGCGCATTGATGAACATAAATACCGCTCTGTTGTTGGAAAACACATGAGAGACCACGGAATCAAGAACCCTGAGCTGACTACAATGTTTTCCGTTTTAAAGAAATGCCAAAGAAAACTGGATTGTTTAATCCACGAAATGTTGTTTATTCGCGAAAGAAAACCCTCGCTGAATACGCAGTCAGACTCAATTCGTGCTAAAGCGGTATTTATTTAACATCCTTCAGCACCTGTAAGTTCAATCATTGTCGCCTTTGACCTAATTATGAATTCTATAACAAGTTTTGACCCTTTGAATACAGTAGTATAAATTAACTCTATGCACTTGAACAGTAACCTTTTGACTTGAAAATGTAGCCAGGACGACTTCGAAACGTCGTTTCTTTTCGCTTATTTTTATCATAAATTGTTTTTCTAAATCTTATTTATTACAAACCTATATAATTCCTTTTTTAACCCGTGAATATACGCGCATGCGTAATGAACTGGTTATCGGTAACGACGACAGATGTGCAAATGAGTCACTCACCGCTCACTCCTTCCATCAGCTGTAAACTTAGTGACGTAATGCTTTGTTGCGAATGCGTTTTGTAACAAGAACAGCGTGAATCCAGCGATAACAATAACTAAATTGGTGTAAACGAATATAAACAACAATAAGCTTAAAGGTGTTTCGCATTTGGAGTCTTAAATGCAACGTTAAAATCGATCTAAAAGGAATTTTCAACTGACACACGCGTTTTGATGGTTGTCTGCCTTCAAGTAACAAAAATTTATCCCATTACAAGTCAGTGGTCACGGTGGTCGAGTGGTGTAAATTGCGGACTTACAGCCAAAAGGCCAGGTTCGAATCTCGCTCACGGCGTTCTTTTTTTTTTTTCTTTCTTCTTCGGACTGAACAATATGAAAGTGATGTACTGTACTTTTATTTTTTGCGTTTGTCAAAAATCCTTACGTTTAATTTAAAAAAAATATATATTGAACCGTGACAGAGTGAAAACATAAGCTTACCGCAATTATTGCCTTACGCGTTAGCATTTCAAATTCACGGGTTGGCTCTAAGGAGCCTTTGATTAGCTTTAAACATTAAAATACCGCTCCAACCCATCAATTTCATGGGTCACAGTTCATGATTCCATATAAAGACTCAAATCACCTTGTACGCATAATGAACAGCACTACAGAGGAGCTTTTAGGTTTGAACGGTTACACTTCACAGACTGAAAAGTAAAACCCTCCTTGTACAGCATAAAATGCAGTTACTGTACCACAATACAGTACTGTTTACGGAGTTTTGTTTTTTCGTACAGACTGAAACGTTAAGTTAGCCACAGGTCTATTGTTTTCAGACAGTAGCTTGTTTTGTGTCAAGTTTTTCAAAGTCGTATACGGGCCATAGTTGACTCACACGGCCGGAGCTTAACCCGTTTTCTGTAGCATGAACTAAATAGGAGAATTGCTCCCTCCCCCCTGGATTGGATGCTTGACCATTGCGGGATTAACCCCCCGTCATCTAATTGGCATTTTGTAAATTCAAATCTCTATAACTCACTAACGCGACGTTAAAACAAGAAATATTTCCCTTTCTACTTTTCAACGTACATTGAGTTGATTAAAAGAAAAAAAAATGGGGGTTAGGTGCACTTTAAAAAATAGTATGATTAACCGGCAAGAATAAACAAAAACATAAAAAGTAATTTTTTATCATCAGTTGTTATCGGTTAGGAAAAGATATCATTTTACAACCACTCTGTTCGCAGCCGTCGTTGTGGCATATTTTGGGTGTATGCTTCAAAAATTATAATTATCACTCCAAGGGGCAAAACTGCAGAATACCCCGCAACTTGTTTGCATCTCATAGAATAACAAAAGTGCCTACTGTGTTACGCCACGTTATACAAAGCATTTCGACACATGTTTACGCGTTTTCGGGATTTGCGGGGTATTTCACAATCCCCTTCCTTTTGTTGAAGTTTAATTGAGCAAAATGCTTCCTTTCTTTTCCTCAATTGCTGCATTTCCTTTTCCTTTTGCTCAACTATATTGAGCACAACAGGAAATCGCACTGAATTTTAACATGGTCCGGTAGAATAAACACAAACATTGAAAGCAAATATCATCAGATGTTATTGCCATTTTCTATTGTTACGATTGTTATAGTTGTGAAATTATCATTTAGCAAAATATACTATTTTGCAATCACTCTGTTTGCAGCCATCATTGTGGCATATTGGCATATTTTGGGTGCGTAATTTCAAGATGAAAAATATAATTTACAAAACCAAACACCTTATGAAGCTGATGAAATGTCGTCGCGTTTCAGTAAGTATGCATAAGTGGGTCTCTTTCCTTTTGTTTAAGTCCAATGGAGCAAAATGTTTCACTTCCATTTCCTCCACAGTCTCCATTTCCTTTTCCTTTTGCTCAACTATATTGAGCACAACAGGAAAGCGCAATTGAAACATGGGCCGAATAGAATAAACACAAACATCAAAAGCGCTCAGATACCACGCAGCTCTTTAGGACCCCTTATTTCAAGCAATTATCATCAGATGTTATTGACATTCTCTATTGTTACTATTGTTATAGTTGCTTTATTATTATTTAGAGAAAGAAACTGATTTAATAAATGGTCCTAGTAAGAAGTAGGCAACCTAACGGCAAGGAATGCAGAAAGGTGTTAATTGTAATATTGTTGAAACCGTCCACCTCATTGGCTAAAACATGAAAATCTACCATCACTTCATCAGGTAGCGCATTTATTTCTCTCTAGTTTATTAAATGATTCCCTTTTAGTGAAAACTATTGTGAGTTTCAATGCAACAAAAATTCTATGTGGGAAATATGGAAAATTAGAAGTCTTTCTTGGCCATTGTTTTGGAGTCTCACGATTGGATGAAATCTTGTAACACAAAAGAAACATCGCTTTAAAATACAGTTTCAGTAAATTTTATTTCAAAACCATGTTGTCCATAGGCTGTTGTGTTCTCAATACAAAAATCTCAACATTCTTATGTGGGGAAAGCAAAATGCCGCTGAACAATAGAGGATTGCCTAGTTGTTACACGGATTGTTACTTATAAATTCTGTAAACTACAAGACGGTTGCCCTTCTACATGTATCGGTATTAGGCCCCGTCCACACGAATGCGTTTTTGAAAACCTCTGTTTTTGGTTCCCCGAAAACGGATGAAAAGATCTGCGTCCACTAGCGGCTGAAAAACGATGATCCAAAGATGAGTTTTCATCACCAGGCTCTGCTCGGATGTTTTTTCTGTTCAATACGCATGCTCCAATTGCGTCAGCGATACTACGCGTTACAAGTTGCCGTTTTTGCCGTCCACACTAAAACGATAGACCTGCGTTTTCAAAAGGCTCCACTCTGAAAAGCGTTTTCGAAAACCTCCGTTTTCGTAGATAAACATCTCCGTTTTTGATAGTTTTAGTGTGGACGATCGGTAAGAACGGATAAAAAAGTATGCGTTTTCAAACGAAAACGCATTAGTGTGGACGGAGCCTTAATCTGTTGGTTTTATTCCAGTGCTTCTTATTTATTAATTGCGCAGAATTGGTAAATGTATCCTTCCTTTTCCGGCTTTACCGGTTCTTATTTCTTCTCATATACAGCCATTTCAAGTAACGTTGTAGCATGAAAGCTTTAAGCCTACAAGCCAAGACCGCAAGGTAGTATGGCATTTTCATGCATAAATTCACAAAAATCAACAATAGGGAGCTTAAGCAACCTCGACAATAATACCAAGGATTCCTTCTATTTTAAACTACTTTGCAGTTGTTCCAATTTGTTTAGTTTGTTTAACCGCAGTGTGTTAATGTTCTTCACAAAACCTATAATTTGATATTTGAAGTTGTTGTTTTGCAGTGAACGGCAAAGAAATGTATCAAAATGTAAAACGCACGTGCAGATGCATTGTTTTTGCTTTTTAAACCGATTGTTTTCAGCCCTTTTCGCTGCCTCCGCCGTCGTGGCTGCTTAAGGCTGGTTCTCATATAATCGTCCCGGTCGTCCGAGTCGTTTCAAAAAGTTTTTTGCAAACGACTCAGACGATCGGGACGACTCAAGTGATTTGGGTTCTCATATGATCGTCCCGGTCGTCTCGAACGTCTCAATAGCGCAGTCGTAAACTGTGTCCGACAACATGTTTTGGGCAGTAATACTGCATTCTGGGGTAGATTCGCTTCGATCGCCTCAGTCGTCCCGGTCGCCTGAGAGTAGTTCTCATATGATCGTCCCCGATTTTTAACGATCGTCCCAGTCTTCAGGAAAGAAGACAGTCCTATCCAAGCGACCACGATCGTCCCAGTCGTCCGGGTCGTTTGCAATCGTCCCGGGTCGTCTCAGAAGTGTTCTCATATAATCGTCCCGATCGTCCGTGCACTTTTTGAAACGACTCGGACGACCGGGACGATTATATAAGCACCAGCCTTTAAAACGACTCGGACGACCGGGACGACCGGGACGACCGGGACGACCGGGACGATTATATGAGAACCAGCCTTTAAACTCCCATACGCTTTTATCTCTCCACACTGTCAAATAAAAGGAACGTTTGGAATGCAATATATGATTCGTGTCTGTTTTTGTTTCCCTCCTTTAAAAAATGGAGGCAGACGTCTTTAGTGCTGTCGCCCATTTTCCGTCGCACCCGCACTGACAACCGGAATCTTGGATGGCTTTTTACAACTACCCATGCTATATTGCGGTCTTGGCTTTGAGCTTTCTTCCGACAACGTTAATTGAAATAGCTGTATATTGAACATAACAAGAAAGCGCAATTTTAATGGCGCCCAGTAGAATAGAAACAAACACTTTAAAACTGATTATGGGAAAGCAAATACCATGCAGTATTATTTTTTCAATTGGTCATACGGCGGAGATGTGTCGTGTGACCATTGCTTTCAGATGGTTTATTCTACAATATCAACCTCGCTCCAGGGGGCGGGAAGAAGAGAGACCCTGGGAACGAGGTTGCTACAATATAAGCTGAGCAGTGGAGCAGTGGAGCAGAAGACTTCAAGCAAATTCGGCGAGTCTCAACCCTCGGCTAGTGGCACTAGTTTGCAGAATCGTTCTCTACTCAGCATACTCAAGGTAAAAGAAATGCCATAGCTTTTTCTGAGAATAACGATAATAGGTCTACAGATGCTGAGAAATCTAAAAAGAATCGGAAGTTCTTGGACAGCCGATCGAGTCGCACTTCTGCCGAGGTATCTAAAAGGATACAAAACAAAACGCGATTTCTATGGCGTCGAGAAACTCTACCCCGGGGTTCTCAAGATTGCATGTAAAGGCGGTTTAGTTATCAACCACGGCTACCCAAGATCCCTCACCTACAGGAAGACCCTCACCTCCATGTAAACTGAACCCAACCTTGTCCCCAGGGCCTTCTCCGCTTTTTCAAATCCAAAATGGCGGGTCAGCTCGTTTTAAAATTTCGCGCGCAAAAACCAGCTGCTCACGGCTTCAAAAAACCGCTGACTAGCACGCAAATTGATTGTGAATTAGAGACTGCGAGGGCAAACTAGCTTTTTTACTTCCGCGCACCAACTTTCTAAAAAACAGTTTTAGCTGTAGTGGTACCAGCTGTGGTGCGATGTTGTGGAATAAACAATAATGGCGCGAAACCTAAATGTAGTGTTCGGGATCTTTTGTGAAGATTTCTCATCAAATTCCCCAGTTGCCATAGTAGATCACCCCATAACAGACACAAGTTATTTACCCAACACCTTTAATTAGTTTTACCAAAAACAGCTGACTACACAATGTCAGGAATGAATACAAATCTAATGGATATAAAAAAACCGTGACATTCTGTATAGCTACGTTAAACTTGTTTTTTTTGTGTGTGTAATATTGTTTTATTTTTTACGTTAATTTTTTATTTGTACACGACAAAAAAATGCAAACAGTATAACTGGTAGGGTCGTGTTCAATTTGATAAAACACACATCACTTTTCTTTTAAGAACGCCAAGCTCGGCTATTGCCTTACACAATTTCAAACCGTTCTAAACTAAGCACAGTGTTGAATAGCTGGTCTTGATAGAGTTACAGTTGCGGTACTGTCTGTGTAAATCTTTCAGTTTTGAAAAGGATTTTACTGACCAAAAAAATCACACAGCAGCTTAAAAAAAGAGAAAACTCTTAAGTAAGAAATCGATGCCTGAGATACATGTAATGAAATGACCAGAATTGTAACAGTCACCCGATAGATGTGGAACTTTCCTCTTGCCAACATCAATGGTGATAGATCTAAAAATTACTTCACAACTGACACAGGCAGGTACCGAAACTATGATCGTCAGGCAATAAGAAGATACTTTTTGGGTAGGCTAAAGCGGGTATCGATTTGCTTAACGCATTTTAATAAGTCAAGCGATAGCCATCAAAGCCACTCCGGTATATCAAGCGAAAGCCATCAAAGCCACTTCGATATATCAAGCAATAACCATCAAAGCCACTCCGGTATATCAAGACCGCTCTGACAACAGTTGAGCTTAGTCTTAGCAAATACATTAATTATGTAATTATTACATTGTTAATTAATTAATTATTAATTATGTAATTATGTATTGAAGCAGCGGCTTATCTACGATTTCTGCTAAAAAAATGCCATGCATAGCATATAACTAAAGATTAAAACGATTATTTAGAAAATTCAAAAGTATGTTGCTTAGGGACCAAAGGGAGGGGCGAAGGGGGGAAGAATTCCAGGACTCCTTGAACTCTGGGTCCCAGGTGGACTCCTAAGAAAAAATACGGTGTGAATCTTGTTTCGTTGGCGTCTTCGGGGCTTTCATATCCTGTCATAGTTTATCTTAATACCGTAAAAGGTTTTGGAATAACTCTGATGGTGGTAATATTAGATTACCGGGGTACCAAACCAGGAATACGAACGGCTACGAAAATCAGCGCCATGACTTTGGAGCCCAGACAAAACTGCTGATTGGAGTTCGAGTAATACAATGTGGACATAGAGCTTCTTTTTATCTATTTTGGAACTTTGGAACCCTCCACTTATTAGATCTGATAGTTAGAGCTCTAAACCCTTTTAAACCCTGGTTGTTTGTTTTTCTAACATGCAGAAAAATATGCAGAAATCCGAGTTACATATTAAACTGGTGGTTTTTAAACCACTAGTGTAAAACACCTTTTAAGAAGGCGTTCAACACTTTTCTCGGTTGCGCCTTTACCTGGCGCAAATGGTACCGCAAAGTTCTAAGTAACGGCCCTCGCCGGATAACTGCCGATGTGCAGCCTGTTATTAATTATTCAGTTTGAGGAGGTCGCTCAGTGAAATGTGCGCCGCGAAATCAGTCGAAACAAGAAAATATGATCTGGGACATGAATCTTTTTCCAGGCAGTTTCTTTATCATTCTGTGCATCAAAACTCTCTCATGCTTCTCTCACCCGGCAGTTTCTGTGTATTCATTAATTACTTGAGGTCACTGATTACTTTGTGATTTGTAAAGAGATATGATGGTACCATGATAGAATGCTCAAACCTACTAAAAATACTATCTTGCTGAAACACGAAACGCTCTAAGAAAGAATTAAAACCGTTTGTCCGTCATTTCAAGTTGCATGCAATTCATTTTCACCCTGGTCGTTTGAACTTGAAAATTAGCCCCTTGTGACCAAATTTTCTAAAACATAAACAGGCCGGACTACTGCAAGTTCTTGCAACTGGCCAACTCATGACTCAAAGATGAAAATTTAATTTACCATCGGTGGCATCTAAAAGTGAACACGCGTGGTAAAAACTAAACATGACCTGAGTGGGGATCAAATTAAACGTGACGTAACAGTTCTGTTAGTTGAATTTAACACACCTAACTGTCGATTGGAATTGAGTTTGGCTTACAGGCATGATTTCGATGAGTTAACTTTGTTTAATACTAAGGATTTATATTACCTATGGATAATCACAGTTTAATTAAAACTTGCATGGTAATAGCCAGTTCCTTAGAGCAGTTTTCAATTGAGTGTAGTAAAACCAAAACCAAAGTAATTACTCTGACCAATCACAGCAGTCGTAAACAATCCAATGAACCAATCAGAGCTCGAAGCAATTACATGTCGGCGGCGCCAAGCGCGGGAAAACGCGTGCGAGCAAGTCACGATTGGTTTTGGTTTTACTTCTGATTGGTCGAAAAAGTGGCGCGAGATTTTTTAGCCAATCACAAAGCGCAGTAATGCAAAACCAAAGCAATAGTGTAATTACTTTCGACACTCAATTGAAAACTGCTCTGTTATGTAAAGGACAGATATTTTATTACATAAAAATCACTTGGAGTTAAAAAATTTAAGTGACGGGCTAGCTGCTTGATTACCAATCATGCTATTTTTGTCATGTTTTCACTTGGCGTGTTCGTCTTTAACAAGCCGATAGTAAATTTATAAAAATCAGTCACTCCGTTGAGCTTTTCTAACCCTATATATGCTTCTCTTATAGACTAATATAACTTCATTCATGTTTTTTTTTTCACTCCATTTATCCATCCAGCTTAAGTTAATTATCTCTTAAAAAAGTAATCTTTTTTTTATTTGTCACTATCTTTTGTATGATTAGCATGCGTCACGTGATCAAGTTCTGTGAAAGGCCTTTTCCCGTGACAGAAACTATTGTAGCTACTGTAAAAAAAACATGTACCAATTGAAAAGTGAAGATCTAAAATGAATCATCTTCCGAAAATAAGTACGTTAAACAAATTTAATCCTTTGTTTTGAAAGCAAGAGAAAGAGCTTAGTTGGGTTGCCATACTGAGATCACTTTTTTAAGATAATAGTATCTGTCATGAGCAATTGCAAGGAATCTGATTAGACGGTCTGATCTGCGATATCAGGATCACCTACCACAGGTGGCTGCACAGTGAAAACATATAATGGGTCAACTTGGCCATACTTAGCCAAGTGCTCTTCCGGACCATCAATGCGTTCTTGACTGAATGAATCTTCCGCCGAAGGAGAATCGTTCTCCTGTATTTCCTCAGGCTTTTCGCAGGCTGCGTACGTGGGATTATCAAACTGAAACGCAGTTTCAGTTTGAGAATCGTTCTCCTGTATTTCCTCAGGCTTTTCGCAGGCTGCGTACGTGGGATTATCAAACTGAAACGCAGTTTTTGATGCAGCGTAAGGCTTGTTGTTCTTCGAATGTCTCCTTCTGCGTAAATGGAACACGCCTACCATACCTACAACTGGTGAGAAGGCGAAAGTATAATTAATTCAAAAGCCAATACATTAGAATTGAAACAAAAACAAAATAACCTGTTGTCTTTTGTTATACATTTAAATGGCTTCAGTTCAGAAGATTAACGGTAGCCGAAGTACGAAATAGAAGCGGTTTGTTGTACATTTAGAGTATAACTACATGGCTCGATCATAAAAGTGCTTAAAATATTCTGCTTACTGAGGACGAATACAAACATCCCTATAACGTCGGACCATGTCGGTTGTCGGTTAGAATTTATTTGTCGCTAGTCGGTAATTTTTCCTCGTTTTGTCGGTAGTCAGTAATATTTTTTGCTCTTTGTCGCTAATCAGTTAACCCCTTTCACACCCTCAAATTATGGTTCAATATTTTTCCGGTCAAATAATGAATTTTAAAGAAAAAACTCTTTGAGTCTCAATATCTTCCGGAACAGGCCTGAATTTTGACGTAAAAGTCTTGAATTTTCTGTCAAAATCTTAAGAACTTACAGTGCGACGCACCTTATACTGTGAGCACCCTTCAACCCTAGGCCTTTTCAGTACAAGTTGACCAACAAGAGAGTTGGAATCCAATTGACAGGCACACCTCCTTGCTAAGTTTTGCACGATCAAACATAATCTTGTCCCTTCGTGTTTATCACAGGAGTGTAAAGTTAGTTACAAAATACGAAGATTTTATTCACTTTATTGCTTCACACGTATTAGTAGTTACGAAATAATTATACCTATGATATCGTGAAAAATTGTAAAAACGTTTGTTGGGTTCCTCCGTTTAGGACCGGTAAGGCGCGTCGCGCTCTAAGATCTCATCGGCGTGTAACAGTTCAACATTTGGCAACTTATCCAATGTGTTATTCACAACATTACTACACTACAAGCATAACTTACCTATCTGGCCCCGGTTGTTCAAAAGGTGGATAACGCTATCCATCGGATAAATCGCTATTCAGTGGATAGGCGTTAGCAAAACCAATTGTGTTATCCACTGGAGGCAGTGATTTATCCGGTGGATAGCGCTATCCAAGTTTTGAACAACCGGGGCCTGGAAGGCCCACTTGCAGCCAAAACAAATTATTCTTTGAAAACAATTAGCTTGTAGGTCCAAGAATGCGCACACGAAAGTATAAAACGGAGACTTCCCGCCCCTTGACATGGCTTCAATGGAAATTTCTCCTCGTCAAGTTTTAAGCAATCCAAAACTCTATGCGCATCCCATAAATCTATGTTATGGGTTGTTTTGTAATTTTTGGGTGTTTTTTGCGTATGTTTGGAAGGAAATAGTTTTTCTCAAAGAATTGGTGAAATTAAGATAAATGATTCTGTTTTTAAATTAGCTTTTTATTGGTTACATAGAACATCATTAGTTTATTTTAATTTTATTAGTTTATTTTAATTAATTCTATAACAATAAGTTTTTTTATATTTTATTAATTTATTTACTTTTGTTTTCTAAAGTGTAATGCGCTTTTGATCATTTTATGTAAAATTTCAATAATTTATTATTATTATTATTGTTATTATTATGAAGATTTAGTGGAGTTTTAAAATTAGAATTTGAAGTTAATAATCAATAGACGAACACCAAGTTATTAGTCTACTAGCAACCTGGGGTGCTCTTGCGTGCTTACAATTGCATTCAAATTCACGTGTACCCCCGCCTTAAAAGGACACTGTCCCGTCTGATATATCGTGTTTCCAAGAGTATGGCCAGGAGCCTGTTTTATCGTCTTGATATAGGAACAAAAATCACCAAAGTGATGAAAAGGAAGAAGCATAAACTAACGTTCACCAGAATGACAATTTTGATGAACTGTAATTTGGCTTCCTAGTCTCCTTAACTTTCTGGTTATTTTAGGAAGCCAATACCCTTTTTTTAAAATTTCATTTCATGTAATTTTTTTTTATTGTATGGGTAGAAAAAATAAAGTTGTCGTTGTTGTAATCCACTTCCATCCCTGTAACATTGCACTGGCCCAAACTACCTGTTCTCTTTTGCTGTGTAGAATCGATCATTTTATTGTCGTATATTTGGTGGCATTTGGCAATATGACATGGGAATAGACAATATTCGTATTCGCGATTTTCAACTGAAACTAGCTTGCAGTCGAGGCTGATGCAGGGCACCCTTTTCATTGGGCCTGACAATTGACAATTGGGCCAGAGCCTACAATGTATGTCCGAACGGCCTCTTGCCAGGATTTCAAAATGATCAAATTTCATATTGTGGTTGGTCGAGGAGATGTGATGTTTGTTAATGTGGCCATGGTGCCTTTAAAAATAAAATAAGGCTCGGATTGAAATGTTTCAAAAAAGACAATTAGACTTTCTTTTCTTAAAGTTCTTCCCCAGTTTTGTTGTGGAAATATCTCCAGCGGGCAGCTTCAAAATTATCCCCAAATAAATAGCATTTACGTATACAGTCTTCATTAATCAATTGGTGACACAAAACGTAAGCTAAGAGTTTACATTTTTATTTGGCAATTCCAATTACAAAGTTAGCAGTTACACTCCCCGCAATTACAAAGCTAAATGTTAACAGTTGTTTTTTTTTTGTCTATTTTTATTATGATTTGTAATCATGTTGATTATAAATTGTACGATCATGATTCTGTCGATTACAGACAGATACAGCTACTTGGTACATTCCAAGACCGCAAGGCATTCTGGATTCACATGGGAAAAAGATTTATGGATTCTCGTGTTGCTAAGGCCAAAGACTCTTTAGCATACTTTAAAGGGGCATTGTCACGCAGAGTTTGCTGTGTTTTGGTCAAAATACACCGAATATTTGACAAAGTATCTTTGCTCAAACATAAATAACACCAATAACATAATATCAAGTGATTTCTTCGAGGAAGAACAAACCATAATCGGTTTTTAATTTTCTGTGATTTTTCCACGACTCTTGAGAGAAACTTGAAAAAATTGGCCAATGTGTTCAAGTTGCAACCCATTTCCATCCTGCCCATCTGCAGCCAAAGATAACGAATACTAGTTAATGTGTAATAGTAGAGTATTTGTTAACAAATCTGGACCATTATTTTAAGGTTTCCATTGAAACAAATATGTTTTTTGGCTTTTCAAAGTGATTCTGAAATAGATGGCACAGCCCCTTTAAAGTCTGCCATGTTGTGACGGACACACGCATTGAGCAAGATAAGCTGGACCGCAATATCTTGCTGTGTTGGAATGTAGCTGTATACATAAAATGAATAACGTGGTTAGTTTATAAAAAAACTGTGGTGCTGCATGGATAGGGGAGTGAAACATAAACATTTAGTTTTATCAACTGAGTAAATAAGGTAAATTGGCCAGCGTAAAGAGATTCAAGATTATAGCTATATATTTGGTGGTATTTTGCAGAATAACATGGGAAAAGACAATATTCGTATTCGCGGTTTTGAACTGGAACTAGCTTGCAGTCGAGGCCCATGCGGAAAAATTTTCAGAGCGAAGAACCAGCGCTCGAAACCTCAGCTCTTGGATCTGTTTACGGTGGCCAATTTACTATATCAACTCAGTTCATAAAATCAAATTTTCGTGTTAAAGGTAAACACAGATTGATGCTCATGCAATTTTTGCTGTTAAAGCATTAACATACATGAAACAAACAAATTGATTATATATGCCTCGGTCGGCGTATCTGGGATCCCGGATAGTATTTCCCGAGTTATCCCTGTTTGTGACGAGTGTTTGGCCAGGTTTGTGAGACCAGTATCCGTTG
The DNA here is from genome assembly GCA_022457155.1 of Cladopsammia gracilis. Classification (NCBI taxonomy): domain Eukaryota; kingdom Metazoa; phylum Cnidaria; class Anthozoa; order Scleractinia; family Dendrophylliidae; genus Cladopsammia; species Cladopsammia gracilis. Next base: position 599,819 of record JAJGOT010000439.1, on the reverse strand, counting down.
TCATCCAAACGGTACCAATGATAATCAAAGCCTAGGAGAAAATGCAAAACACATCAACGGCAAATACATGGACAAATCCTAAGCTACAGGTGTATGCACAATGAGGGATATACAGTAAACAGCTCTCCTAAGCCAGACACATACATACAAACATTCAAACATACATACCTTATTACCATGCCTCATACAAACCTTATTTATATTCAAATTTAAGTGTAACTCATAAAGCTAATCAGTCTTCAAGCACACACTCTCGGAACTAATTCTTGCTGTCTGCCTTAGAGAAAGAGAGAGGGAAGGGCTCTTTTAGGGAGTATTGAGTTAAGAGAAACCGTCCCCCCCCCCCCTTTCCCTCCCCAGACAACGTCATGCAGCTCTCTCTTGAAGCATAATTATGTCGATTTCTACAAACCTGGGCTTACAACAAGGGCCACTACAGACCAGTACCCTTGATGAGGACCTTGAGGTACTATAGGGAGTTGGTTAACAGGCACGTTGAATATCTGGAACAAACCATCACGTTGTGCAGCATCTCGTACTTCAGGGCCATTTATCTGGGCATATTGTCTCCCACTCCCTCTGCCGGGCTGCGCAAAGGTATTCGTTAGTTTGGTGGTTGCGTAGTTGTAGCAGTTGTTTTTATCCTTATAAAGATTCCAATAGTATGGTGCATACTGGGGTGAATACCGTTTTGCTATCTTTCCGTCAACGTCTGCTGTTACTTTTCCTGAACGAATCTCGTTTTCAATATGCTGGCGAATCTGACTTGATAGCAAACCTGCCGGCATGGTCTGCAGCAACAGCAGTTGCAGTCGCACCGTATTCGGACCAACAATTAGTTCTTTCTGCAGCTTTTTTGTGGTGTCTTCTACGACGAACCCCTTGAAGCCAAGCCTCGCAGGCATGTCTTGTGGACGGAAAACGAAGCCATCTCTTCTCGCTGCGCTCAGGAGCTGCTCGATTTCCCTGTAATTTGGGTTACTCGGCAAAATCTGCCACTCTGGTTCAGAATTACCGGAAAATTCATCCAAAGTTACAGTAATGCTTCCTGAAACAACAATAACAACACCAAGATACATATAAAGCTTTGTATTACTTGACTTCTCTTGCCTGCATATTAAGTACATGAAGGTTATTATTGAAGTTGGTGAAAAAATAGCTTCATTATGTACTCACTAAAATTCGTTTAACAATCGTTAAAAAAATGTACGTTGCTGGAAAAATTGTGGCCGTGTACCGCCGGTTTCCTTCGTGGAGCTAAATGAAACTATTTAAAGTTCACGACAAACCGCTAGCTCGATCTAAAGAAAACGAACGAGCACAATTTTCTTAAAATGGGCTTCATGCATTCTTAAAAATATTTCTAATATTGAAGCGGATCAGAACCCAAAGATCTCACTGTTTGTAAGAGCTAAAACGAGCAAGTTTGTATGTGTTCGCACCGTGGGCTGTTATGACAAGTTTTAGCGAAGTCAGTGGAGAAATAATTTATAAACTGAAACAGAAACTCTTTGCGCACTCAAAAAACCGTTGTCAATTGACAAGAGGACAGCTTATGCAGCATGCGATTAACTCGTTTAAAATTGGCAACCTGATTTTTGAAAGCTTGGTGCTAAGGAAAGAGAATGAAGAGTCAATTCAAGTGCAGGTAACGATTTGCCACGCAGCTCTAATAACAACCTCTAATTCCATTGGACCTGGGTATCACGCAGCTCTATTGTTTTCAGGACTAGGGTCCATTATTGTGTGTTGTTTGTTCTATTGTTTTCTCAGCATATCAGAGGAGACCTTGTAAGGGGTGCGAGTTTATTTATGTCCAATTGTATTCAATAATGTTTGTAAGAATGACTGCATCGATTTCGTTGTAATTTTTTCAGAGTGCTTTTTGCTCTGTTCCGCCGCGTGCCTAATCATTTTTTCTTTCAATTCTGAATTAATCTCTTTACAGACATAATTATCTGCTATTTTGCCGTGTTGAATTTTATGTATTGTGTCGATTTTTTTAAAGCTATATAGTGTAGGTTTGTAAAATTTTAGCATGACGCGATGAACTATCAGAACTATTAAGCTTAAAACAATCGTAAACATATCACTGCAAAAAGCTAAGGAACTTAAATAGGTTTTCAACATTTTCACACAGTCAACAATAAAGATTGAGGTTTGATTTCCACCCGTCTCTCCCAGGCAAAATTCATTCCCATTTAAGTATCATGCTATGAATATCATGATCAATTCGCCACCTGAGATTAAAAAATTGGAATCGACGGATTGCTTTAAGTCGGCAATGAATACCCACCCTCTTCTTTGAACATTATGTTATTTTATCTTTTGTTAGTTAGCACTGCACACACCCCTGCATTTATAAAGTTCATCTTATCACACTTCTTTATTTATTCTTTTTCATACCGCACTTGCGAACCATCCTGGCAAGGATTTTTGCAAGTTATAGATGTAGATGTAGGTTAATGAAAATTGCACGCCACGCCACAGTGCGTTGAAAACGTCACTCTTCTAGTTAAACGATTCGCGACATTTGCGGTTTATTTTCTTCACCGAGCACGAAAATGTTCAGTTTACTGCGCCTTTCAATAACATGCGGAATTTGAAATTCACATTTCCACCAACGGTTGCGTTTTACACTGCTGTCAATCATCTTAGCTTATCTCTCAGGAAACAGAGCTTCACTTCAATGAGGTCAAAAGGTCACGTCCGTGCATTATGATTGGTAGATTTCGATCCATTTTGTTTTTTCTTTTTTACATGGTCCGTTGGCTTTCGTATTAATTATGATTGACGGCAGGGAATAACGCAACCGTTGGTGGAGAGTTTAATTTCAAATTCCGCATGTTATTGAAAGGCGCAGTAAACCGTCGCTGACGCGTTCATTTTTGCCACAGCTAAGATGTGAGCTGAGAACTTGTGTCCAGGGAACCAATCAAAACGCCAGATATACTATATAGGTCGCGGTATGACCGGAGTAATGTTTTGTTATCAAACTGGTTGGCGTATTTTTGTAACCGAGATTTTACGGTATTCTCTAAATTTTCCTCAGAAAAAAATCGTTTAGTTTTAGTAACGCTCAACAAAGTAACACCAGTATTTCACACGTTAAGTTTAGCTTCGACTTGCCGCCATTATTTGATTCAAATATATGGCTAAAACGATTCAGGGATGACGTCGTATAATCAACACAAAAAAGACTGCTTCACGGTGATTCTCGGTGGCTGCTTCATTGTGTAAAAAGGCTGATCTCGCATAGACAGGCCTTTTTATTTTGGTGGTTCTAGAGCCTGCTTAGAAGAGAATATGTTTTTTTTTTGCAATTATACAGAAGATACTCACAAGTGGGATCACTTTCTAGAATAATTACAGGTTTGAGTCAGGCGGACCGGGTTTTCGACAGTCTCAGCAAGCTTATATCGTTCGATACCAAATTTTAGTGATTTGTGTTATTATAGATCTATTTAATAAATCGAAGAAAAAAAAAGTCGAAAAGGAAAACAAACATTTTCCTCGTAGTAGCACTTAAATGTATGCGTCTTTTTCGCTTCACAACTGGACAGTGTGCACATTTATTTTAGTCGCAGTTGGACCACAAACGGCCTATTCTAATTACTGACGAAAGGTCGACAACGATATTAGCGAAGTTTGATAAACAAAAACTCTGTTAATAGTACTCTTACCTCCGTAATAACTTCTTTTGTCCAGGGTATCGTCAGTGACGTTGGTCCAGATGCATGGAACAACGCGTGGATCATCACATAGATTCCTTTTCTCGTCAAAAACCAGAAACGGATTGGCACAAGTCCTTTTCTGCTCAAAGCCATTTTTGCACTCAATGTAACCATGACAGTTGTTTGGATCTGTGTAGTTACCGTTAGGGTGGTCCACGCAAATTCCACTTCCTTTTTGATAAACAAAAGTAAATATAATCATATTTCTGTGGTCTCATTTCAGAGTAGTGAAGAGAAATTTAAGGATAAAATAACAAGGGACACCTAAAGCAAAGCTTTAGGCAACCGAATTTCAATTTCTCTGTCTCTTTTAGCCATAACAGACTAACAGATTTTCTAGTTATGCTTTACAGTAGAAAATGTAAGAGAAAAGGAAATCATCCTTCGAATTTCGGACTATACTGCGATGTACTTTCCAAAAATCACAGATAAATTTTCCCCATGTTGCAAAACGAACACTTGGAAAAATTAGTATGTTGTCGCTCTGCGCTTGTTTTTGTTTTTTTACTTCGGTTTTTCAATCTGATACTCGCGGCTCAAATCTCGCCTATACAAAGGTACTTGGTAACTGATGCAGATAGAATCCAATCAAAACATAGCTCGTCTTTCAAAGAGGGAATAGTTAGTCTGATTTAGATGTGTAAACTGTTCTGTCTTCTCATGTACAAACGGTCATAAAATACAATACTTTACCTCCAATCGGGAACGCAAGTGAGCATTGAAGACATGCCAAGATAACTAGGACTGCAAACTGCATCTCCATTTCACCGAGGGTTAAGAGATCAACTGCGACAGAATGGTCAAAGATCTCCAAACGGCGCGACTTTATGGCCTAAAGTTATATTGGCCTGAGTGCTCCGCAAACTTAACTCATAATAAGAACTTTTATCTGAAATTAATTGGCCACGAATCATCAGGATAAACGTAATTTCCGTATCCGTTGGCCCTCCGTTTTTTCAATTGTCAACCGCGAATCACTATGTAATCAGTTAGTTAGAATTTTCCATACGTTTTTCAAATGTATTCAGTTAATACATTTCATTATTGTTGTAAACAGAAAGGTCAAAAGAAATATAATTTTAAGTGGACTTGTCAAATTTTATATTTCTTGTGAAATTCTTAGATCGTTCGATCTCAGAACTGTTTAAAGTCAATATATTTCCCCTTGATTCATTCGGCCCATGTTTGAATTGCGCTTTCCTGTTGTACTCAATATAGTTGAGCAAAAGGAAAAGGAAATGCAGACAGTCGAGGAAAAGAAAGGAAATATTTTGCTCAATTTTAAAAACTCAGTTGACAAAAGGAAATAGTACTTAACTTAATTTTGGCTTCAGTTTTTTCAAAATGGACGAATAAAGTGAAACTGCTTTGGTCTGTATATAGTCGAGCCATCTTCCAGCCTTATGCAACATCGTTTGGATATTTTTTTGCCAGTCTTCGAGATTCTGATCGAGATGGTTCGTAGGTTTATTCTACCAGATCATCCTGCTTAAATTGTGCCTTCCTGTTGTGTTCAATACAGCCCGAATATCAATTAATTAATTAATTTATTTATTTATCGTGGTTCTCGGAACAAGAACACCTCGCGTCTGTTGGCATCGAAATATTAGGGCCATTTATACGACAGAAAATTAGACGCGTCTTATCTAAGACGCGACTTAAATAAGACGCGAACCGATCGTATAAACAGTACAAAATAAGCATTCGTGTCTTATTTTAGACGCGACTTAAATAAGACGCGTCTTATCTTAGAACAGGGTTTTCAGCTGTTCTTATTTTGTCCGCGTCTTAAATAAGACGTGAACTTCCTCGTATAAATGCTTTCGCGTCCTAAATAAGACGTGAACAACATGTGCGCCGTATCAAAAATAAGACACAAACCATTTATACGTGATCTTCGCGTCTTATGTTGGACGCAAACGTATAAATGGTACACTTTGCATCTTATTTAAGACGCGTCTTAGATAAGACCGTCTTATTTTCTCCCGTATAAATGGCCCTATTGTGTGAAGTGGATTCCGTATATTTTCTTTCGTTTACTTTTCATTGAGCAGCCTGATGGGTGATGCTTATTAGTTTTTACGTCTTAGCAACTAAAAGTAGTTTATTCTCTTTTACTTTTGATCAGGTATATTAAACACAACTGCATGTAAACTTTACAATGCTTTTAAACAGTTGTTATTTTATTACTGTCTTGGCTCAGTAATTTGTGACATAATACAGTCATAATATTTTATTAGCTTTGAAGAGAATTTCACAAGGTATAAAAGAAACAACAACAACAACAACAATCTTTATTTTACCCCAGAGCCTACAATACGTATTTACAATTTTGAATAAGAAAAATAGGGAACTGGCTACCCGAAATAACCTTTAGCATAATACATGCTCAGGTCGGGCAAACAGGCAAAGACACAGGCAAAGACACAGGCAGGCAAACAGGCAGGCAAAAACACAGACACACACACAAATATAGAAACATAGTACTGAATAGAAATAGAATAGCAATAGAAAAATTGGGCGGAATAACCAAAATCCAACTAAGGCTGACGCAAAACAAATTAAGTCAGTCCGGATCGTGTTACCATTTAAAGACCAGAGGTCCGCTGATGCTGTTGACTCGCTGTTCGTAGATAAATGAAAGATCTTGGAACCGTAAAATCGGTACTGATTTGCAACCAGCGTACACCAGTCCAAACATTGACGACAAAGTCAAGTTACCGGAAGAAAAGCATACTTTGGTAACAAATCAATCCGTTGTTGACATTTTTAAATGTGATCAGTGTGTTGATGATTATATTGCCTATACCAAGCGCCATCTTCATCAACGCATTGATGAACATAAATACCGCTCTGTTGTTGGAAAACACATGAGCCGGACCACGGAATCAAGAACCCTGAGCTGACTACAATGTTTTTTTTTTTTTTTTTTTCCGTTTTACAGAAATGCCAAGGAAAACTGGATTGTTTAATCCACCAAATGTTGTTTATTCGCGAAAGAAAACCCTCGCTGAATACGCAGTCAGACTCAATTCGTGCTAAAGTATTTATTTAACATCCTTTAGCACCTGTAAGTTCAATCATTGTCGCCTTTGACCTAATTATGAATTCTATAACAAGTTTTGACCCTTTGAATACAGTAGTACAAATTAACACCATGCACTTGAACAGTGACCTTTTGACTTGAAAATGTAGCCAGGACGACTTCGAAACGTCGTTTCTTTTCGCTTATTTTTATCATAAATTGTTTTTCTAAATCTTTATTCATTACAAACCTATATAATTCCTTTTTTAGCTTTAAACATTAAAATACCGGGTCACAGTTCACGATTTCATATAAAGACTCAAATCACCTTGGTACGCATAATAAACAGTACTACTGAGGAGCTTTTAGGTTTGAACCGGGTTATACTTCACAGACTGAAAAGTAAAAACCACCTTACAGCATAAAAAGCAGTTACTGTACCACAATACAGTACTGTTTACACAGTTTTGTTTTTTCGTACAGACTGAAACGTTAGGTTAGCCACAGGTCTATTGTTTTCAGACAGTAGCTTGTTTTGCGTCAAGTTTTTCAAAGCCGTATACGAGCCATAGTTGACCCACTCAGCCGGAGCTTAACCCGTTTACTGTAGCATGAACCAAATAGGAGAATTGCTCCTTCCCCCCTGGATTGAATGCTTGTCCATTGCGCCCCCGTAAATTAGCATTTTGTAAATTCAAATCTCTATAACTCACTAACGCGACGTTAAAACAAGAAATATTTCACTATTCGATTTTTCAACGTACATTAAGTTGATTAAAAGAAAAAAATTGGGGGTTAGGTGCACTTTAAAAAATAGTTAACCACTATTCACCGAAGTGGAGGTGGGTTGTGGTGGATATTTACTGAGCCACGATTAGTATATACTGAAACAGTGAGATAATATAACGAAAATGATGCTTTTTAACTCATTTATTCCTGTCAACGATTACAATTTTCGCGCGCAAATTGCTGGGAGGTGAATAGCGCTTGCTATTCCGAGTTTCAGTGTATACTAATTATGATTTACCGGCAAGAATAAACAAAAACATTAAAAGTAATTTTATATCATCAGTTGTTATCATTTAGGAAAAGATATCATTTTTATACAACCACTTTGTTCGCAGCCGTCGTTGTGGTATATTTTGGGTGTATGCTTCAAAAATTATAATTATCACTCCAAGGGGCAAAACTGCAGAATACCCCGCAACTTGTTTGCATCTCGTGGAATAACAATAGTGCCTCCTGTGTTATGCCACGTTATACAAAGCATTTCGACACATGTTTACGCGTTTTCGGGAGTTGCGGGGCATTTCGCAATCCTCCTCCTTTTGTTGAAGTTTAATTGAGCAAAATGCTTCCTTTCTTTTCCTCAATTGCTGCATTTCCTTTTCCTTTTGCTCAACTATATTGAGCACAACAGGAAAGCGCACTGAATTTTAACATGGTCCGGTAGAATAAACACAAACATTGAAAGCAAATATCCTATATCATCAGATGTTATTGCCATTCTCTATTGTTACTATTGTTATAGTTGTGTAATTATCATTTAGCAAAATATACTATTTTACAATCACTCTGTTTGCAGCCATCATTGTGGCATATTGGCATATTTTGGGTGCGTAATTTCAAGATGAAAAATATGATTTACAAAACCAAACACCTAATGAAGCTGATGAAATGTCGTCGCGTTTCAGTAAGTATGCATAAGTGGGTCTCTTTCCTTTTGTTTAAGTCCAATGGAGCAAAATGTTTCACTTCCATTCCTCCACAGTCTCCATTTCCTTTTCCTTTTGCTCAACTATATTGAGCACAACAGGAAAGCGCAATTGAAACATGGGCCGAATAGAATAAACACAAACATCAAAAGCGCTCAGATACCACGCAGCTCTTTAGGACCTCTTATTTCAAGCAATTATCATCAGATGTTATTGTCATTCTCTATTGTTACTATTGTTGTAGTTGCTTAATTATTATTTAGAGAAAGAAACTGATTTAAGAAATGGTCCTAGTAAGAAGTAGGCAACCTAACGGCAAGGAATGCAGAAAGGTGTTAATTGTAATATTGTTGAAACCGTCCACCTCATTGGCTAAAACATGAAAATCTACCATCACTTCATCAGGTAGCGCATTTATTTCTCTCTAGTTTATTAAATGATTCCCTTTTAGTGAAAACTATTGTGAGTTTCAATGCAACAAAAATTCTATGTGGGAAATATGGAAAATTAGAAGTCTTTCTTGGCCATTGTTTTGGAGTCTCACGATTGGATGAAATCTTGTAACACAAAAGAAACATCGCTTTAAAATACAGTTTCAGTAAATTTTATTTCAAAACCATGTTGTCCATAGGCTGTTGTATTCTCAATACGAAAATCTAAACATTCTTTTGTGGGGAAAGCAAAATGCCACTGAACAATAGAGGATTGCCTAGTTGTTACACGGATTGTTACTTAAATTCTGTAAACTACAAGACTGTTGCCCTTCTACATGTATCGGTATTAGGCCCCGTCCACACGAATGCGTTTTTGAAAACCTCTGTTTTTGGTTCCCCGAAAACGGATGAAAAGATCTGCGTCCACTAGCGGCTGAAAAACGATTTTTCATCACCAGGCTCTGCTCGGATGTTTTTTCTGTTCAATACGCATGCTCCAACTGCGTCAGCGATACTACGCGTTACAAGTTGCCGTTTTTGCCGTCCACACTAAAACGATAGACCTGCGTTTTCAAAAGGCTCCACTCTGAAAAGCGTTTTCGAAAACCTCCGTTTTCGTAGATAAACATCTCCGTTTTTGATAGTTTTAGTGTGGACGATCGGTAAGAACGGATAAAAAAGTATGCGTTTTCAAACGAAAACGCATTAGTGTGGACGGAACCTTAATCTGTTGGTTTTATTCCAGTGCTTCTTATTTATTAATTGCGCAGAATTGGTAAATGTATCCTTCCTTTTCCGGCTTTACCGGTTCTTATTTCTTCTCATATACAGCCATTTCAAGTAACGTTGTAGGATGAAAGCTTTAAGCCTACAAGCCAAGACCGCAAGGTAGTATGGCATTTTCATGCATAAATTCACAAAAATCAACAATAGGGAGCTTAAGCAACCTCGACAATAACACCAAGGATTCCTTCTATTTTAAACTACTTTGCAGTTGTTCCAATTTGTTTAGTTTGTTTAACCGCCGTGTGTTAATGTTCTTCACAAAACCTATAATTTGATATTTGAAGTTGTTGTTTTGCAGTGAACGGCAAAGAAATGTATCAAAATGTAAAACGCACGTGCAGATGCATTGTTTTTGCTTTTAAAACCGATTGTTTTCAGCCCTTTTCGCTGCCTCCGCCGTCGTGGCTGCTTAAGGCTGGTTCTCATATAATCGTCCCGGTCGTCCCGGTCGTCCGAGTCGTTTCAAAAGTTTTTTGCAAACGACTCAGACGATCGGGACGACTCAAGCAATTTGGGTTCTCATATGATCGTCCCGGTCGTCTCGAACGTCAATAGCGCAGTGGTAACTGTGTCCGACAACATGTTTTGGGCAATAATACTGCATTCTGGGGTAGATTTGGGTCGCTTCGATCGCCTCAGTCGTCCCGGTCGCCTGAGAGTAGTTCTCATATGATCGTCCCTGATTTTTAACGATCGTCCCAGTCTTCCGGATAGAAGACAGTCCTATCCAAGCGACCACGATCGTCCCAGTCGTCCGGATCGTTTGCAATCGTCCCGGGTCGTCTCAGAAGTGTTCTCATATAATCGTCCCGATCGTCCGTGCACTTTTTGAAACGACTCGGACGACCGGGACGATTATATGAGAACCAGCCTTTAAACTCCCTTACGCTTTTATCTCTCCACACTGTCAAATAAAAGGAACGTTTTGAAGGCAATATATGATTCGTGTCTGTTTTTGTTACCCTCCTTTAAAAAATGGATGCAAACGTCTTTAGTGCTGTCGCCCATTTTCCATCGCACCCGCACTGACAACCGGAATCTTGGATGGCTTTTTACAACTACCCATGCTATATTACGGTCTTGGTTTTGAGCTTTCTTCCGACAACGTTAATTGAAATAGCTGTATATTGAACATAACAAAAAAGCGCAATTTTAATAGCGCCCGGTAAAATAAAAACAAACACATTAAAACTGATTATGGGAAAGCAAATACCATGCAGTATTCCTTTTTTGGTCAATTGGCCATACGGCGGAGATGTGTCGTGTGACCATTGCTTTCAGATGGTTTATTATAAATCTACAATATAAGCTGAGCAGTGGAGCAGTGGGGCAGAAGACTTCAAGCAAATTCGGCGAGTCTCAACCCTCGGCTAGTGGCACTAGTTCGCAGAATCGTTCTCTACTCAGCACGCGCAAGGTAAAAGAAAAGCCACAGCTTTTTCTGAGAATAATGATAATGGTCTACAGATGCTGAGAAATCTAAAAAGAATCCGAAGATCTTGAACAGCCGATCGAGTCACACTCCTGCTGAGGTATCTAAAAGGATACAAAACAAAGCGCGATTTCAATGGCGTCGAGAAACTCTACCCCGGGGTTCTCAAGATTGCATGTAAAGGCGGTTTAGTTATCAACCACGTCTACCCGAGATCCCTCACCTACAGGAAGACCCTCACCTCCATGTAAACTGAACCCAACCTCGTCCCCAGGGCCTATCCGCTTTTTCAAATTCAAAATGGCGGGTCAGCTCGTTTAAAAATTTCGCGCGCAAAAACCCGCTGCTCACGGACTCATAAAACCGCTGACTAGCACGGAAATTGATTGTGAAAAGGCCATTTGCACGATGACGTCATTTGACTACTACTACCAGAATCCTTCAGTTTTTTGTTTTGTAGGGCAAATTAGAGCTTTTGTTATTTAAACCGCGCTGGGATTACAAAATTTAAATAAGAAAGGAAAAACGAAATGAATTCTGGTAGTAGTAGTCAAATGACGTCATCGTGCAAATGGCCTATTAGAGACTGCGATGGCAAACTAGCTTTTTTACTTCCGCGCACCAACTTTTTAAAAAACAGTTTTAGCTGTAGTGGTACCAGCTGTGGTGCGATGTTGTGGAATAAACAATAATGGCGCGAAACCTAAATGTAGTGTTCGGGATCTTTTGTGAAGATTTCTCATCAAATTCCCCAGTTGCCATAGTAGTAGATCACCCCATAACAGACACACGTTATGTACCCAACACCTTTAATTAGTTTTACCAAAAAACAGCTGACTACACAATGTCAGGCATGAATACAAATCTAATGGATATAAAAAAAAACATGACATTCTGTATAGCTAAGTTAAACTTGTTTTTTTTTTGTGATATATATTTTTTTACTTTAATTAACTATTTGTACACGACAAAAACATGCAAACAGTATAACAACACAAATTACTTTTTCTTTTAAGAACGCTAAGCTCGGCTATTGCCTTTCCCAATTTCAAACCCTTCTAAACTAAGCACAGTGTTGAATAGCTGGTCTTGATAGAGTTACAGTAGCGGTACCGCCTGTGTAAATATTTCAGTTGTATAGTCGGTCAGAAGCTCCAACTCTATAGCCGTGTGGTTCAGCAACGCATCCCAGCTCAAACCAGGGCTTGTATAGTAATGCGCAGGGTCTAAACGGTAGTTCTTGAGCATGTCTTCCTAAAGTTTCCAAACACATCTGCGAGGAGGAGGACGTCCGTTAAAAGATAGATGTCGTGGTAATCCCCGAGATTCTCGCATTCGAAGGCGTTCCACACTCGCTGCGCGTGCTCGTAGTCGTCGTCTGTGACGTGCTCCTTTTTGAGCTTGCTGTAGAAGGCCTCCTTTAAGAGAGATTTCCTCGAAACGTCCGAAGGAGTCCATGTACTCGTAGGGATAGACGCCCTTCCGGAGTAAAAGACATCTTTTTGTTGGGTCCTTTTCGTATTGCTTTAGGATCTCGAAGGCTTCTGGTTTGACTGATGTGACAAGGCCATCGAGACTTTGTTGCATGAACTGGCAGCGGTCTATGAATCTGAGTTGCCCCATAGAGAAGGAGATGTATTTCTCCATTGTTGTTGGGATGCACTTCAGTTTAGAACCGACCTCTGCGATTTTCTTCATCAGATGATGAGCGTCGTAGCCTTTCAAGTTGTGGAAGACAACTGGGATGATTATTTTTTTTGGGTTGATTCTGAAGTAACTTCTGTTGCATGTGTTGTGGGCCGCCCCGCGATATTTGCCAGTGATGTGGCAGTGGTCTATTACTGCTGCATCTCTGTAACATTCGCGCAGAAGAGGCTTGCCACAGTAAAAACAGTCGTCCTCTGGAAACTCCATCTCTGGCTTGTCCTGCCTCTTTGCCCACTTACCGATCTTGTATTTTCCTTCATCGTCTTGTGTTGTGACTTTTAGTAGCTCTCTGTAACAACTACTCTCGCCGACACGGCCCTTCGTGAACCTGTGTACCTTACCGCAATACTCTCCTGTTTCTGGGTGGAAGAGCTTATACTCGTCCCTTGCATTGCTCACAATCAGAGTCTTTTCGCAGATATGACAATCCGTGGCTTTGTTGAAGTCACTCCAATCAACACCTGTCATTTGCAATGATTCTTTGTGCTCGAGAGCCTTGCGTATCTCTACTTCAACCCTCTGAAGAGCGGCAAGAAACTCACGAACAGGGTTCTCTCCTCGGTAAATGTAGGGCTGACTAACAGCGCCATGTAATCGAACAGCAATGAAGGAAAACCCGCAGGGCTTGTGGACCTCGGTCTTGTGGTGCCGCTTTGTTCCTTGGGTGGGATTTGGGCATCTAGCTTTTCGACGATGCTCTCGCAGTCAGCATATATCACATACGGCACCTTCATCTGTTTTTGGTAGTTATTAAAGCGAAGGATGTTTTCGCCTTCCTCAGGCATCTCGACTCTTGTTGGGCGGTTTGATGCTCCTTTGCAATAGGCTTGATGTTCTTCGAGAAGTGCTTCAGTTGTATAACCCTGCAAACATCTCAAGCTGAAGTGTGTATGATGGTTTCTAGCGTGTTGTGAGTGAAGAAGCCTGCTTAGACTCTTTACAAGGCAGTAATGGTTGATGGTTTCGAATGTGCGAGGGACAATTTTTGTAATGAGCATTACATTGATTCTTGGAATCTCCTCGCCTTCCATCTCACTGACGCGATAGGTAACAACTTTGTTGTTCTGCCAGCCTAAAACATTGATTGCAATGTTATTGAGCTTCTCAACCTTCGGTATTTCATGCAGCGGTGTTGGGAAGGAAATGCCTGTAAAGTCAAACCCATCGTCTGTTGGATAACTACTAGGTCTATCTGAGTGTGCCGCTGCTGGATACCGAGCAGCCCTCATTGCCCACCTCAGACAAGCGTGATCTCTGTTTTTGATGTTTGTTAAGGCGTCTTTTGCTTTTAGAGCTGGAGGAAGAGGGAAATAAGATCCGCCTCTTATTGGCTCATATCGGGCAAAGTCAAGAAACACTGTGGCTATCCCTGCAACTGTCCAGCCCGACCCGTTTACAACGATTTGAGAGACTTCTTCTTTTTAACTGTTTATATTAATGTCTAGCCTGTCTTTAACAGCGTCCTCATCAAAGATGTTGATGATTGTCGGCACCTCCTGTCTTAAGAAAAACTCAGCGCGCTCAATGCCTCTGTTCTCTTCTTTAACAAGTTTAATCAAGATGCTATAATTAAACTTCAAAGGGCCGAGTTGGTTTGACTCTGATCTGATCGCTCTGAGGATTTCAGGCTCGATTATGTTATGAAAGATAAGAAGCTCACTCACATAAAAATCGTCTGGAACATGCATTTGGTAACTGTGAAGCCAGTTACGAAATCCGCGGTCCTGAAGTTCGAATGGAAGATGCTGTGGTCTTCGTGCATTCGCCATTGCGGTATATACAAGGGGGTATGCAGTTCTTCAATTGGCAACATCCGGTCCTAATGTGCTCCATAGGGCTTCGTTTGGGTGGATGGGGGCCTCCTTGGCGTTTTGGTTTGGGGGGCTTGTTTGTTGTTGGTCTTATGAGTTTTGCGCCGATGTGAAGAAGGACGGGCCTCAGTAGGTATAAACGGCTAGTTCTGGAAAACACTTTTTAAGGCGTCTCAGGCACCCATAGAAGGTTAAATAAGGAGTTAAATTGGTACCGGTTTTTGGCCCCGGACCGACTGGATTCGACTGAATCGACTGAATCGACTGCGTCACGCAATATTTATTTTTAAAATGTTTCACCAATTTATAGCACTCGTCACCACGGTTTTGAAAATTATAATAACATAATCTCCTGAATGCGATTACATGTATTTTTTTTCATTACCTGTAAATTTAGGGCTTCCAAAATTTTATTGCAAATCCGGGCAGGAGAGGCGGGTCTCTCGGCTTGGAAATCCAGGGGGGTTGGAGTTTAGCGGGCCAGGAAATCCTACGATAATCTAAGTAACTAGTGGTTCCATATTGGAAGTGAAGTGCTGCCACATTTGGAAGCCTTAATTAACCCATTCACTCCTGCGCGATTTCTCAGTTTTTAAACAAATCAACGCGAATCGAGGAACGATAATAAACCTGGCAATGCGCACAAGAATAAGAGCGAATAGAGACTTGAAAAAACAACATCTCTCCAGTCTAGAATAATTAGTGTGAACGATTTTCGAATATCAGTTGCGTATGAAAAATAGCCTGAAAAACTAACTTGAAAGTTAAAATATGACAAATTACGCAGACATTTTGGATTTTGCAATGCGAGCGAAATTAGAGCTGCGAAATGCAAATCCAGACCAATTCTTGAAATAACAAACACAGAAAAAAGGACAGCAAATTCTCTCAGTTTAAAGTTTTATTTAAATATCTATTTACTCTCAAAAACAAAACACGTTATAAGTTTCGCATAGAGGAAATTGTCCAATTGCAGAATACCCGGCCCATTTTCAGCGACATAAATCAACACTGCTACCGCGGTCCGCAGTCCATTATTTACATAACAACTGTAACTGACCTCCACAACGAAACAAAAGCATTGTGTGTATTTCTCGTTCTTTAAGCGTGTCAATCGAAAAATATAAAACGGTGGAAAAATATAAGGCAAGATTTCCGTATAACCCCATACATTAATTATGTAACGCGCTATTATAAAAGAGAACAATATATAGAGTAAACAATACACTGCCTTTGGGAATAGCATACATTATACAGTTTTTTTTTTCATTTTTTTCTAAGTCTTTTTCAGATTAGGTCTAAAAAGAGCATTTTCATCAAAATTTGTCGAAGAAAATGGGCCGTTTTCCGTGTTTTTCGAGTTGTAGTGCGAATGAAAAATTAAAAACGTAGCGTTTGGCGCGCGATAGGTTAGCTTTTAAATGAGGGTTAGGGAAACTGCGTCGATTACTGCGCCTTTCAATAACATGCGGAATTTGAAATTCAAATTTCCACCAACAGTTGCGTTCTACACTGCCGTCAATCATCTTAGCTTACCTCTCAGGAAACAGATCTTCACTTTAATCAGGTCAACAGTCCGGGAGTATGCCAGTTTTGGCAGAAGCGAAAACAATGGTCTACGTCACCAACCATAACATGATCACCATGGCGATGGTCTTTTTCAAAACATTCAAAATGGCGGACAAGTGAGAGGAATCGAAGAGTATGGTAGTTTTTTGGTGTTGCGGATGGTGTGATCACCAAACGACGTAAAACAAAAGATTCAAAAGACACTGAACAATACCCACACCACAACACAAAAGCTAACCAACAATGGCTTCCGCAACACCAAGAAACACCCAAGAGTATGGACAAAAATGCTCGTTTAATCGTGCCTTTTGTCTTGTCTTCTCGATGTCTGTGAATTGGGAAACACATCGAGGGTAGAGAAAAGCCATTCTTGCGCTAGAACGCTTAGTTTGTCGTGCACTTAGTGCTAATGGCACTACGTACGTACGTAGTCTCTACTTCGAAAAATACAGGTACAGTAAGCACGCTAACAAGTTTGCGCCTGTTTATTTCATTTAATTTTCATATTGTTAGAAAAAAGAATACTTTGGAAACAAATAAGAAAGTGAGCTGCACTGTATTTTTTTTTCTTCTGGTGTTTGCAGAGAGTAATTTTTTGAGTTATTTGTCGCGAGTACGCGGTTTTATCACTTAGCCGGTTTACACACTTGTAGTTTATGGTGAGGTTAAGCATTTTTGTTGTTTTTTTTTTTTTTCGTTGATTCCGTTTCGGCACAAGCTTTCATTTACGAATAAAATATATGGTTTTTCGAATTTGTCGTTCTGTTTTTTTTCTTTTGATGGAGTTCTGTCCTGGTGTACGAGTTCACAATTACAGTAAAAACCCCCCTAGAACTTACATTTTTTAAGTCTGGCAAAATAGGTTCTTGTATTTTGGGGTAGTTATTGGCAATTTAGGCTTAGTAGGTTCTTAATTTCTATGAAGGAGATATACAGTAGTTGTAGATTACCAGAAAAATAAATAAACTTGGGTTTGTTCCTTAAATATACAGTATTTAGTCGTGACAACTGTATTATGATAAATAAGCCTAACAAAACTGATTACAGAATGTATATGTGGTCTTATCTCTACAACAAGAGTTGAAAAATAAATAAAATAAAATATTTTCTTGTAATATCATTTTGCAATCTCAAAAGTCAAACTCCTTGGTTAAAATGTTTATCATAATTTAACTGTAACCCACATATAAGATTCCTGCTTGATCTATTTTGGTAAAACAGGTTCTTATACTTTTGGGTACTAACATGGGTTCTTAAACCACAAGGTTATTACACGCGGATTTCTACTGTATATTCCCTTTGTATTGTGTCTGTGTTTAATTTTTTGTCCTTGTGTACCGGTACACCAGAACAGAACCCCTGGAAGTGATAGATTAATCTAAAGCCCCATTCACACCAATGGTTAAACATGTTTAAATGTTGTTTAGTTTAACTAATGTTTTTAGCCTCCATCTCGAATGTTTTTAAATGTATGACTCAAACTACCTGGAATGATAATAAAAGTCATTAAGTAAAGATTTCACTCCAAATATTTCAGGAAATTAGGATGTATGTTTCCAAGTCTGTTTTAAACTAAACAACATTTAAACATGTTTAAGCTTTGGTGTGAATGAGGTATAAGTAAGACCTTATGATTTTTTTGTCCCACCTCAAACCCTTTTGCTTCCAACAATTCCACTGTCTGGAGT
Source organism: Cladopsammia gracilis (assembly GCA_022457155.1). Classification (NCBI taxonomy): domain Eukaryota; kingdom Metazoa; phylum Cnidaria; class Anthozoa; order Scleractinia; family Dendrophylliidae; genus Cladopsammia; species Cladopsammia gracilis. The sequence goes on along the minus strand of JAJGOT010000439.1, from coordinate 581,918 downwards.
TCAGTGATTATTTGCATGCAACAACGACAACAATTTTTTTATACATGGGGTAGTGAACTGCAAAAGTTCTAGTGTTCGAAGAACAGCTAATATACCGTAATTAAAAAATTCAATAGACTCATTAAAATAAGGTGTATATCCTGGAAAACTAAGAAAGCGAGTTACATTTTTTGAACTCGAACTAATACTATAATCCACCAGATTTAACCGGAGGTCAGGTTATAGCACAAGGAAATGAAGCAAAAGATGTGCAGGTCTCAAATGAACTTTGATCAACAAGGTTGAGGGATGTTATAACATATCCTGCCATATGGGAATTGATTTTTATCTCCTGTAAGTTAATGTTTAACTTACAGGAGTTTATGTGGGCTAACATGCATTCTTTATGCATTTTTGTTAGCAAAAAATGCGTTAGTAACTATTAATAGACTTTTTAGTGATTTTGTGGGGACATTCCAAGTGCATATTTGTTAGCAAGATGTTATCGATAAGAACACAAGAGTCGAGTGGCATATTTTTGAAAGCGGTTTAGCGAGCGCATGTTTGTGGCTTGACAAAGCGATATATTTATACGTTGATGATTTAGTTAACTAAGATTTTTGTTAGACACTATTAATAGACTTTTTAGTGAATCTGTGGGGACGTTCTTGTTGCATTTTTATTGCATTTTATTTTTTAGCAAAATTTCTCGCATTTTTGTTAGATGCTATCATTCATAGATCAGAACACACGAGTCGAAGGATATGTTTTTAAAGCTGTTTAGCGAGCGCACGTTTGTGGCCTGACAAAATTTTTTTTTCAGTTAGGTAACATTCCTACTGTTTAATATCTCTTTTTCACAGCGATGATTTTTAAGGCGTACGATTATGAATTCTATGTTTTTTTAGGAACATGTTGCAGCATATATTTCATTGTATCGAGCGTCAAAAAGTGTAACGTAATGTAATCTTATCTCACCTAATGCACAGGGAGCAGAGGAGCCAAATTTGACCTTTACGCGTTCGATCTTCGTTCTGTTGTTTACGAGTCTGTTTTTCGCCCCAGCGGAACCCCAAGCGTAATCGGAGCTTTCCGTTGGGTAACCGCAAATTGCTGACTGTGGGCGCCACAAAATCGTTACGCAGCAAGAAGAGAGATAAGGGAGGAAACAGATTTGAGCCTAATTTTTGATCCCCGATTACTCGCTTTTGATTCAATAAAAAGTTCTGATTTTTGGCATGTAGCTTTATATCGACAGTCTCTGGACAGCTTTTCAACAATTTCGATAAACAGATCCATTAAACGCTCTTTTTGGTGATCGCTCTTTATGGCGTTCAAAGTTGACTTTCGCAGGATGTGGACCGCAACATACTAGTGACGGAAATACGTCATACGAGAGGTGTGCTCCACTCCACTGCAGAACGATAACTCGCCGAAATCGCGCTAAATCGCCCCGAGGAGCAAGCAAACAACAAAGAATACAACACAGCAACAGGGTAAGTCAATTTTATTCACATAAGATTCGAATTTTTAAGTTTTGAAGCAAAACCGTTGCGTTCCCATACAAACCTTTAAAAATCGAATCTTTGTAACACAATACCGCTCATAAAGCAAGGGTCACGTCCCGGTTATCTAATAGTGAGCTTGGGCCGCCTGTGATCGACTTTGCGGAGCTATATCTCCACTATTTTAAAAGATATCGCTTTTAAACTCGGCCACTTTGCTAATTTTGAGATGCTTTTTCCAGCAGTGTCGATGGATTTTTACTGTCAGGCCAATATAAAAATTTGGAAAAACCGTGACAAGGTCTATTTTGAACGGTTGGCATAACTTCCGTTTTATTGACGGCATGTCACTTTTGGAGTTTTTACTTCCGTCACCAGTATGTTGCGGTCCACATCTAACGAATCACGTGGTACTATGTTTCCTCCCTTGTCTCTTTTTCTTCTCGGCACTTCGTGCCTCGCTCGGAAAGCTTACGCTTTCCGGAAAGCGCCGATTACGCTTGGGGTCCCGCTGGGGAAAAAACTCGAAAACAACAGATCGAATAACGCAAGACACAGCGCGCGTTTTAAGCTCAAAGATCGAACGCGTATTAGGTCAAATTTGGCTCCTCTGCTCCCTGTGCCTAATGTAGACTGTGGTCAGATATTTGGCACGCTAGATCAAGCGCGCTTGGCTAATATCCTTTACGATGCGTTTAATCATGTTTAATGTTTGTCCAGTCTGGTTTGTCAAACTGGTTGCTTCAGGACATTTGGTATTATTTTTTGTTATAGCACTACGTTTTAAGAAAGGGAAAAGAGACTTTGAGGTAAGCTGACATTGTTCACTGAGAATGGTTGTATGCGATCGTATGCTGTACGTTTACAATGAAGTTTTGTTGAAATAACGTGTTTGTTAATTTCCATGTTATATCGCCAAATGTCACCAAATATACAACTAAATTGGATTAAAAGATTCAAGGAGAAAAACAGAAGCAGTAGTTTGGAGAAAAGAAATATTCAAAGTTTCGATTCGATTCTGGTGGAATTTTGTCGTTATTTTGTCTTTTTAATTCATATTTTTATGCGTTCATCACTTTTGGCTATTTTTTCTTCCTATTTTCGGATGATAAAGCAAGCTGAAGCAAGCTCCTGGTCATAATCATGAAAACACAATATTTCTGTCGGGACAGTGTCCGTTTAGTTAAAAATGTCCTCGGTTAATTTACCCCATCTGACTAAATTAAACAACAATAGGTTTTAATGAACTAGTGCTTTCAGTTTCCTTGTAGGTTGACAAACAAATATAGAACTTTTCAATAAGTGCTTGTAAAAGCGATCAGAAATAATCCAAATCTATTTTGTTTAATAATTTTGTCAAAAAAGGTATTTCGTAGCTCATCATATAACATGCAGTGCATACAGTGAAATAAACTTCAACTGAATTAAGTGTACAGTGGGTGCAAATTCTAACTAAAGGTGTTCAGGAGTTTTAGGGATTGTAATTCGACCATTTTCAATTCTTAAGGTATGATTTCCTATCCTGAATTTAGAAGTAATTTTTCTATGTTCAGGATATGGTAAATTAAATCGGAGTATTTCGTTTCACTTTTATAGATCGAATAAAATTTATTTTTTTTTTTTACGTTAATTAGATTGAGTTGGTGATTTTTTAGACGTGTAAAAATGTTCTGTTTTGCCTTTGACAAGAAAAAAGATGGGATGCTTAAGTTTATCGCAGTCTTCTCAATATTGAAGTTTGTACAGAAAGAATCAATCTTACTAAACAAACCTGTTTTTTTTTCTTGAGCTATATCATTAGAAATGATTAAGCAGAGTATTGCAATACTATCATCAGGTTGATTTTCCAGGTCAAACAAACCAGTGTCAAACAGTCAGATTTCAGTGAGGTTCGGGGTTTTAGTTCATTTTTGTTTTTACTTTTTTAGGCCTCATTTTGGTTCATTTTGGTCAGAAGATTCATGCCTAATTAATTTTAGTCTCTGCTTAAAGAGATAATTGTGGTACGGATAGTCCGGTATTTTGTTAACAGTGACATTAAAACAAAAGTTAAGATGAGGGGATGAACACTGAGTAAGTTTACAAGAACTAGATGTCCACCTGAAACAGATTTTGACGATAAGATTGATGATGATCCCAATAATGAAAACAGAGAACAAAGTTGTAAAGAATTTTACTTGAAAGGAGGAATGAAACTTTTTCGCAGAATGAAAGCTACATTATTCATTTAGTTACGTTTAATAATCAAAGGGCTCTTAAAGCCATCTCGTTAATGCGAGAGAATGTAAGGTTAATAAAAAACAACAACAACAACAACAACAACAACAACAAGAATTGGAAAAGTTGGGTGCCTTTGATAGGTAAATGTAGTAAAGACGTGATAGGTAATATGTGTAAAGCTGCTAAATGGTTTATTGAAGTTGAAAGATTGAAAATACCTGTAGGTCTAATCGTAGAGTTAGACATTGCAGTCATAGAGGACTTAAGGGCTCTTTTAGGAGCCACCAAATCAATAAAAGTCATGAGCAACAAAATAATCACGAGTATGAATGTAAATAATTTTCATGTTAATTTACCGTATTTATTCAAAATAGTCTTCATTTTACAGTTGAGGGGAAACTTCAACTTGATTATATTTAGCGAATGAGCCGAGGCCAATTTGGTTGCTACGGGAGAAAATTATGAGGAGGGATGGGGGTGGCAAAACTACTTAGATTCAATCTATCTTACTTAGTTAATTTTTCTATGTTTTGTATCAGTCACAGTATTTTAGTAGCAATGACTTGTATGGCATTACAATGGCGATTTTCTTATCGATCGAAATTTGGGAAAGATGTACGAAGGTTAAAAAATATTTACTATTCGATACTATCTTTATTTATTGATATTTAAACAAAACTAAAACATATTGCAACGATTTTCATTTGGGATTAAAATTGATTTACTAGCAATGTTTTTAAACAGCCAATTTATATGTGCAGTGTATATGTGGATGTATGAGACAAAACAAGAACTTTGTGCATATGAATAAGTTCAGTAAAAAGACTTCAGTAAAAAAGGAATGTTTTATCTAAATACTTCACTAAGGTAGACTATTGTAAAAAAGGCAAATGAAAATATTTTACTTGTCGCTTTTTCCGTCAACTAAAAAATTGTGTACCTTCGGGCAGAATGGTGTCTCTTGTAGGAATAGAGCTGGTAATTAGATTTCGTTTCCTTTTATAGCCGAAGCTGTTTTCAAAACATCTCGGCTTAAAGAAGCCTTGGTAAAAACGACAAGCGACGTGGCCCCGAAAATTGCCGACATGAGACGTTCTGAACAGCGAGAAGCGGCTCGATTCCGCTTCAAAAATACGACAAATTACGACAGCGACTTTAGAAGGTTGTGCAATTTACCAATAAAAATTAAACATTATTGACCATATCGTTCATATCAACACCCGACGGCCAACGGTCTGTTTTAATGATCAATTTGTTATTGAAACGTCTACCAACCTCGTTCCCAAGGCCCCTATCTTCCTCTCTCTTGGATCGGACGTGCAGTTAGAGTACACCCTAGACTCCCGGTATACACATACATATCCGTGACCTTTGATTTTTTATTTTTTGGCGCAAATTGGTTTTAACAAGCTTAATAATTTTCCCTCGAGCATTTTTATTTTAAAAAGAGACTTTTCTTTTGATCTTGATGAAAACTTGCACTTTATCAAATAAAGACAAATAAGTGACAGGTCACGCGTGTGGTTTCCGTTCGAATTACACGCACCGCCGGCTCCTCCGACGGTGTCAATTTGCGCGAGGGCAAAAGTAACGACCCTCCCCTCGGGTGAATGTCGGTCGCTAAGCTTTAGTATTCGAATTTCGTGGTACAGCCGTTTGGATCGCGGACAATGGCGAAGCGAAGATGGCCAGAATCGCTCCAAAACGGAGCCCTTTTAGAGCCCGTGAAAGGGAATTTAGAAGCTAGCACGAATCGCACGGGTAGACATTTAACCTGGCTTTCGCGTGGCGAGGGTTCGCTCAGAGGTCTCCAGCCTTCCCTTCTTTTATAGTGGATAGTGGGGCGAGTGACAAAAGTTGTAAAAATGCATTTAAACCGGTTAGGATACATCAAGAGACAATAAAGTAAAGGTGAGAAGACTTAAGTGTGTAATATTTTCGATTTTTCTATCGCTTATCAATTCCGTGACAAATCGTATTATTACCTAGTATATTTCTTTACTGTGCACTGGATATCACGATTGGTCTGCCTGTGGGATCATCTAATTTAAATCTTTGATGTGTGCCACAACGCATCGGATAAATGTTTACGCTTATCCGCGTTTGTAGATCTTTATATATAAGATATAAACATCTAAGAATTTTACGGAGATTTTAAAGAAGAAAAGAACTGATCCATGACCTATGGTCGCTACAATGTCTGTCATTGATCGATCAGAGTCCGTTCACGCATATTCATTGCTATTTTAAGACTTAAATTCAGTCAGGAAGTCAAGACAAAAAAGTGCATATCCTTAGAATTCCTCTATTCCTCAAAGAAAGAATTAAGCAAATATATATTTTTCCAACGTTAATTTCGTTTTTAAGACAGTTTTGAGATTCGCTCTTTCCTGTTCTTTATAATCTTCCGGAAACCGGACATTCCACAAAGATAACAAGGTTCGCAGAACATTCATAATCCATCGGATCAACAAAAGCAAAGAAACTTTTGATAACTTAGACGTCAGATGTGGGTGGGCTGAAATATCTGTTTTCCGCTTAGTTGTCAATGCTTGTTAAAAGGAAATATTTCACGCAGTTGTATGTTGTTATCGATATCGATGTGAAATGTTTTGGAAAGTGAAGCGGACATTGATTTTTCTTTTGTGGAGAGTTGAAAAAGAAATGGCTGCATAAGTTAATGTTATACATGAATGGGTTATTTGCGAATATATAGTAGTTCTGTCTTTTTTTATTCGAAAGTCGAGAGTTTTCTATTTCCGGTATCATGTGTTTAGTAACTATTAGAGATTAAATGGGTCTGCTTTAAACCTCAAAATATAGTGTTGACAGTGTCTTCTTAACGACCCCCGGGGTCACGACCGCAGCAAAATTTCGTAAAATATTCTATTAAGATCCAAGTCTTATGCGATAGTCATATATTGGAATAGTGGGATCTTTCAATTGTTTTTTAATAGCTCCTCAGAGTTTATTCCGCGTGTAAGTGTAATGTGTTTCTCGGAGCTAGGCAGTATCACCATTGTCAGAAGCCCGGGGGGGGGGGGGGGGGGTACTCAACAAAGTTTTGTACGGGGATGCTCCGCCCCGAGGTCCAAACCCTTACCCTTTCATATACCGATTTTGACAGAAAAGGTACCCCTTTCATATACCTTTCATTGAAAATGGTACCCCTTTCATATACTTTTCAATGAAAATGGTACCCTTTTCAGAGCCTTTACGTGCGTCTGTTTGATATATTTTGAAAGGCCATTTTTTTAATACTTAAATGGCAGTTTACCCTACCTTTTTTATTCTTCAACGGCGTGGCTTCGCTTCCCTTTCCTATTCTTCGTGAAATCCCTACCCTTTCATATACTTCAACCCGTGAAATCCCGACCCTTTCATATACCTCTTACCTCAAAAAGGTACCCTTTTCAGGCGGAGCATCCCCGTATAGCCCATTATAGGGAGTACCCCCCCCCCCCCTCGGGGTCAGAAGTATAGCATCATTTCATCCGGTTTGAAATATTTGAATCTCCAGCATGATAGCTGTACACTCTTTATCAAGTTTCCCGGAAAGTGACATCATGAAACTTAGCGCCCCAATTTCTCAAATTATAAAATTTGTACTAAAGTAATCAAACATGCGGGATTCCTGACTGCAGTATTTTTCAAAACCTTTTTCTGATCCGAGATACAGGCAAGGTTGTCCGTTGTTGCATTATTATGCAGTATTACTTTATTTTGTATTAAATTTTCCACCGCAGAAATATACTCGCGCAGAAAAAAATTACTTGTTTTAATTATGTATATCGGCTTAAGAAGAACTTTTCAACAGTGAATATATTGCTATCATAACTCCGAGGCGACCGGCACAACAGTCATCTGTATTCCCGATTCAACTCCACACACGTCCTCAAAAGAACCAGAGACTGTTATCATAATACTGATACATTTTTACAACAACGTACAATAATTCACTCACTAGTTTTCTCGTTGTTTATGTTCATATTGGTTCCAGAACAGCAACCATATAACTAGGAGAACTATACAAACCTCCGGTCAGGAAGTAAAATTGTTTAATACCGATGCCTTGGATTTTATTTATACTTGACCAGAAATCCGCAAACATTTCCTCCCAGCAGAAATTTTAGCTGTCCCGACGCGCAAAAATTTCCTCCCGCAAAACAAATTCAGTCGGACAATCCGAAAAATTTCCTTGTGCACGGTAGCTAAACCAATAAAACTATGACGTCTTTCCCATACTATTGCATACAAACGCAAAGTTCAAATAACCGCATCCCCAAGGGTAAGATGAAACCTGAGATAAACCGAACCCAAGCCATTAACCCTTGGGAAGGCCCCAAACCCAAGGTGTGTGTAACCACAACTCAATAGAAAAAAACGCAAAGTTCATGCTATTTTGCTCTGCCATACCGCTCATATTAACACACAAACTTTCCTGTCCCATTTAACTTTCTTATAACCTCTCCATTAGTAAAATACACCGTGAAATTCTCAAACTACGTTTCCCAAGAAAACGCATTTAACCTATTTTTACCCTTTTAAAGTAGCTATAATGGCTTTACGACAAATGATTGAAACTGATAGGTAACGTGAGATATCGAAATTTAAGAAGGACTAATACCTTTGCGGTAACGTAATGTGAGATATGACAAGTTCATCACAAGTTCTGACATCCCAATACCCTAGGGAAATTAACAATAGGTCCGGGGGTGCTCCCCAGACATTTTAGTGGCAGTATGTGACGCTCTTCTTGAAATCCTAACCGCTTTAACCAACCATATCCTCAATGCCCTAATATAGCTTCTATAAAGAAGGAACAAGAAACCCCCCCGGACAAAAGTCCACAAAATTTTGTTAACAACTTTTGTCCCTTTTTAGTACTCGACTTCGAAATCTCGCTTAATGCGCAAGCGCATTAACGAGATAAAAAAGATGCTGAAGATTAATTGCAGAGAGCTCTTGATGCTTATCCCATGTAAAAATAAGATTTCAGCAAGTTAAACATGTTATATTCGAAAGGAAAGAAAGGAGAACTCTTAAGGAAAAGCCATGGGAGATCCTGAAAATAAGGAACGTGATCAGTTAGATACTGTAGCTCCATCTGCTCAACATAACGATGAGCAGGATATAAGTGAAGAAACACAATACAGTGAACTGTTTGGTTGTTTTAACCCATGTTTAGATAACAATCACCAAGGGAACAATCTTTTTAGTAATGCTGGAATTTTTTCAGTCTACAGCAAATGATAATGAAAAGCTGGTAATTAATCGTGTGGAAAAAAGAACTTGTTCATTCTTTGAACACAGAACAAATGGAGTTTTTTTACCATATGTTACTCTCTGTTAAAAACGACGAGAAGCAATTGACACTTTTTAAGTAGTGGCGCGGGTTTAGAGAAGGCAACAGTAACACAATGTTTGTGTGTAGCTCTTGATAATAAACCAGGCGAAAATCCAGACGAGTTGAAAGTACTGAAATTTGTTCCAGACACAAGACAAGAGGACTGCATAATCATTACCAATTACATACAAACAAAATTGTCAAAAGAGAAATTGAACTAAAAAAAAAACGAACTACCGTATTTTCTCGATTAAACGCCGGGCCCCGAATAAACGCCGGGTATAATAGAGGAAGTTGTAAGTGAGCCCCTCAAACGTTTATTTGTGGTATCATAAACTTAAGATTTAAGGGCAAGGTACACAGCTGCCAAGAAAAACAAATAATAACCTTTCCTTAAAAAATGGCGGGCAAGAAAGAACTGCTGATTCAAATAAACGCCGGGTCCATTAGGCCAAGTTTGAAATAAACGCCGGGGGCGTTTAATTGAGAAAATACGGTATAACCTAAATGTCCAATTGCAACATCAAAAACAACATTCGGACATAATATGACAGCATTGCATGATGGGAAAAACTTACAGGAGATAGCCCAGAGGGCACTTTGATTCACCAAGGTGTTAGATCTGAAAATAAAATCATGGCTTTTAACTCTGGTTTTGCCTTCAAACCAAAGACATTGTAAAAGTTCAGAGGTTTGCGATGAACAGCAACATCTGGGGTCACTCTTCTCTGTGGGAACCCATAAAAATTATATTGACCCATAATAATATAGACTGCTAGCTGTCTCTTATTTTTCTTTAAGTTAGTTGAGTGAGCGTGCGCATGCTCACTCGACTAACTAAAAGAAAAATAAGAGACGGCTCGAAGTCTAATAATAATATCGATTACTACACTTGCCATGACCACAAGGAAAGATTTTCAAAGTTCTTTTAGCTCTCCATGTTTATATTGAACAACACTTGCAAGTATATACAAGAAATGCACACCAGATTGAAAAAATAGCCATAATTTGATAAATATCCATGACCTTGTTTTTTAAGGCCTTCTTGTACCTGTAACAAAAATATGGAAATTAAATTCAATGAATGGTGGTGGTATCTGACATTAATTTGCAACAGTTATCTTGTGAGTTGTCTCTCATGTTTTAATATAAAGGAGATTATTTCACTGCGAGGGAATCTCAAGATTTTATGATTTATCCAAATACAAACTTCTGTTGATATTTTGACATAAATGTGGGCTTACATGCACATGCAGGGGCTGCATTTGTCCTGATCCATGTTTGATGTTTATATGCCACAGCACATACAGGGGTGGTATACAATAAATTGATATATATTTGATGTAATTACCTCTTTTTGGCTGAACATTTGTATTTGAGATATGTAAAGTATAAACAACATTTGGCACAATTAAGTATCGAACAACATGTACAGAAAATTTAGTCCACTGATTTAGCCTACTCACACTGATTAAAACTGATTTCACAGACATGATTTGGATCAGTTAAGCTTAAGTTATTTCTAGATGAGAGTCATGAATGAATACATTATCGCGTTTGTTTCTAGTTTTCTTCACAGGCACATTATACCTAAAATTACAAAGGCCGAATAAGTCATTACCATCTATACAGTAACCCTTCGCATCCGTAGGCAATTTTCAATGTGTGGTTGCCATTTTTACTAGGTTGTTGCCATCTATGAAACTTTGCCTGATCATCACTTACATGTTGTAGTTTTAAGGAAAATTAGTCTTGATTTCGAAAAAAATCGGCAAGATACTGAAATCTAAGCATAAAGACATGTACTTACATTCGATGCCCGTCAAGATGGCGGCGGCGTCTTCGAAGGCCGTTTGAAACTCTCGCTATTTTATCGCAAAACTTCCGAAATATTGCACGAATCTTCCCTTGGAGACACAAGAATGATCCTTCTTCAAGATGGCTTGCTTGGAAGTCCCGGATATTGAACGAGGGGATCTGGGACAGCTTTTTAAAAACCTCTCTCAAGCATGTTAAGGCATGGCTCGTCCCTTGGTGTAGGCCCCCCGCGAAGTAATTCTTTTTTCCTTTGGAAGTAATGTATTTTACCCCCAAGAGTCACCAAAAGTTTACAACAAACTGGATTTAGCGTCCTTAAATTATTAAATAACTTAAGGTTTGATTATTGTGATCACGTGTCTGATGACGTCATAATTTGGACAAAAAGGAAACTTCAAATGGGGTAAGGATGGTTAACTTAAGCCAAGAGAAAATCATAAGCAATTGTTTGCCTCAATGCATAAATACTTTCCCTGCCCGGAATGGACAATTTTTGTATTTTATTAACAAGATATTAAGAGACAAAATATGTCACGTGACCTGTTTTACGAAATAACCCTTCAACTGTAAATCATAGTCAACCATTCCGGCCAGATTCATATAGGGGAAAAGCATACAAATATATTAACGGTTCAATTTATATCCATTATACGCCATCTCGGCACCCCATTTTCAATTTTCTTTTTGTGTAGGAAAACAATCATAACAGGTCATGTGATGCAAATATGCGACATTTTAAATAAACAATGGTTCAAGGTTAACAAGTTTTATCCTGCTGCTAAGTTTGAGCCTGTTCAGGTGAATCACTTTAAAGTTACGATCGTTTTCAGGTTTTATGCAAATTAGGCTCTGAGCTATGCCTTAACATGCTTGAGCTCTTTTTTCTCGCGATTATTTTTTCCGATTTTTGCGTATTTTTAGCGGAACAATAGAATCGTGACGTCACCGCTTCTGCCAAAACTGGCATACTCCCGGACTGAAAAGGTCACGTCCGTGCATTATGATTGGTAGATTTCGATCCATTTTTTACATGGTCCGTTAGCGTTCGTATTAATTATGATTATCGGCAGGGAATAACGCAACCATTGGTGGAGACTTGAATTTCAAATTCCGCATGTTATTGAAAGGCGCAGTAATTGACCAGAGAGAAATAAATTGAAACTCACCGTTGATGTTGTTGTGGTGTTTTTACCCCGTTTTCCACCTTGCGATGCGATGCGTTGAATCGTTACTTGGTGTATTATTGACTTCACAAAAGAAGATCACGAATGTTGCATAAGATTGCTTCGCGGAACACTTCACGGGTCTTTGTACACCTGGTAAAGTTCAGCGATATGCTTGATGATGTTTCCAAAGGGATCCTCTCCATAATGCTTACGCCACAAAACCTCCTGTAGAAAACCATGAGTTTTGGCGCAGTGATGCCATGCCATTACAATGTCTCTTCGAGCATCGCCACTCAAACCCGTCTCGCGATTTCGCGCGTTTCGTCCTGCAGTGCTTTGCAGCCTTCAGGTCTAGGACACTTCGCGGCCGACGTGAGTATCGGGGGTGGAAGCGGAATAATTGGATCTCACTTATTCATTATTCCTTTCGTTTTTTTCTAAGTTATTCATTATTCATTTTCAAATTTTGCTCGATATTCATTATTCCGAATTCGAGTTTGTTGGGCAGCTTCTAACTTGCATTCTAACGGCTTGGACTAACTTGCAATGCTTGTGAAATAGAAGATATTCACTTCCTTTAAAATATGATTTAAAACCGTCAAAAACATTCAATCTAATTACCAGGTGTGTAGCTATTTGTTTGACTAGTTGCAGGCTTAACCAGACCTGCTTGAATCCTGGCAGGCACGCTGCAACGAGCGCCGTAGGGGTCCGGGGCTTGAATATTGCAACACCATGTTTCTCTGAAATTGATACTGCTGCCTGGTAAAACAAACTATAGCTAATAGCTAAAGCCTCTCGTTCTAGAGTCGTGCAAAATGTCGGTAACTTCCATTTTTGCAAAGCCTTTAAAATTACATCATAAGAATTTCAGGAAATTTTATTTTCATGGATTTAAAGCCCCGGCTACACGTTCTAACATTGTCATATAACATTTGTTGGTCTAACAATGTTTGAACGTGTAGCCGGCATGCTAGATAACGTTTGCCTAACAATTTTTGTGAAGAATGTTTTGATTTCGATCAAACATTCGTCTAACAAAAAATGTTAGTCAAACATCATCTAACATGCCGGCTACACGTTCTAACATTGTTAGACCAACAAATGTTATATGACAATGTTAGAACGTGTAGCCGGGGCTTAAAAATATGACAGGTGGGCTGAAAATTTTGTAGGCTTGGGCCTAGGGCCTAGGACCTATAGGCTCGCTACGCCCCTGCTTACCGTATTTTCTCCAGCCTGGCATTTATTTAAAACGTAGCCTTATAGACCCTTATTTGAACCCAACGTTTGACCATCAAGGACATCAAAGATTGCAAGTTTAATCCTTTCGAGCAAGTTAAACTATCTGAAACTTCGAGCATGATCTCTATATTAAATGAATTCTCTATGCGATTCTTTTCTGTTCATTATTCTTTATTCACTTTCAAACCCTAAATATTCCTTATTCATTTTCTTTTCTAAGCCGTTATTCATTATTCATTTTCTTTTTTAAGCCGTTATTTATTATTCATTATTCCGCTTACCCCGAGCGAGTAGGTTCTGTTCCTTGCACCAATCTATGCACCGTTCATGATCTTGTAATAGAGAACGCAACGAAAACCAATTCAACTTGACAAGAGAACGAGAGGACGCACACGAAGGGACAGACGAAGACGTAGGCGGAGATGAAGACGGAGGTACTGTTGTCATAACGTTATGATACTGAAACTGAGAAACTGAGAAGAAGCGCTAGTACGCAAGCCGAGTGTTAGAAGTTGAGCAAGCTACATTCACGCCATTAGTTTTCAGCACGACAGGTGGAATGGCGGTGGAATGTAAACGATATCATAGTAGGCTTGCTGAGTTAGTTGCTATAAAGAAAGGTGAAAGCTATGCGACTACCATGTCATGGATCAGGGCGAGAGTGTCCTTTGCACTGCTGAGAGCAGCATTACTTTGCCTAAGAGGTTCGCGAGTTTCTAGGAGAGTCAATTTAGAATTGTTTGACATTGACTTTGATATCGAAAAAGGACACGCAAATATTCATTAATAAGGCATTGAGAACACTATTTTTATTTTTCTTTCTTTTTTGTAATTTTTGGTGATTTTTCTTAGTAAGATGAGGTTTTGTTGCATTCATAAGTCAACATAACCAGACATAAGTTATGTTAGGGTACCCAGGACCTAGGTTGCCAAGGATTTACAGTGTTGCAGTTGCATTCGATCGGCCAGATGAGATGTAATATAGGCAATTTTAAAGATTAAAATTATGATTATTATTATTATTTTTTATGACAATGATTAGTTTCATTTTAATCAAAGGGCTCTTAAAGTCATCTCGTTAATGCGTTATAATGCGAGGTTATTAAAAAAAAAAAGAATGTTTGTTGTCAAAGGTATTAGGTGGGGTTGTCTTCTTGACTATATTTACCTATCAAAGGCACCCAACTTTTCCAATTCTTCTTGTTTTTTTTTTTTTAATTTGGTAAAGATGCTGTTGTAGCGCACCTTTAGAATAAGTCTTCTTAAAATACGTGTACATGAAAACATCACATGATGCAAATCAGCCAATAGAAATTTATGTTCACGAAATGGGCGTAGTTTTATTTTAGTAGCCATTTGTGTTTTTAAAAACAGGAAATTACTAATTTTCTGGGATTTTTCATTATTATTATTCTTTTTTTTTTGCAAAAGGAGGAGAACCCGTGCCCCTCTGCTAACAATTTTTCTGTACAGCATTGGGGGATCTGCTCTTATCAGTGCTACACTTTTTGAAGACCAAAACGCAGAAGTGTCGGAGAGTGATGGTGTGGGTCGTGTGGTAATGTCACTTGGTGTTTGGGTAAAGGGTAGTGATTATGTTGATATGAATTCTGTGATTGAGTTTTTCTTTGTGTTCTCGCTAGCTTTCTAGTGACCTTGATGAATAGACTCAGTCTTGATGAATGGACTACAATGTCAGTTCTAGGATTTTTTGTTTCTCTGGTTTTAATCACAGAGTTGTTTTCCTCAATTCATTCGTCGACGGCGTAACTAATGATTCTAAACGGCTGTTGAAAGCGTAATTTTTTAGCAGGATTTGTGTTAGGCTTGTGATGTTTTTTAAGGAAAAAATTTGGAAGAATAATCAGTAGTTTGAATTTCAGTGACGTGAGTTTTATTTCTCATTTTATAGATTGGTCGTTTTAATTTCTCTTATTAGGGATATCGATGGAAGAGGTAAAGTAAAATGTCGGAGAGTGATGCTGTGGTAATGTGCACTTGTTGCTTGGGTAAAGGGTAGTGACGTGAAAAATGTAAAGAATGAATAGCAAAAACCATGAAGACAAATCAAATGGTAGAGTGATGTTTTTTTCTTTGTGTTTGTTTGTCGTAAGTATCAGTCTGTTGTTTTATTTATTTTGATCTAAAAATGGCGGGAAAATGGTGATCGCGTGGTCATTTTTCGTTGACGTTTGCTATGGGCGCAGTTATAGTAATTGGTTTTAATGGCATAGGTATTAATTTTGAGAGAACCCCACGGAGTTTTCTCGCTGACGTGAAAATGGCGGGAAAATGGTGAACACGTGGTCATTTTTCGGTCACGTTTGCTATGGGCGCAGTTCTAGTAATTGGTTTTGAATGGAATAGGTAGTAATTTTGACAGAGCATGTGGGTGATGGAATGGCAGTGAAGATCGTGTAAAGAGAAAGGGTCAGTTTTCGACACTTGCGATATTGTACTCAGTCACTTGTCTTGCTAAAATAAAATAAATGGGAACTGGTACTGGGTTTTGAAGTGTGGGTCGCTGTCACTGCCATGGGACTGGGTACCAAAAGACCGTCATGCAGTTCTTGTTCGCTACCTGTGATGAGGGGGACTAGGGCGATTTGCCCACACGATTATGAGCTTTTTGAAAAGTGTGCTAGGTAAAGTATTTTTCATTCTAAAAACGGAAACGGCGTCTCTGAGTCTTCTAGTATGAAAATTTCCTGGGGGGACATGCTGGCAGACCGCCGTAGGTAGTTTGCGTTTTCGACGCAAATGTCTGCTATAAAGGATGGATCCTGAAAATTAAAATGTTGTAAAGACAAAACTAAAATAGCTGGGACTAGCGTGATTGTTTTTTAATAGCAGGAAAGACATTGACGCTGTTATGTTCACCGTCGACAGATAATTTTAGATCCTGTCATGTCTGGTATTTCAGAGAGAAAAGTTAGAGAAATTGAAAGCTTTCGTATATAAAAACGTACATGGTAATATTTATGGCTAAAAGAACACATGAAATGCGAGACAAAAAAGGACGCTAAAATGAGGTCAAAATCAACGGAGCGCAACACTATGGGAAACCGCAAGTGGCGGAGTTGACCTTAGTCCATTGGACTGTGCTTTTGAAAGGTTTTCAAAGTCAGTCTAAACTAAAATCTTCGTTGCAAAGGGCTAAATGTACAAAATCTGCAGCAGTTTGAAGGATGGTCTTGGAGATTCGAAGACAGTATTTTTGTTGGGCGTACGTGTGTTGCAAGACAGGCGGATTTCTTCCCGTTCTTGCAGGGCTTATTGCGAGAAATAGTCGCGCGGGAAATCGAAGAACTATAGATATTGTTCTAAGATTTGCTATCAAACTTTTAATAAACAGTTTTTGTAAGTTTAATGAATGAAATGAATGGTTTTGAAGGTGAAGTTTCATGGTATCTCATTATATAATTTAATAATCTTGGTTCAAACAGGTCACTGCTGGCTATTTCAGAACTGACAGGATTCGCGGTCTCATCTGGTTCATAAGGGCCACTTGTGACAGGACTGTTTACTACATAAGACATTGTAAGAACCCGGTTCGATTTTTCAACAATTTCATGTAAAATTATATCGCTTGAAATCCCTTTTGTTGCCATAAATATATATATATATATATATATATATATATATATATATATATATATATATATATATTAGTTGATTTGCAGAACTGCTGTCAGAGTGCTCAATAGGAAAACTAGAGCATAAATATTAGAAGACAGTCTGATCAACTGATTCGACTTGGCATTTTATTACTAACTAGTTTCGTACCGCACAACTTGTACGGCACTCATCAGATAAAATTGCCGAATACAAAGATTACAACGTTACACGGATGAGAAGGAAAGTATAAAATTACAACGGTTTTTTCGGAAGAATAGAACATTTAAAATCTGCGTGACAATAGAAATTGAAAAAGTAACGAGTATGCGTGATGATATAAGTTATGAAATCAACTGTTGCTATTACGTGACAGGCTTGAAATTTTTTAGCAGGAACTTGTTTGCGTGCCTACAGGAAGTTATCAGTTCATTTCGCTTATTGAGCGAAGCCAGATCAGGTCTGCAGATTATAAAATACTTCTCCCATAGGCACAAGTTACAGCGGTTCGAAGCGGGGTTGTATGGAGCAGCTTGCTTTAGAATCGCTTTAGAATTGCTTTAGAATTTAAAACCACAAAGCTTCTTTTAAAAACCCGCCAAAGAGACTCAACACTGAGTTAAGCAAACACATTTGGCAGTTGAAAGACGCCAAAACAAATTTTAAAATATCTTGGACGATTCTAAAGCAATCATGTATCCCTCAATCAATGAGAAGTTACTCTCAAAGGCCCTCGACTTCGCCAGCAGGTACCGACCCATCAGCTAACAGGAACGTGACATCATATTACACGCTAAGCGCTCACTGTTGTTTAGCGATAATTCTGCATGGGAGAAAAAATCTTCAAATGATCTTTTCGATGTCACCATGGGTTCTTTCGACGGTGCAGAAACGTGTGAATTAGTCGGCTGTTACCTGCTATCCCTTCTCACCGAAAGGTATGGCCAAAATATCGGCCTCTATCGAGAGGATGGTCTAGCGGCATTTAACAAGTCACCACAACAAATTGAAAAAATCAAAAAGGAACTGTGTAAAATCTTTCGCGACAATGACCTTAAGATAACAATAGAAGCAAACAAAACCATCGTGAACTTCCTAGACGTCACGCTTGACCTGCGAAGTGGCAAACACTATCCATTCACAAAAGAAGGCAACATCCCACTATATGTACACAAGAAATCAAATCATCCACCATCCATCATCAAGAATATTCCAGATTCCATCAACAAGCGGCTTTCCGAAATATCTTCAGACCGTGATTGTTTTGACAATGCCAAAACCGTGTACCAAGAAGCGCTCCACAAAAGTGGCTACAATTACAACCTGGCATACAAAGAGTCACGCAACGAGTCACAACAATCACGAATGAACCGTCCAAGGAAAATTCTTTGGTACAATCCACCCTACAGCATGAACGTCAAAACAAACGTTGGAAAGTGCTTCCTTTCTCTCGTTGATCAACATTTTCCCAAATCAAATCCACTCCACAAGATTTTCAACCGGAATACGCTTAAATTGAGCTACAGCTGCATGAATAATATAAAATCGATTATATCCAACCACAACAAATCACAAATTAACAAGAGGCTACTATTGTAGCCTACACTCATTCGCTTGCGTAAGCAAGTTTTATGGTTTGTTTTGAACGGGTCACGCACCCCTTCCCCCCTCAACGAATTTTGCGTGACACACTAAAGAACACGCTGAAACACGTTTTTAAGTCGTGAATACGACTTATTGCGATTACTGGAGAAAAGTCACTCGCTCATCGTAAACTCTAGGAACACTGTTTGACATGCGCCGGTTCTCGTCTGATCACCGAAGTTAAGCCCTGTCGGGCGAGATTAGTACTTGGATGGGTGACCGCTTGGGAATACCTCGTGTCGTAGGCTTATCATTTTTCTTTCCTTCACTCCCTTTCATTTTTCATTTTTTTGGTTCCGTCAAGGAGCCACTTGTCCTGAGGAGGGCAAACTGAAGCCAAACAGTCATGAAAACATAGCATACCTTCGACGATATTCCAACGACAACGAATGGGCGACGAAGTTTGTCCGTAATTTTCATTTTCGCTAGTAAACACATTCCTTCGTGTTAGCATGTTTTATAATTATTTCCTCAAAACTAACCAGAACACAGAGAAAAGTGAATCACAAATTGATATCAACATAAATTCTCACCAAAAAATTGTAATTTCTTTTACGGTAAAGTCCCTCATCTGTAAGAAATCTGCTTCTTCGGTTTTGATCGCCCCGCACTGATAGCAGCGTATGAATTTCCTTGAAGCAAGATTCAGTTGCTGAAAGCTCTCCTTTTTCTCCACTATAGCGGCTTTGGGTATTCTTTAAAGCTTTCTCTTTCCATTTTGAATATTTTAAATGTGAGTTATTAATGCGATGACACGAAACTACGGTTTTAAAAGCCAAGCACATGCCGAGCGCGGCAGCCATTTTTGTAGAATATGTTGGTGACCCGAGGACCCGGTCACTAAAATATGCGTGCATAAATTTGCATGCAAAATCGTGACACAAAAAACAAAAAAAAAAACAAAAAAATAAGAAGAAAAACCGAGGCCATTTTATAACTCATGCCGCTACGCGCATGAGTAATAAGTCTGATCTCACCCAAGATAGTAATTGTAACTGCCGGAACCCAAGCACGTGCCCCATGAACGGAAAACATCATTTACCAAGCTGAAGTCACAACATCATCCTCCAAAGAGACATACGTCGGACTTTGTGACACAGCGTTTAAATTAAGATACAGAAATCATGTATGCTCATTTAGAAATGAAAAATACAAGCATGCAAGTAGTGGTATCGGCTACTATCCTACCATTTTTGCGCGAAAATTTTCAACCAATCAGAGAGCAGGAGAGAACAATAGGCCTATAACCCTAAGTCATTAGCATATTAACCCTAAGAATTACAGCTGCTCAAGTCCTAATAACCCTAACACTATTAGCAAATTAACCCTAAGAATTACAGCTGCGCATGTCCTAATAACCCTAACCCTATTAGCATATTAACCATAAGAATTCCAGCTGCGCATGTCCTAATAACCCTAATTCAAAATGGCGGATGTCATTGTTTATTCAAAATGGCGAAATTGAGACAAATATTCAAAATGGCGGAACTTATGAAATATTCAAAATGGCGGAATTGAGTAAAGTATTCAAAATGGAGGACCTCATGGCACGGCAGAAAAACCGCTGATTGGCTAATCACTCGTTGTCTTAGAGCATGCTCCAGCGCTTTCCGCTGACCGTGTTCATGTGCAGTTTAGTTCGAACGTGCAATTTATCTACGAAGCGAGGTTAGAGTTACGAGCACTATTGGGGATTTTTGCCCGTTTGGGACTTCTGTTTATCGCAGAGAATGCGGACAATGCAAATGTAAGTATGTTCCAAATTTAAGCCTGCTTTCATTGCTTTCTTTGAGCGTCATTTTTTGTGTTTATATGATGTCCTTCCCTGGGTTGGCGCTGTGCTGTTGTTCATTCAGTGCTGAGCGAAGCACGTGCTTACTTTCTACATGATTTTTTATGTTTTTCTTCAGATAATGATATACAGATGACTTCACACCACAGAGTTAAACGGTAAGCCAAGTTTACTCTCCAATGTTAACAATCTCGAAGCTTTATATATATATATATATATGCTTATATAATTAAACGCGATATTCTCATGCAAACAATGTTCCGTAATCCCTTGAGACAAAAGCTTTTGATATTAAACTAATAGTTCTAAATACCACGAGGTATTTTTACTTGCCTTTTTCAAATTTTAGTTCTTATTCACATGAAGATTTAATATACTATTTTGTTTGGATTGAATCGGGCATTTCCTTTCCCGACATTTATTTATTCAGGCTTCAAAATAGCAGCCGGCTGCCGGCGGTACCCGGCACTTTGACCACACTTGCTGGCGACTTTTCGGGTTTACCTCGGTGTAAGAACCTGTGACTTTTTCCTTTGTTTTTTACCTTTGTAGTATTGCATTCCCAGTTGACTCTATTGTTTTATGCCTTTTGTTTTCTTTGTTTTACGTCACTCATGAGTTTCACAGGATCTTACACCGAGGATGAGCCGACTTTTCACCTTAAGAAAGAGAAAATGCATGTAATTCTGGGATCGGTCAACTGAAATCAAAGTCGCTGCAATGGTATCCTGTAACGAAAATTCCGGTTCTCATAACACCCGGGGTGGCGATACGAAAAAAAGATTTGAACAGATTATAAGAAGTGGCCTACATGTACACACAAAAAATCATGTTGTTGACTGCTGCGGGTATGTGCTCATTCATTATTGACAGCCAGGAAAAAATGAGCCTAGACAAAAAAAGCCTACAAATTCAAGCTTAAAGTTGTGATTTTATTTTGAACCCTGTTTATTTATTTACAGAGCTCCACTATTTTTAGCAGCATTTTGTCATTGATCGCCATTTACATAACATTACCTGTAATATATTGACTCTCCTGTTCGGTTTTTGACCGTCATCTTAATAATAACTGAGGAACACTGCACGAATAATTTTAAAATTTAGAAGTGAATGTTTAAAAAATGGATGCCTACCTAAACTCAGTCCAGGGTTCAGCCGAGCATTCAAATTAATGCATAAATTGTTTTATTTGGGACAAAATGCATAGATATAGAACCCCAAGACCATAGCTTCAGTCATACCAAGGGTAAGACACACAAAAACAAAGCCCACCGGGCCGACTCCATTCAATAAATAGAATCACAGTACCAATGAACAATGCAGATGAGGAAACAGAGCTTGGATAGACAAAAAGACCAGGAAGTGGAGAACTAAAAAATGCACGGAAGAAAAGGGGAAAGAACGGGAAAAAGCATCAGTACATTATCTCAAGGTCATAGAAAGAGCCCACTGAAAGCGAAGTCTCAAAAACTGAAGCGTGACTGAGACATGCGCAGCCATAAAAAAACAGCATCATAGGACTCATTTACCACAACCAAGGAGACATGCAAAAATGCAAGGAGTTGGATTGAAAAAGGAATTAAAAAAATAATAATAATAATAATAATAAATAATAATTAAAATTACACAAAATTTCAAATAAATAAAATAATGGTGATGATAATTCGTTATTTCGAATGAGGCTACCGTTGGAAGATTCCAATAATCAATTTAAAATCTGAATTTTGATTTCAATAATGCCATCCGTTCCCGATTAATGAAAGTCATCCCAAATAATAAGCGGAACGCGCTGAGTATTTTGACTGTAAAAAATATTATTTTAATAATATTATTCTAAAATAATAAAAGGGACGATATGAAATAAAATGGGACTAAAGTAATTAATTTTAAAAATTAATGCCTTGTGAAAACTTTTATAATGTAAGGAGCGCTTTCAATTTTAATTGCATAGGGTGAAAGACTCTTAGAGTTTGACTGTGGAGAGAAAGGTTTGCATGAAAACAAGGGATGGATCCATATCCCTGCCTTACGTCAAAAGGGGGGCTCCAATGATTTGTGGTGTAATTGGACCAAGATCCAGTATGATTTCGAACCGCACAACGTTGAGTTACTAATAATATTCCTCATTAAATTCATTACCCTAGGGAGGGGGATAAGAGAAGTAGGGATAATTAATTTTAATCTTTGGGAGGTAAAGAATGATTTAAATGACAGTGGGGCACATTCGTGGATTAAACATGGTGGTAAACATGACATAATAATTAATTGTGGGAGAGAAACTATAGGGATCATGCTGCAGTAAATGGGGCTTTGAATGAGTCCGAATTGATTTGAAATTATTTTTAAAAGGATTATTCTTACGTATGAGTCGTAATTGACTAAAACAACCAGGTCTCTTTTCAGGTGATTATCTATGAGTTAATTTAATTGATATGAATATTTTAAAAGAAGCTTATAGTACTGTTATTTTGTCTTTTCATAGGCTTCTTTGAAAGAAATGACCAAAGCAGAGGCCGATAGAAGAATAAAGAGGGTCAAGAGAATTCTCTCTCCCATTCACGATGTGTAATTTAAATATATTTTGTTTCTACTCTGTTAACACGACATTCAAATGGCACATGAAAAGCGAGCGAACCAACTATTCAACGTCAGCAGTAACCAACACATGTAAACTATTATTTGTAATAAAAAGCCGAATAAAACTTTGTTTTCGAGGAAAATGCTTTATATATCGACAACAGGCAAGTGGGAGCAGAAAAGAAGGGTGTGGCCAAGAGAGGTGGGGTGGTGGTGGGGGGGGGGGGGGGAGAGGGAGGGGGGGGGGGGTTAGATCTATAAACAGGAAATTTGCGTCATGGCGTAAAAGAGAATTACAACATATACGTTCTCTTGTTTTTATTTAAGGTTTTTCTCAATATTTTTAATTGTTTTAATCAATTTTCTTAATCTGCAAGTTAGCTGAGCAGCTTATAGCTGTTTTGCCCTTATTAATTAATTCAGCATTTTCTTTCTGTAACTCTGCAATGATTCTTTTAGCCTCAGTTAACTGTGTAGATAAGTCCACAGTATGGGAGCTCACTTCCTGGATTGCCACCTCTCAATGGTGTGTCACACTTCTGCAATAAATGAATTGGATAAGAGTTAAATCCTTTAATAAACATTGTTAAAAAATCAAAATTTCAAAACAGGTTTGGTGTATACCTTTCTCTTCTCGGGGGGCTTGT
This sequence comes from Cladopsammia gracilis, assembly GCA_022457155.1. Taxonomy (NCBI): domain Eukaryota; kingdom Metazoa; phylum Cnidaria; class Anthozoa; order Scleractinia; family Dendrophylliidae; genus Cladopsammia; species Cladopsammia gracilis. The sequence continues at coordinate 558,363 of JAJGOT010000439.1, read as the reverse complement.
AGAGCACATGGCTAGTAACCTGAGGATCCTGGTCCAGAATAACCAGGTGTTTTTTACACACAAAAGTACCACCACTGTAGAATTGCAAAGAGCTGAGAACATCAAACAATCTTCTCGGGCAGGGCACTAGGTACGAGCTGTTGCTGCACTTTGTTTCACCGGGATAGCAGCAGCTTGTTTGATTTCGTGTTGTTAATGGCCTAACATGGTTTCGACAAAGCCAAACTGATCTCGCGAAGCCACAAACGAATGCTTCTTGTCCTTTTAATTTGCTAATAGCACCTGAGCATTTGTCAACATCACTTCGCAAGCGGCAACTATACTCGCACAAATTTTCCATTAGAAATTGGGTCTTTGCCGGCTTGGTACGGCTCCGTTGAGTTAACCCATTCCGTGAGTCGCAAATCCCTGACTAATGAGTATTTAAAGGGCCGTTTGGCCGGCTTTTTTAAAAATTTGAGACAGTGTCCGCCGCCGTTTATGGCGGGAAATGTAAAACACCGGCGGCAAAAGTTTCCCGCGCTTGAGGAATTCTGCTGCTACGGCCACTACTCTGCTGCAACGATAATATAAACAAAGCAAGCCAAATGTGAAAGAGAAAGCTTTTAGGCCATCTATTGACTTAATTGCCGATAATTTGAACTTATAAATGGGTCTACGTTTTACGTAACTGCTACGGGGTTGTTTATATTCGAGCTGTTGGATTGTAGATGACTTTCAATCGAATACACGAAGGCCCATGGCGTCGTGCGAGTTTGTGCTTGGAGCTCACCGAGGGAAAGAAATATGAAATTGTGAAGGTTCGCCTTTTGCGATTTTGTTTCGCCATTGATATTTTGTTTTCCTACTTCCAACGTTTGTTTAGTTCGATTTATACCCATAACTATTCAAAGACTTTCTTAACTATTCAAATTTTGTATATGCATGCTGATCGTCCGATCTCAAAATTCAGTCAAGATAGGGTGCGTGTTTTGATGAAGAATAGAGGCACTTAATTTAATCCAAAAGTTATTAAAATTGTGGTACTGTTTTTCAAAGAGTAGTATTTCTAGAATATGAAATTGGCAAATTTGGCAATTTTTCCAGCTCTATTGAGCCGTTTGAAATCGGTCAGCGGATAGTAATAACACCTGCGAAATAACTAGCCAATCAGCGGTTTTTCTGCCTTACCGGACCTCATGATTTTTTCATCAAAGTCAGGGGGGCCCATCCAGTTCAAGGCGGGCCCCGCCAGTGCAAAAACGACCAAAGTCGTGTATTTGCTTACCTAACCTCGAATTCTAAGATCCTTTTATAGGGACACCAGTTCTCTTCCATGTGGGACAACATGGTTGGGAAACTTTGGATTTTTCAACCAGTACGCATGCGCGGTAGGGTTTTTGGGTCTAAATGGGTTCAAATTCAATTACAATCATGATAGCGATGTAGGGTCGCTTCCATGTGGGACACATGTAGTAAACTCAACGGATTTTTAGCGACAGCGCATGCGCAGTATCATTTCTTAGTTTAATGTTAAGGTTTTTAGCCCAAAGTCTCACACATGTTTGTAACAAATTCAACTAAACGTTTAATAAAAATAAGATCTACGATACATGCCTCGGGTCTTAGAGACTGCAACTATAAAAAGAAATTACACATGATCAATTTGTCAGGGAAAGTTTTTGAACGCCACTCATGACAGAGTCTATGCCCATCGGTGTTTCCTCTTTTCTTTCTGGACATTCTATATCAGAGCTCCCCTTGATTCTATTTGGTCCATCGTAGATAGCGCGAATGATTCGATTCTGAAGATTACCGTCAAAGAAGGAAAGGATGTTTTGGATCAAAAACCAAAGAAAGATGACCTTGAAAATGGAACCAGTCAAAAACAAGGGCTAAATGTCTTGGAGTCAATAACCAAAAGCCAAGTCAAACCGAAAAAGCGAAAGCTGTCAACTTTGAAAGTTGAGATTCCCAAGCGACCAAAACTTCACAGACAGCACGGAGTTTTATATTTGTGTGTGCTTTAAGTTTTGATAACAAGACTTTCCGGTAGCTTCAAAGTTCAATCGTTTAATTATGCGAATTCTGAACTATAAATTTGCATGGAAAATTAGCACCTCGGTCAAAAAACAAAGCAGCAGACAACAAAGCCACACGTTTAATGTTAACAAACCTCATCAAAGTTATATCAACCAAAGCGGTTTTTATTTTCAACCATTCAAATCCACGCACAGCAAAGCACAGTCAAATGATAAGGAAATCAAACTTAACGATGGAACTGATCGTCTTCTTTCTTGAAATACTTTTATAACTTTCGGCATATCAATCAGTGAAGCCGAGTTCGCACTTTTACGTTTATCATTCGATAAATGAACTTGTTGGATTCGAGGCTGTTTTCGGAAATCCTTTACCATATTTATTTAAGCGGCTATTTATAAAAACATAATGAACTAAAACAACTTCTGTTTAAACAACGTTTAAACGCAACCGTTGCTTCAAACATGGCGAAAGCATGTTTTAATGGAATGGAAAAATATAAGCTATATGAAGTGATATTATACGCAGCGAAACCTTGCGAGTGTTCTGCTGTTTATTTGTGGAACTTCTTTAGACAAGTTAAACAATAAACTTAAAAGCCATTATAATTATCAATTGCCAACTTTGAGGGTGACTGACATGCAGAGGAAACTTTTAGGAAACGCGAGGCTTGTTATTGGGAAAGCACGACAATTTTTTTTTTATTTGGTTTCACAGGGAGATATTTTCTTTAGAACGTGATTGACCATAACAACAACACTATGTATTTGAGCAAACGCTAAAATGTTCTCTATTTTAACAAGCTTTAATAAGCACTGAAACAAAGTTAACAATGTCTTTAAAGTAATTTACTGTGAATACTATTTACAACAACCGAAACGGCCATTCATCATTCGAAAAGTCTGCTTTCCAACTAAAAGACTTTCTGCGGTACGATTAGAGAATCAAAAAACGTAAGGCAAAGTTACATGTTCAAACGAATAACAGCAAACAATGTACCCGCTTTATAATTTACCAACATACATATCACAAGTTTACTTTACGCAACAGAAAAGTAACTGGGCTGTGATTCTTTTGCGGTAACGAGTTAAGGGTCAATTAATGATAACAGTTTAGGGACGAATAAGTCAAGGATTGTTTGGATGCTATCCGCGCTATCCGCGTGCTAAAGAGAAACGACGCGAGTTCAAAATACTCTTTTTAATTACAATTAAGCTGTCTCAGGGGTAATTGAACTATTCATTTGTATTTGCATACTGTTGAAAACACGAGATTGTAATAAGACATCACTTAATGTTTTCGTAAAAAATATGTAATTTTGTTGTTCCGTATTACCGTTCACACTAAATTTTTCGGGTTCTAATTTTTCTAATATATATTCCCACAACATTTTCTCCTTAAAAACTTTCGGCTCCGCTGTCGAAACTATATACAAACTGTTCATTATTTAGTAATTAACGTACTGTAAAATCGTGTTGGTGCCCATTTACTAAATAAACGTCTCTTTCGTTAAGAAAATGCCACTGATAACTCAGGTGATAATGTATGAAATGGTTCCGTTGTTATTGCTGATCGATCCATTGCCAGAGAATCAAGTCAGCCACACAGCTGACTAGGGCACAAAAGTAAGTTTCTGCAAAACATCAAAATTTAAGTTACTGAAACGACAAACAATAGATTGGAGTCATTCAGCGCGAATTCAAGAGCAACTTAGACCGACCCCTGGAGTAGCTCATTGTAACTCAGAGCAACTCAGAGCATTTTGAATAAGAAACTCAGAGCACTTGAGCGAGCAACTCAGACATTGATAATCTGCACGATAAGATGGGTTAACATCGGTTTCGTGTTATCATTGTGGGGTGAATTAAATAAGCTCACAACAGCACCATCTTTTACACACTTTCAAACGTTTTATTGAATTCACAAGAGCTGTAACAAAGGCATACTTGTAATTTATCAACCTATTACATTAGTAATGTTTAGTTTAATAATGTTCCCATCGTTTCCTGCTCCGTAACCTGGCCACCATGGGTGTTCTCGCCTTCCGTTTATGAGATGATTTGCGTGTTGAATCAGGCTGGGTATCCAGCAACAAAGGGAGTACCATTTCCTCGGGTGAAATAGAAGGCATCGTTTCTATCCGGCGAGGAATTTTCGATTCCACTATAGTCACAGGTGTCGCAGGCAGTTTTCTTGGTATTTTTGTAGACTTTGATTGAGATGTATTGAGGTCTCTTTTACTGGACGCGTCTGCAGGTGTACTGACGTCTGTTTTGCTTGATATCTCTGTTGCAGGCAAAGGATCTGGTTTGGAAAGGACCACAGTCGGTTTTATCGTCGACTCCGTTTTCATTTGTTTTGCCAGTCCTTGATACCGCTGTAGAAGTTGATCCAATATGAGGACTTTTTGGTCTTCTGGTAAAGGAGACTCTATGATTTGCTTCATGTCTTGATGTAATCTCGTCAGAGTTGGAAGTTGAGCGGGAGCAGTTAAACGCCGTTCTGTCTCCATGCTTTGTAGAAAATGTTCGGGTATAATCACCATCTTTTGCGCATGCTTCATTTGAACACTTTACCCAGTAAATCAACAGCAAGGGGTGCAATCAGATCATTTCAACTTGTATTTATTTAATATGTTCATCAACGTTCCAAAGGTAGTTAAAAGGTAACTCAACAAATCTAAAGTTCCGAGTGATATTTACATGCAGCTACACACATTTTTTTTTTCAAAAGACTCAACAAACATTGATTTTATAATGGCTATATGCCTTTGTCTCACAACCGTTTGGTAAAATATAGCGCTAAGTGTACATTTCGTTATAGGGAGATATAGTCCTGTCTTGTTCAAAGTCATAGAATAGATTTTATGATTCTCTCTTGAATTTGGTTCATCCGTGCCATCTGTGGTGGTGTTAATGGCTTTACAGATTTAAGTTTATTGTGCTCCTGACATTAATAGGTTATAAAGTGAGCCACTGAGGAGGTAAATGTTTTGTCCTTTGACGGCGTTTAATAGTTTTTGTCGTTTTTCTAACACCACTTGCTTTAAACTGCGGTAAAGCTTTTGGTTCTCCGGGTGTCGATACATGACAGACAGTGCGTTGTTCTTTTTGTTCAGTCGATGGCAGTGCTTCGCTTGTGGAACATTCTCCCGAGTCTTTGCGGTTGTTCTCCGTGTTGTTGTAGATAATTACTTTAACTTTTGGTTGTAGTTTGGCCTCTTGAAGGTACTTTCTCCGTTGCGTGTGATCCAACTGATGAACATCTGCAAGATGGTTAGCTAGTCTTACGAGGTACTTTGCACCGCATCCTTGAATCGGACAATCTCTACAAACTCTTTTGTAGACCATGTTTTCAGTTAGACGACAAGACACAAATTTCATTTGTGTAAATTTTTCTGTATATATTGATGATCAAACAGGCCAAAACCAGGACATAAAAGCCAAAGACAGGCCAATAAAGCCAAAGCCAGGCCAATAAAGCCAAAGCCAGGCCAAATACGCCAAAACCGTCAAAAGCGCCATATTCTGCTGACAGTTGCATTTTAGATGTCGTCGAGTTCTCCAAACATGCCCAGGCTTGCCATAGTGACGTCACAATGGTTTCTTTAACCAACCAATGAAGAGAAGGATTTCACAATAGCATTGTTTAGGACGTAAATAAATTTGACTCTTGTACAACCTGTTGGGCTCGTCTGAGATTGTACGGGTCCCTGAAACTGTTGGGTGAACGGTGTCTGTATTTTGACACCGATTCAGTCATTTTCCTCTCAACTCCAGACAACACAGATCTATCCTGGGTAAATATCTTGGGGACTTCAAGGACGACCTGGACAACGGTGACAGCATCGTGGAATTTGTGTCTGGAGGACCCAAAAATTATGGCTACATGACCAAAGACGGACACGTTTGTTGTAAAGTCCGGGGTTTCAACCTCAACAGTGAAGCCAACCTTTATCTCAATTATGACGTCATGCGTTAAAACGTCTTGGACGAAGTAAAAGATCCAAAGATAAAGCGCGTCAAACAGTCGTCCCCAAAAACTACCAAATCGAACGGGATGCCAAGAACTACAAGCTGTACACGTTCCCGCTTTTCAAACGGTACCAATTGGTCTAGGTCAAACTAAATAAAATAATTTGTTGAATTGGGAAGGGGTAGGGGTAATGGGTACAAATGACACCAAGAGAAAACAGGGTACAAGAGATTTTTTATTTTTAGGTGACATTACAATTTTTTAACTTGAATTACATGACCAAAAGATACATGTCTAGAGTCTTAGAAGTTCATCCATTACAATTTTAACTTGGTCTTGGCTTGCATGATTCTTTTCCCAATTTTTTCCGTGTTGGTCTTTTTCCCTGGGAGGTTTGTTCGGTCCGCAGCATGTTTGTCCCTCAAATTCTTGCCTTGGGTATACAACCAAGGACTCCACTCATTGGCCAAGATCATGCTGAATTCCATGTGGGGCAAATTTGGTCAACAAACCAACAAGACACAAGTGGTGGAATTCACAGACCCGCAAGGAACTGAATTTTTTTTAAACCCTCAACCTCTTACTTTTAAAAGGAAGTTGTAATAAAGATGTAAACGAGGTTCGCTTTTTTATATAATGAGGTTTTTTGTTCAATAAATTGTGTGAAAAAGTCATTTAAAAGTCATTAAAATCATGTTTCCTTCGTGGAGAAGACGTGTTGAGTGGTCTCTCTTATATAGGCTCTGTCACGGGAACGGGTCCCTTATTGAACCCACCCATCATCATCCGCTGACCGTGTTTTTAGAAACGGACATTACCCCTGAAAGGATAGGACGCTGGGTCGTGTTTGTCGATTGGCTGGGAAAGAGTTGGCCCAAATCAGCCCCCGGATTTTACCAGGTCATCCAAGAGTGTCAACCCCAAACCATCCCTTCCATTTGGAGCGTGGTTCAATTCTTCCTTAAAAAGTGGTTCATTGATTGCGTTTGCACATCAGAATGAAAAAGGTCCGATCGAACGTGAGATGGCAAGACGTATACACGGGACTCTCCAAAAAGAGAGCCGAAAAGATTTTGCAAGGACTGTTGATCACACCCTCGTTCAAACAGGAAACCTAGCACCCTCTTTTCTTCACCGTCTGATCAAATTAGCACCACGGATTTGTTTGAGGTAAAAACAACGACCAGACAACCCACGATTTGGGAACCTTGGAAACCAGTGAGACGAGTCTTGGATTATAAGGAACAAACGAAAAGCACGAGGAAAAAGAGAGCGGCGAAGAAACCCTATCACACTTCACCGCGGTAAAGGGATAGACGGGCATTGAATTTCATTGGCCGAGTTATCAGTACATGGGACCTGGGACCCATTTGGAAAAGAGATTAAAACGTAAGATCCAGGGATCAATCGTTTGGACAAGATTTCAAAACAACACGACATGGATTATACCCAAGGCAAGAATTTGAGGGACAAACATGCTGCGGACCGAACAAACCTCCCAGGGAAAAAGACCAACACGGAAAAAATTGGGAAAAGAATCATGCAAGCCAAGACCAAGTTAAAATTGTAATGGATGAACTTCTAAGACTCTAGACATGTATCTTTTGGTCATGTAATTCAAGTTAAAAAATTGTAATGTCACCTTAAAATAAAAAATCTCTTGTACCCTGTTTTCTCTTGGTGTCATTTGTACCCATTACCCCTACCCCTTCCCAATTCAACAAATTATTTTATTTAGTTTGACCTAGACCAATTGGTACCGTTTGAAAAGCGGGAACGTGTACAGCTTGTAGTTCTTGGCATCCCGTTCGATTTGGTAGTTTTTGGGGACGACTGTTTGACGCGCTTTATCTTTGGATCTTTTACTTCGTCCAAGACGTTTTAACGCATGACGTCATAATTGAGATAAAGGTTGGCTTCACTGTTGAGGTTGAAACCCCGGACTTTACAACAAACGTGTCCGTCTTTGGTCATGTAGCCATAATTTTTGGGTCCTCCAGACACAAATTCCACGATGCTGTCACCGTTGTCCAGGTCGTCCTTGAAGTCCCCAAGATATTTACCCAGGATAGATCTGTGTTGTCTGGAGTTGAGAGGAAAATGACTGAATCGGTGTCAAAATACAGACACCGTTCACCCAACAGTTTCAGGGACCCGTACAATCTCAGACGAGCCCAACAGGTTGTACAAGAGTCAAATTTATTTACGTCCTAAACAATGCTATTGTGAAATCCTTCTCTTCATTGGTTGGTTAAAGAAACCATTGTGACGTCACTATGGCAAGCCTGGGCATGTTTGGAGAACTCGACGACATCTAAAATGCAACTGTCAGCAGAATATGGCGCTTTTGACGGTTTTGGCGTATTTGGCCTGGCTTTGGCTTTATTGGCCTGGCTTTGGCTTTATTGGCCTGTCTTTGGCTTTTATGGCCTGGTTTTGGCCTGTTTGATCATCAATATATACAGAAAAATTTACACAAATGAAATTTGTGTCTTGTCGTCTAACTGAAAACATGGTCTACAAAAGAGTTTGTAGAGATTGTCCGATTCAAGGATGCGGTGCAAAGTACCTCGTAAGACTAGCTAACCATCTTGCAGATGTTCATCAGTTGGATCACACGCAACGGAGAAAGTACCTTCAAGAGGCCAAACTACAACCAAAAGTTAAAGTAATTATCTACAACAACACGGAGAACAACCGCAAAGACTCGGGAGAATGTTCCACAAGCGAAGCACTGCCATCGACTGAACAAAAAGAACAACGCACTGTCTGTCATGTATCGACACCCGGAGAACCAAAAGCTTTACCGCAGTTTAAAGCAAGTGGTGTTAGAAAAACGACAAAAACTATTAAACGCCGTCAAAGGACAAAACATTTACCTCCTCAGTGGCTCACTTTATAACCTATTAATGTCAGGAGCACAATAAACTTAAATCTGTAAAGCCATTAACACCACCACAGATGGCACGGATGAACCAAATTCAAGAGAGAATCATAAAATCTATTCTATGACTTTGAACAAGACAGGACTATATCTCCCTATAACGAAATGTACACTTAGCGCTATATTTTACCAAACGGTTGTGAGACAAAGGCATATAGCCATTATAAAATCAATGTTTGTTGAGTCTTTTGAAAAAAAAAATGTGTGTAGCTGCATGTAAATATCACTCGGAACTTTAGATTTGTTGAGTTACCTTTTAACTACCTTTGGAACGTTGATGAACATATTAAATAAATACAAGTTGAAATGATCTGATTGCACCCCTTGCTGTTGATTTACTGGGTAAAGTGTTCAAATGAAGCATGCGCAAAAGATGGTGATTATACCCGAACATTTTCTACAAAGCATGGAGACAGAACGGCGTTTAACTGCTCCCGCTCAACTTCCAACTCTGACGAGATTACATCAAGACATGAAGCAAATCATAGAGTCTCCTTTACCAGAAGACCAAAAAGTCCTCATATTGGATCAACTTCTACAGCGGTATCAAGGACTGGCAAAACAAATGAAAACGGAGTCGACGATAAAACCGACTGTGGTCCTTTCCAAACCAGATCCTTTGCCTGCAACAGAGATATCAAGCAAAACAGACGTCAGTACACCTGCAGACGCGTCCAGTAAAAGAGACCTCAATACATCTCAATCAAAGTCTACAAAAATACCAAGAAAACTGCCTGCGACACCTGTGACTATAGTGGAATCGAAAATTCCTCGCCGGATAGAAACGATGCCTTCTATTTCACCCGAGGAAATGGTACTCCCTTTGTTGCTGGATACCCAGCCTGATTCAACACGCAAATCATCTCATAAACGGAAGGCGAGAACACCCATGGTGGCCAGGTTACGGAGCAGGAAACGATGGGAACATTATTAAACTAAACATTACTAATGTAATAGGTTGATAAATTACAAGTATGCCTTTGTTACAGCTCTTGTGAATTCAATAAAACGTTTGAAAGTGTGTAAAAGATGGTGCTGTTGTGAGCTTATTTAATTCACCCCACAATGATAACACGAAACCGATGTTAACCCATCTTATCGTGCAGATTATCAATGTCTGAGTTGCTCGCTCAAGTGCTCTGAGTTTCTTATTCAAAATGCTCTGAGTTGCTCTGAGTTACAATGAGCTACTCCAGGGGTCGGTCTAAGTTGCTCTTGAATTCGCGCTGAATGACTCCAATCTATTGTTTGTCGTTTCAGTAACTTAAATTTTGATGTTTTGCAGAAACTTACTTTTGTGCCCTAGTCAGCTGTGTGGCTGACTTGATTCTCTGGCAATGGATCGATCAGCAATAACAACGGAACCATTTCATACATTATCACCTGAGTTATCAGTGGCATTTTCTTAACGAAAGAGACGTTTATTTAGTAAATGGGCACCAACACGATTTTACAGTACGTTAATTACTAAATAATGAACAGTTTGTATATAGTTTCGACAGCGGAGCCGAAAGTTTTTAAGGAGAAAATGTTGTGGGAATATATATTAGAAAAATTAGAACCCGAAAAATTTAGTGTGAACGGTAATACGGAACAACAAAATTACATATTTTTTACGAAAACATTAAGTGATGTCTTATTACAATCTCGTGTTTTCAACAGTATGCAAATACAAATGAATAGTTCAATTACCCCTGAGACAGCTTAATTGTAATTAAAAAGAGTATTTTGAACTCGCGTCGTTTCTCTTTAGCACGCGGATAGCGCGGATAGCATCCAAACAATCCTTGACTTATTCGTCCCTAAACTGTTATCATTAATTGACCCTTAACTCGTTACCGCAAAAGAATCACAGCCCAGTTACTTTTCTGTTGCGTAAAGTAAACTTGTGATATGTATGTTGGTAAATTATAAAGCGGGTACATTGTTTGCTGTTATTCGTTTGAACATGTAACTTTGCCTTACGTTTTTTGATTCTCTAATCGTACCGCAGAAAGTCTTTTAGTTGGAAAGCAGACTTTTCGAATGATGAATGGCCGTTTCGGTTGTTGTAAATAGTATTCACAGTAAATTACTTTAAAGACATTGTTAACTTTGTTTCAGTGCTTATTAAAGCTTGTTAAAATAGAGAACATTTTAGCGTTTGCTCAAATACATAGTGTTGTTGTTATGGTCAATCACGTTCTAAAGAAAATATCTCCCTGTGAAACCAAATAAAAAAAAAATTGTCGTGCTTTCCCAATAACAAGCCTCGCGTTTCCTAAAAGTTTCCTCTGCATGTCAGTCACCCTCAAAGTTGGCAATTGATAATTATAATGGCTTTTAAGTTTATTGTTTAACTTGTCTAAAGAAGTTCCACAAATAAACAGCAGAACACTCGCAAGGTTTCGCTGCGTATAATATCACTTCATATAGCTTATATTTTTCCATTCCATGCAAACATGCTTTCGCCATGTTTGAAGCAACGGTTGCGTTTAAACGTTGTTTAAACAGAAGTTGTTTTAGTTCATTATGTTTTTAGCGGAGCTATCGCCGGGCCGAAGGCCCGGCTGCGCAGCCCCATACTCATAGAACCTATGCCTTTCATTTTTCATGGTCATGGCTAGCGGAATGTTTCGCGGGCGCGCGTGTGCCCTCCGTCCGCTGTCGCACAGGACCGGACTGCGCAGGACTAGCTCGCGTGCGCGTATGACGTCGCAAAACATGCGCGTACGACGTCATGTTGAAACCAAAGCGAGGCTTTTTTTTTCGCGCGGTTACACGGCCGAATGTCACGTCAGCTGGGAAAATTTTGCTGTGTTTATTGAGCGGAGGAAACGGTTGTTTCACATTTTTCAAACAGTGGTCAAGACCGCATTTGAGGCTTCCAAACTCTTCAAATCAAGCCGATTTGGAGGAATATACAGCTAAGTGCTTATTTTTAAACCTGATTTCGTTTTAAATTAAAGCTAGTAGATCGTGGAAGCATTTGTTTACAGCTAAAGTCTTTGAGTTTAATTAAGCTTATTTGTGCTTCCGACCTTTTCACCTTAGTTTGAAAGCTTCATATCATTAGTTTACTGTTCTATATTGTGCAATTTTGGCGTGCATTTAAAAAGGCTTCACTTTTGAATAATTAGCCTATATGATGGTTGGGAGAAACATGACAGAAGAGGAGAAACGAAAGAGGAGAGAAAGAGACCGAGAACGACAAAGGGAACGGAGGAGAAACAGAACGGAACAACAGCGTCAAGCTGACCTTGAAAAGGAACGAGAACGGAGGAGAAAAAGAACGGAAGAACAGCGTCAAGCAGAGCTGGAAAGAGACCGAGAACGACAAAGGGAACGGAGGAGAAACAGAACAGAAGAACAGCGTCAAGCAGAGCTCGAAAGAGACCGAGAACGACAAAGGGAACGGAGCAGAAACAGAACGGAAGAACAGCGTCAAGCAGAGCTCGAAAGAGACCGAGAACGGAGGAGAAACGGAACAGAAGAACAGTGTCAAGCAGCGCTAGAAAGAAACCGAGAGTGACAAAGGGAAAGAAGGAGAAACAGAACGGAACAACAGCGTCAAGCAGCGCTGGAGCGGCTTCGAGGAATGAGTACTGAAGAAGAGCATGAACGAGACCAAGAACGGCAACACGAAATAGAGAGGAACAGTATGGAGGAGCAGGCTGAAGCATATAGAGAACGCCAAGAAGGTACAGTAAATTCAATTTTATTTTGCAGATTGATCATAACTCTGTCGTATACTCTTGTCGTTCTCTGTCGTATCATCGACTCTGTCGATGTTCTGATTGTCCTAAAAATGCCTGGGAAACATGCTACATGTGTTACAATCTGACAGTATTATAGGCATCAAATACAGTTAAAGAAATCACTCTCAAATCAAAATATATTCTCGAAAATTGCTTGATTTGAAAATAATCTACTCATGATGACAATTTTTCAAGTCAATTCCTGTCAAATAGCCAAAATTAAGCTTATGTTTTATTATGACAATTACTGCCTCCAATTTACAAATTCTCTACCAAGGTACTAAAATTTGGAATAATTACCAGCAATAATTACCTAAATATCAAGCTTCCTATCTTTAAGAAAAAAGTTGTTACAGTTTTTAATAAAATAGTCCTGAATTGGCCAAGCACATGTATGCGCAGCACTCTTGAATTTGTTTACATCAGGGAAGTAAGGTACAATAAATTCAATTATTTTTTGTAGATTGACTCTGTCCTATTTAGTTAAGGTTATTAATTGAGACCAAATTTCGTAGATTTTTACATTGTGTGTGAACCAAGCATTTTGACAAAAAAATACACTGTGGACCGGCATGCTATAGTGTTACAATCAGGGCCGGGTTGTTCAAAACATGATTAAGCTAACCCAGGATTAGCGTCAATTTTGAATCCAGTTTAAAAACAACTCAACAATTGAAAATTTTCCAAACCTTTCTGCCCTTCAGTTTTGAATTAAACTTGTCTTCACTAATAGCTATAAATGACCTTTTGAAAAAATTTTAACGTGTAAATACAGAAATGAAATCCTCGGTTAACTTTTAATCCAGGATTAGCGTTAATCAGCTTTCGAACACCCCGGCCCTGTATTATAGGCATTGAACAAAGTTAAGAGATCACTCTCCAATCAAGACATATCCTCGATAATTGCTTTATTTCAAAATAATCTACTCATGATGACAATTTTTCAGATCAATTCATGTCAAATAGCCAAATTTGTTTTATTACGACATTTAATTATTGCCTCCAATCAACAAATTTCTCAACCACAGTCCGAAAATTTGGAACTCTCTACCCGCAATAATTACCTTATATCAAGGTTTAATTCTTACCTTTAAGAAAACGTTGTTACAGTTTTTAACAAAATAGACCTGAATTGACCAAGCTCATGCACAGCACTCTTTTGTTTTTATGCCAGGGAAACATGCTAAATGTTTTGCAATCAGTATTATAGGCATAAAACACAGTTAAGAAATCACTCAAATCAAAATATATCATTGAGAATTGCTTGATTTGACAAAATCTACTCATGATGAGTAGATTACCGCGCATCATTATTATCTGTAGAACCATCAAATAAGGTGGATGAGTCTTTGTGGCCTTATGGCATAGTGCATGTAACAGCAGTCGGGACCCTTTTTTTTCTGGACTCAACATTATGAAAGTGATGCACTGTTTCTTTTTTTTGCATTCGTCAAAAGTCATTACATTTCATTAAAAAATATATATCGAACCATGTCAGTATCGGTATACAAAACATTACCTTACTCCATTGTTGCATTACACATTAGCATTTCTTATTCACGGGTTGGATCACAGGAACCTTTGTTTTCTATAAGGACGAAAAGGATGGTGAAAACTACTGAAACAAGGGCATTGGACTAACAATAGGCCATAGAAGGCCATAAAATAATAGGCCACTTTTTTAAACATTAAAATTCATACTTGACACTGAGGCTTTGGGGAATAAAGCAAAAGAAATCACAATAATATTGAGGTTCAGGGATGAAAAATCAATTTCTTTTGTTTTATTCACCTTAATCTCAGAGCCAAGTCAGAATTGTGATATTGAAATTAGCCTCAGAAAACAGACGTCGTTTCACGGCGCCACCACTGCATGGGGCCCCTATGAAATTAACGACGTCTGTTTTCTCAGGCTATATTGAAATTGGCCTATTATATCATAATGTCAGTATTTTATCAAAGGAGATGCAGTTCTTGTTTTATTTTTTGTGGTGTTGTGGTATTTAGAGTCATGCAATGCCCCTCTCGGTTAGTTTTGAAAGTGATATGTTAAGTGGAATGTTTTTAAAATGATATGATTTTATCTATTGTGTAAACAGTACAACAGCATGGTTTACAGTATATAAACATTAAATGGAGATGTGCTGAGTTCATGCAGCATTTATCTCAAAATGCATGCGTTTCTTTAATAATTAGCCATTTAATGTTTAGAGAATATTACATCAGCTGCACAAATTGATTTTCCATGCAACAGATTCTGTTCTTGGTTTTCACTTAGGTCATATCAAAGTTCAGAAGCAATAAACAATAGATTTTGATTCCAAAATGTTTATGGAATTGTACAGAGTTTAAAACTACACATCTTGGCCAAATGTTGAACCGCAAAAGCATTTCGTTCAAGAGTTAAGGCGAACACGTATTACATATTTTTTGTAAGAAATGTATGGAGCGGCCAAAAATTCAAAGTCTTTGGTTAATTATACCGAAAATCTCATCGCAAAATATTGTATCCACTATAAGTGATATAATTAATCAGCTTATAAACATCTATAATACAAAAATAACTTTCAACTTGTTCCATTTTGTTTATTTTCACGGCTCACATTGTATGTGAAATAGTGTGATGAATTGCGTGACACATTAAAAACCTTTATAAATCGGAAGCAAAACATTGTTAAAACCTTAAACTTTTTTTGAAAGATTATAACACTGGTATCCACATACCATGTTAGAAACAGCTTTGTAGGACGTATACTTTATATTTTCCAATTTTTTATGATGTCATGAAAAACCAAGAATAGTGAGACATGATTTCTCAAGGCCATAAACAAGAAATTGATATTGCACTTGATTTACAAGGTATCATACAAATTAATTTGACAAGAACAAGATATATTTCTAAGACCAACTGGTTAAAAAAATACATGCATGTGTCCATCGGCAGAAATTATGTAATTCATCATCCATGAATTAATCAAAGGCTTCTTAGAGCCAACCCGTGAATACGAAATGCTAACGGGAAGGCAATATAATTTGTGTTTTTTTTTTAATTAAATGTAACGACTTTTGATGAATGCAAACAACGCCCCAAAAAAGTAACTTTCACTTCGAAGAAAAAAAAAAGAAAAATAAATAAATACGTCCCCGGCGGGATTCGAACTCACGACCTTCGGTTGCCTCTGGCTCTATAGTCCTTTCACTTATCCACTGCGCTACAAAGGATTTGACTGATCACTGAGGTCAAATTCTGTTATTTCAACGTAGATATGAGGAAAAAGTTTTCATCTGGGTGATGGATCGAGCGAGTGAGTGAGTGAGTGAATTGACCGCTCTCAATCGGGCCAATCGATTTAAAGATTTAGAAAAATAACAAATTAAAACAATTGTCCATGATTTCATGTCTCCAAGCACTGGTGACGTGAAAAACCATCCAGTAGAATTGTATGTGACATTATGTGACATTTCAGCCAGTATAGTATTTTAAAACCATGTTTGGTTACCCTGCCACACAGAGAAGTAGGGGTACCGGTACATATGGCCTTTCAGAAGACACAAATAAGTAAGCAACAATCTTGGTCAGAAATTTTGGGACACTTTACCTTTTTCCCCACAGATTGACTTTGTCATTACCTCCCCCTCCCCACCCCCAATAGTATGTTGAGTTTTATGCATATAACCAAGCCACAATGTCTCAACTTTGTATTGGGGGGGGGGGAGGGGGGGGAGGGGGGACTAGGAAATGGAACAATAGTTTCTCTCTTCGAAAAAATTGTCATTGTGTAGTATTTTGTTACGTGTCCCAAGCTATTTTGTCCACGGTTGAATCTATTTATGGACATTATACAAAAAGGTGTATTTTCTTCAATCATTAGGGGGAGCAATTAATCAAGAGTGCGAAAGAGGAGAAATTGAAATTAGTGTTGGTGATGCGTCGCAACAGCATTGCCATAGACAATTTCCCATATCATCACCAACATCTGTGACACATGCAGACCAGCAGCTTGGTGAGGAAAATGATGGACATATTCGCATAGAAGATGGAGGAATAAGTATAATTGAGCCACTATCTCTTTTAGACAGGGCGCGTGCAGTAGGCATAACATACGAGCATGCAAAATCAGGCGAAGAAGAAACTCCAGATGAACGCAGGACAAGAGAGAGGAGAAATTTGCGAAGAATTGCAAAAGAGGAAAAAAGGTTGAGAGAAGTTATCCAGGATCTGCCTCCACCACCACCCGCAGGATCGACCGAGCAAGAAAATCGTGCTTATTGTGCCATTCGCGCTTTTGAACTTGACCAGTTATGCTACAGATTTAGCTTCTGTGAAGTGTGCAAAGAAAGGCGTTTAACAAATAAAGCAACTAGAACTGAAGATTTGTGCAATCGTTGTAAAAAAGATAAAAATCCACAAAGATTTTGGTCTGCTGACAACAATATGGATCCAGGATGTGTTCCGGATGAGCTCAGTAATTTGACTGATGCAGAGCAGATGCTTATAGCCAGAATTGCTCCAACAATACACGTCCATTTGTTGAAGCATGGTGGGATTGCTGCAAAGGGTCACTGCATCGCATTCCCTCAGGCTGTTCAGGAACCAGCAACAATTCTTCCACGATTACCATCGGACATAGACATCATTCGAGTGCGCCGACAAGGAAAAAATGACACCCATAAAGACTTTAGAGTCAGACGGCGACGTGTAGAAGAAGCACTCCGTTGGTTGCAAGCGAACAACATCAGCTACGCTGACATTGTTATTGATGATTCTCGCATCAATGCCTTACCTTGTGATGGAGAATTGCCAAATCTGAGAACAGTGGAGTTTTCTAGTGCTCAACATATGGATGACAGAGGGCCAGCCCCACACCAAGTAGACCCTGGAGATGTAGACACTGAAGATGACTCCACTGTCTCAGGAGTTCTTCTCCCGGAGCCAGGATTAAATGTGGAAGAACAGATACGGTCTACAGTGAACCAGCTAACCGATCCTGGACCACCTAATGTTAACAGTGCAACCCGATCAGCAGAACGCCCTGTAATCCCATGGCCCACGACAAACTCCACTCCAGCATCAGAGTTCACAACACCATACTTCTTCACTATGGCTTTTCCTTGCTTGTTCCCAACTGGTCAGGGTGATTTTCATATAAACCGTCCAAGAACGTGTACATGTCTTCACGAGTGGGCAGAACATTTGCTGTGGTACCAAGACGGGCGGTTTGCCAAGCACAAAGTATGGAAATTTGTCGTGCACAACATGATCATGAGGAAACGTGCGCTAGAACAGAGCAGATACTTTGTTGATCAACAACTCGGAGACCCACACATCACTGTGGCCGACCTGCAAGAACGTTTTGCCAGGGGTGATACTACCGTTGTGAACAGGCTACTGTACTTTGGTGCAAGTCTTCGTGGCACCTCACAGTATTGGGAACAAAGGCGCAGAGAGCTTCGAGCTTTGATACAGTTTATGGTCAACGAAAAGCTTGGGCTGCCATCATTTTTCATGACTGGAAGCTGTGCAGAATTCTACTTCCCTCCCCTAAGAAGACTTCTGGAGCAGTACATTGTGCAGACCACTGGTAAAACAGTTGATCTGCAAGAAGACAGCAATGCACGGTTCAAGGCAGTTCAAGAGAACACTCATGTTGTGGTAAGTTACTTTGATATGCGCACTCAGGCATACCATGACAAGGTGGTGAAGCCCGTGTTTGGTGTTAGTGACTACTGGTACCGATATGAATTTGCCAAATCCCGTGGACAAATTCATTGGCATCAGCTGAGCTGGAGACATGACAGAGAACCCCACCAGCTTCTCCATGAAGCTACAGAACAAGGGTGTGATACACACGAATATACTTCTCGGCTGAGTCAGTGGGCAGAACAAAACTTTGACATGACGGCATCACATCCAGCTGGTAATGATGAGAATGGAGAGCCAAGGAAGGAATTTTGGCCACCACCTGAGGGTACAGCTGAACCTTTACCAAATGAAGATGATCCATTAATCAAGATGCTTATGGATATTGCATCAACACAAGATGCAGTGCTTGAAGATCATCTGCAGTTGGTAAATCGTGTCGGAATTCATGCCTGCTCCGATTACTGTTTGAGAACTCCTCGTCACCCAGGACCTGGTTTGCAACCAAAAGAACGTGTGTGTCGCATGGAGTTTGGATCAGAGTTTAACCGCGGCAAGGAACCTCGTACTAGTCCAGAGATTGTCAATGACCATAATGGAGCTTCACGCCTTGAGCTACCACGAGATCATCCGCGTGTAATACAGCACTCACGATATCACCTGCAAGCATGGAGGGCTAACTGTGACATGAGCTTGATATTGTCCAAGTCTGATCCTGACAGCCCCAGTACAGACGAAATCATTGGCGTCACCGACTATGTGTGCGGATATGCTTGCAAGGGCAATGAACCAACAGGGGCAACTGTAGACCTTTTCAAGGACATGCTTAATGCTGTTGAAGTAGCTGATGAGGTGTCTGGGAGATCAATTTGTGCCCGGATGCTAATGAAGACTGTTGGACGGCGAGACGTTAGTGGTCCTGAGGCCTCATTTGAGCTAAGCGGGTTAGCACTCTGGCGATGCAGTCGACAATTTTCATACTTATCACTGAAAGGTTCAAGGCGCCTGGAACGTAATGGTGACACAGCTACCTCCAGCAGTTCATTAGACAAATACCTTGCCAGACCACATGATGAGCTTTGTTCTTGGTACAAGTTTGCATCAAAGAATGGGAAGGTACCCGTGGTAAGTGGTGGTGCCACTCATGCTACGTGGCCTCTTCAGGAAGACTACTGCAGGACCATGGTCCTCCTCCACTGGCCTAGCTGGTTTACAATTCAAGAAGTGAAGGATGATGAGACCTCATGGATTGAGCGCTTTGAATCATTCCTGCTGACAGACGACTGTCCCACATTTGTTAAGGCTCAAGTCCTGAAAGCGCAACGTCAGGCACAGGGGCATGCAGAAGACATCTACGAAGATGACGATGAAGAAAATGAGCCAGTAGATGCAGTGCAGCAACCAGATTGGGTTGATATTTATGCTGGTCAGAATCAATGCTACGAAGGAGTGGAAGAAGATTTCCAATATGACGATGGCGGAGAAGAATATGACTGGAGCAGCACCTCTCTTCAACTCCCTGAAGACCATGGTGCCACGAAATGGCTTGAGGATCGCATCCAAGAAGTTGAACAAACCAGGTCAGAGCATGGAAGCTTGCTTTTACCAGATGTGAGCCCATCAACACTTAACACAGAGCAGAAATCCATAGTAAGCCTGGTTTTGATGACCCTGCAGAACTACATCGAGCACCCTCAAGATTATGTACCATTGCGACTTGTTGTTTCAGGAACAGGTGGAACAGGCAAGTCCTACATGATCAAGTGCATGCAACGCTTGGTTCGACAGGTATTTGGAAATAACGATGCCATCCAGGTCATCACGCCAACTGGAAACTCTGCATATCTAGTGCAAGGTAGCACTGCTCACAGCTTTCTTCAAATACCGACTGGAGCAAAATCCTGCAGTGAGTTAACAGTTCCTTCAGGAACCGTTCTTCGGAAGATTCAAGAGAAATGCAAAAATCTTAAGGTCCTTGTGGGAGACGAACGTTCTATGTTTGGACGTACCATGCTGGGATGGATGGAACAGCACATGCGCTATGGAATGAATAAAGGAGCTAATTCAGAGGAGCCCTGGGGAGGCGTTCCTGTAGTTGTCTTACTCGGAGATGATGTCCAGCTACCTCCCGTATGTGACACACCGACCTATATTTCTGACTCACGCAGTGCTCCATCTAATCATGGTCGTTTGGTATGGACAAGTTTTAACACCGCTGCTGAGCTCACACAAATCATCCGGCAAGCAGATTCTGAACAACAGTTGCGAGATGTGTTGATGTCAATGCGCACATACTCTACAACTCCAGAGCAAGTACACTGGCTACAGAAATTTCAGTGGCACAATTTACGCAGAAGCCATGGTGAAGACCTCTTGCGAAGGATGGATGCGCACGGTCTTTTCGTTTTCCCCACACACCGCCTTGAGTGGGACCGAAATAAAGTGAAGCTGCTTGAGTGTAATAAATTGCCACATCATCCCGTTGCCAAAATCAAAGCGACCAACAGTGGCCGTCATGCACAGAATGCTGACAGCAACAAGGCAGGTGGACTGTTACCACTTCTGTACCTTTGCCGTGACAGCAAGGTAATGCTGGTGGCAAATATAAAAGCAGAATGGGGGCTATTTAATGGTGCAGTAGGAACAATTGTGGATATAGTCTACTTAGGTGGTGCTAAACCTAGTGATGATCCTCCACCCCTTCCTGATGTTGTGATGGTACGGTTTTCAAGCTATACTGGACCACCCTTCATTGATCAAGATCCTACAGTCATGCCAATCGTACCCATAACTCGTTCCATGGAATGCTCCTGTAGATGCAAGCGTCTTCAAATTCCTCTTAGACTGGCATGGGGCATGACTATCCATAAATGCCAGGGAATGACCGTTGGAACTGGAGAGCCTTTCCGGTACATTGTCATCCACCCAGGAATGCACAACTTTGAAGCAAAAAATCCTGGCGCTTTGTTTGTTGCATTATCACGGACTAAATCTTCGGGTGGACAAGGCATTGATCCCGATTTCGCATTCCACGAGGACTTCCTTGCAGATGAAGAGAGATTCCGTGCAGTGGACACAGCCACAACTCGGGCTCGAGCAAGAGAAATGATCAGACTACGTGCACTAACAGAAGAAACTCGAAATCGCCAGTCTTTGTCACCAGCATACCAGGAGGAGACATTCCGTAGACTTGTGGAGTGGGCACAATCCATTAGTCAGTAGTGCAGTGTGAAGCCTGACAGACTCTGTCATATTTATTGTCGAAATCAATTTACATGAAAAATGTGGAAACAGTGTGAGGAAGACAACTTAGTGTTTTGCATGGTTTCAAAATCAGCATTACACCATCAATCAATCAGTTTTTCCTATTTCACTTTCAGCCAAGTCAGTTTGAGTGTTTAATTGTATCAGTTGTCACATTCATTGATACAGTTGATTGATTGCATTGTGAGGCAAAATGCCACTCAAAGCTTTTTCCTACATTCATTCACAAAGTCTTGTACCATAATAGTACTAATAGTTTGACTGTACCAGCTTTTCTCCACAAAAAAGAATAAGCAGATGGCAGCTGGCAAAAATGATACTAATAGTTTGACTGTACTGTGCCAGCTCTTCTTTATAAAAAAGAATGAGCAGATGGCCATGCTAAAATTGTTAGCAGATGCCAGCTCTATGGTTAATGTTCTTGAGCAGATGGCAGCTAGCAGAAATGGCTCTGATATGCTGGGTAATATGTACCATAACATTAAGAAACAAATCCTGCGCTTGTTTATCTTTTTTAAAAGAAAATTTCTCTGTACTGAATGTCTTCATATCACTTTCATAAACTGCTTGAATTTGTGAATCAGTTCAACAAAAAACATCTGAAGATATCTAGATATCAGCAATAATACAAGTCATGTAATAATGTGTACTGAAGAGGATAACTTTACAAACATGCAAATTTACACAGTATGACCTTAATGCCCACATGAATATAATTTCTTAATAAGAGAGGACTAATGTTTTCTTAATTTCATGGTACAGTTTATTAAGAGAAATTACCAGACAGCATGAGCCATGCATATGTAGTCCTCAGGTGTAGTGATGGTTTTATAGCCAGTTGTTTGCTACATGCAGACTAATGAAAGCCTCGAGAGTTGAAAAAAATTCCCATATCTATTCCTTTCCATCAGATAACTAATAATTTGCATTATTTCTTTGACTACAGGTCACATACATGAATGTTTCAAACCTGTATTATGCACTTGCTTTCAGTGTGGAGTAATTCAGGTGAGGTGACAAATAAAAACAATGATTTCCAGCTAGTTGTTCAAGTAAGAAATATGATATGCCATGACAGTACACTAGAATGTTGGTGGCCATAACAATATAAGGTTAATCAATAACAAGTCAATTTATTCAAGCAGGGCAAGAAGAGAGTTTGCTCTCGGAAGCTGCATATTAACCCCATGGTGCTTGGTCTAGTCCATCCCATATTAGCTCAAACAAAAGACATTTTTACCACAATTGCCGCTAAACTCGCAATCTGATTGGTCGACGTGAGTGGTAAATGAGAGTCTAGACAACGGTGCTGACGCTAACATCACGCGTGCTTGAAAAAAAAAAACAATCAGGTTGAGAGAAAGTTATAGACAACGCTTGCTCTTTCTTTGCTGTCACGTTTTGTAACAATGAAGACTTTGATTTTTCCTTGTATTTTTTCCTAAATATTATTGTTGTAAAAAACAAATTTTCACTGGTTTTCTGTGGTATGGACTCTTATTTACCACGATCTACATCATCAGATGGTCAAAATTTGTTGCTGACTCACTCGGCTGCTCCTCGTGAGTCCACAACATTTTGACCATGTAATGACGTAAATCGTGGTAAATAAGAGTCCACACCACAAAAAAAACGGTGTAAATTTGTTAACTACATATGATTTCTTACCCGACCCTTCTACATGAATAATGAATTCAGAATATATATATATATTTTTATTACAGAACACACGGATGAACACAATTGCTAATGTATGTTCTTTATTCAATTCGTGTTGTCTTGCCATCAATGACATAAAGGTGAGAGGATAAAACTAAAACAATGCTTATTATAGGTTACATTAACATCATGCAGGAAAGATAAGGATTTTTGGCAGAGGAACATGTATTGCTTCAAAAATCTTTATATCTTAGACATTTGAAAGCCGATTTGATCGGCTAAAAATTAACAGAGATATGGCATTATATCAGGATTATTAAATGGAACCCAATCAAATGTGTGGTTCCAGAAAATATCCATACCCCCCCGACGGAAGGCACTTTGGTTTTCACCCCCCCACCCCCCAGGAATTTCCCTTCCAGGGGGTGTTTGGTGACCCCCCCACCCCCCAGGAAATTCCAGTATTTTAAAACATGGACCCACTCCTCCCCTCGGAAATTCCAAAAGGTTTTGTACTTAAAAATGAAGACTCGGTTACGTGAATGAAGCTTAAGTTATTAATAAACTTAACAGTATAAACATCTTCATTTTAAAGATCGTACGCTACAATTTTCACATCTTTACCATCACTAGTTGTGGTTCAAGTTCACGTTTTCTGAAAAAAATGTATCATGTTTCATGTTCCGCCTGTGATAAAGCTTTATAAAAGCCTAAAAGGTATCTTTCTTTCCCGAACCGATAAATGACTTTCAATCGTTTGTTATCTTTTCGGTCTCATCTTTTGAGTTATCCGTTTAATATAAACGAAGCTAAACGAAAGTAAAAGCTTTCACTTTATATCTGCTATTACAGAATGAAAAGTCACGATGGACTGTTTCCTGCTTGCAACTTACCCGGACTTTTTAAGCGCCGCCGTTGAATTTTGTGCGCTTCTAGCCGCTAGAAATATATTTTGTAGCTTAAAAAAAGTAAACACGCGAATGTTTGTGAACAAGCGCCGTTTAATGATGTTCGCTTCGCAGTTATCCGCTAGAAATAAATAATAGTAAACATTTTGACACAAATGTTTGTGAACAAGCGCCGTTGAATGATGTTTGCTTCGCAATTATCCGCTAGAAATAATAAAATTGTTGCGTTCTGCGGTTCAGTCTGATGATGTTTACGACGAACGTGAAATTTGATCGGGGGAAGAAATTTATCACGTGCTAGGCAACCGCAAGAAAAGCCGAAATTCACTCCTTTGCTTCAAAGCGCTGATCATTATTTTTATATATTTATTAGGAGATAGTCTTTGCATTTTCATAAGTAATAAAGATTGGAAGAGATTTTGATTCACAAGTATTCACAAAGAAAAATAATATTCGGTGACCGGAAGTGAAGGGACTTTCATACGTCGCAACGAAAACAAGATACCGCTGGGAGTCCGGGGACGAGTTTCCTGTCACGTCCGCCATTTTGACGATGCTTCGTTCAAAAACACTTCGTTCTTCGCCGGGATAACTTGCAGCGCTAGCAAACTCAAAGCAAAAACAGAAACATTAAAGCTTATAATGTTAACTTCATCTCAATGGACAGGAGCTCTGATTTTTTTTTAAACAGCGTACGTAAGTATTGCGCCGTGCTTTTCGTATGATTCATCACCCTCTGGAAAAGAAGCTTCTCGTGAACCCCCCCAACCCCTCGGAAATTTCTGCCTTTCAACCCCCCCTCCCCCTCGGAATTTCCAACTGTCTTCCGTGGGGGGGGGTATGGATATTTTCTGGAACCACACAATTAGCTATGATGAAAGAAACTTACAGTTGAATATTCCATAAAACAAAGTTTAGTGTCCAGTTTTCTCCTCAAAATAAAAACAAAACTACCCAACTCTCACCTCTGTGATCAGCCAAAACCTCTTTCGTGTCACTACTGAATCCGATATTGTGAAACTTTCATTCAAAGTTATTACCTTTTAAAACTACAAAATTTACAATGTTTTTCTCCTAGGTAGCCTTTTAAACAATTCGGAGTTAACTTTGACACAATGCAATATACAGAGTACTCCTGTTTTCCTGACCCCATAATACCAGCTCATGAGATTCAATATGTGTGCTGCATCATTGGACAAAAACAATAAGGCCCTTCCCTAGCCCACATTAATCCCCTCAAATTTCACTTATAATGACCCACCCTCGGACAACACTGAGTGCTCACAATAATTATAGCACATTACAATAAATAAATGCCATCAAGAATGTGGAGGGATGTGGGGGGAATGCAGAATTATGCCTTTAATTTCTTGACCCTACGTGTAAGTTAATGTTCATGTTATGTTAATTTTTTTTCCATAGATCACACGGAGGGAAACAATATTCTTTTTTCTTGGACTTCATAGTGGTGAATTTGAAGAAGTTCACTGAGGAGTCAACATTTTGCTTATTATGGACTGCTTTGATGCAGCACTTAAAAAAGAATTTGACTGCTTTGTGTTCTTGAGAAGGAGTTCAAAGAAAACTCTTTTGTAGTCTTTTGATGTCAAGTTGAAACCTTTTTCTTGTTTTATGTCCTATAAAGCTGTTGAATCACATCAGACATTCTGCTTTCAAACTCAATCAATTACTAAATTAAAATCAATAGGCCTTTTGAAAGATGATCTCTCTCATTTGCATTACAATAAAAGTGTACATCATTGCAAGTCAATTTCAGTTTCTGCCCGAAACAGCCTCACAATCATGTTGACTTTTATTGTAATGCAAATGAGAAAGGTTAACCGCAAAAGGGCTATTGTTCCATTAAGCTTGATTTTGTGTGGTCAAAAAGTGTGTATTAGTGTTCACATTATGTGAAAACCATCTGAATGTTTTTGACCTTTTGTTTCATATTCCAAATGTCATTTGACAGTCAGTTTTTTACGGCTCATTACTGCGTTTTTCAGAAAGATGCAAACTCTTGAACCAAACTGAGAATCTCCATTTTTGACTGCCCTCAATCCAAATTATTTTTAAAATTAGTAGACAATAAATGGACCCAGAAAAACAGAAACCAACAAAGCAGATTAAAATCCACAGATCATGCACATAGACAGCTGCAGTGACTTGCTGATTGATGGCAGGGAAAAACTGACAGTTCGCATGTTATTGACCAGTCGCTATTTTATTTTAGCTCAAAGTTTGATTACTGCACAAGATCGAACGATGGCTCTCGATTTCATTCATAAGTCAAATTCAGAATAAAAGTTTGTGTTCAATGACCAAACAAAATCGATCTTGTGTGTTCCATTTAGTTTGATGTGAATTTTGTTTCATTAAATTCAATGCAATACACAGGGTCTCAAGTTAGGTAGATCTGCAAAAAATAATGTAAAGAAATTTTTTTATCTTTGCAGCATGTTCTGTCTCTAATGTGACGAGATTTCATCCATTAAACACTTTTCGTAGCTACAGTCAACTGTTTGTGTACTGTATTGAGGCTGTTATTGGTTGGCAAGTTTTAGCCACCTACTAACCTCTGGCTTTATCCATGTTAAGCTTGGAAAAAAAACTTAAATTGTTATATAGCTGGAATTTTTGTCAATACAATGCGCGCGTTGATTGGTTGATTCATTGTCACATGACATCTAACAAACAAACTGTTTCCCGCCAATTGTGCTGAGCGGGCAACATTTGCGAAAGCGGGCAACAATTTTGATGTCAGAGGGTAACATTGCACTCATGTTGCCCGCTAGCGCACGTGATCAGACTGACAAAACGTGGCATGATTATGATGGATCGAGTGCTCGGCGCGTTTTTCAAACTGTCTTGTGTTGTGTTTTTTGTTTGTGTTGCTATATAACAAATCACTCAATGACTGGTCCCTTGGGAAACAGTAAATTTTGTTTCCCTCGAATCTCTGTTTCCCTCGGGACCAGTCATTAAGTGTTTACTGTTTTCCAAATATGTAATAAACAAACTAGTTAAAAACATCTATGAATAGAAACAATTGCATTTCCGAGTAGCTTGTACGTCAACAATCAAAATTGCAATAAACTATTCAATCAGTAATGTTGAGATCCCAAGCATTTATTATAAAAACATATACAATTTATAGTTTGAATACTCATTTGTCACCTAAATGACAAGACGTGACGATTTTTCAAACAACTGTGTGTGATTCAGCCAATCAGAAAAACAAAAACAGGTATTTCCTGATTAGCCAAAGACCACAATGAAATATCACAAAACGACATGTGACAAGTCAATCAATATCACGACAAACAGGAAATGACTCAGTTAACATTCTCGTACACTTTATTGCATAAAAAAATATTGTGAAAACTTCAAAACACACGGATTAAAATACAGCACAACTTGTAAGCAATGATTTTCTGCTGGTTGAGGGAGGAATGAATTAAGCATAAAACGTTTTTCTTGCATTTCCTACATGTAGGTTTTCAGTTTTATCCAATTTGGGCATAAGTGAAATACAATAATTATATATCTTATTATCCTTTTTTGTGTGTAGTATCACAGGATATTTTAACAAGTTGTGCTGTATTTCAAAAACAAAAAAAAATACAGAATGAAACTTTCTTTTGCTCAGAAAACATAAACTTTGAGCAAAAAAACAAACAAACAAAAGCATCATAATTACAATTATATAACTTACAGCAGTTACCATTAACAAGCAGCCCATCACCTTTTATCCTTCAAGGTCAAACTTCAGTTTGGTGGATGGCAATCAAAGGAAACCCATTAACACTGTTTTTTTTTTAAGTTCTTACTAGATTTCAAACAATTTTTTCCAAAAACAAATTTCAAAGTCAATAGCAATTTAAAGAAAAGATTTCATTCGACATGATAAAAAACTGGTGCTTCTTGCAGCCATGGTTTCATGATTGTCATCCACCTACTGTTCATCATGCATCACTGAGCTGCAAATTATCACATCCAGTGAAATTTAAGTTTTATTCTAAAAACAATGTCGTGGTTTCTGTACAAAAAAAGCTTTTCTTTTTGTTTGCAGACATCACTAAAACTGTTTTGAGGGTGATGGGTCATGTGTTATTGGTTACTGCTGTAAAAAAAAATTAACGATAAAAATTAAAAAAAATTCCTCCGCCATGATGGCCACCCCGGCGGCCACCCCTTCCCCTTCTACCACCTTTCTTAGCGGTAGGAGGGGAGGGGCATTGCCACCGGAGGTGGCCTGCCCCTCCACAATTGAAGCAGTTTTCTGCAAAATAAAAAAAAATTAGGAATGTGAAATGCAGTAATCAAACAACAGGATTACAGAGAATAAAACAAATTAGAAGTCCTACATGATCCCTACTGCATTCACATAAATAGCTAGTATTGCATCATTAGAATATAGCTGCTTCACACCATTTGATTTTTAATAGATGTACGGTGCGGAAATTAAAGAGCACACATACACTCACCACCCCTTACATGACAATATTTTGTTTTTTACATCACATTCTAAACTATTTTAAAAAATGGTGTTTTCTCAAAATTGTTCTGTTTAAAACTACTAGTGGACAAAGCAGAACATGACTGCATTCACAAATTTCTCTTTGAAAACATGAAACAGTGTTGAGACTACACAAATATTATTGATAATTCAAAATACCATGCACATCATGTGTTATTGTCTTTGAATTAGCAAATCTCCCGTGTGCATCCAAACCTACATAGTACGTGCTCATTCACGTACCATTTGCTAACTTAAATATGGTCAACATATACCGAATGAAAACATTAACTCTTTACGCCCTAATACCAAAATTTAAACTCACATTTCTTGTCCCCATACATTTCCTATAGAAGTATTGGGGAGAAATTGTTTGGATATCAAGAAAATTCATCTTGTGTGATCATGTCCTTAATTCTCATGACTTTTTTGATTGATAAGGCATTGATATTACAAGGAGAAATTTGATGCTGATCACTCTTAGGGCTTAAAGGGTTAAGGGTGTTTCAACTCTGAGAAATCAAATCTTCCTTTTGCCATTTTACTACTCTTAAGGGGTTCCCAATTTTTTTGGGCAGGGGGGGGGGGGGGAACCTTACTAATTATAACCTGTCTCATAAACAACCTACATTAAAAACAAAACATAACTTACTCAGTCTTTGTCTGCCTGTTTCTGTTGAAGATTGCAAACAGAAATATGGAAAGAAAAATTAGAATCAATTCAAGTTACCATTGAAAAACATTAAGAGAAGTTGGTCAAACTGCAGTGCATTGCAATGAAATATTTATTATCTTAGGGAAATGGCTAGAGCAACAACTTACCTGCAACTGGTTGCGTGACAGGGGCTGCAATTTAACAACAAAAGAGAGTAAAATCGATAAAATATCAATACTGCAAAAAATATTAAATCATAGACACTACCATCACACTACCATGTAGTGCAATTTAACATAAACATTACCAACATACCAAACGGTCGTGCTCCTCCTGAGAACAAGAAGGATAAAAGCAATTAATAGACTACAGGTGGAAAACAAACTATCTAAAGTGCTCAAACTGTGATGTATTGTGAGGAACTATTTATTGTCTTAGGGAAATGGCGAGGTCAGCAACTCACTTTGTATGACAGGGGCTGCAATTTAACAACAAAAAAGAAAAAAAATTGAAATAGCAATGCCACTTTACTATTAAATCATACACACTATTGCTACCAAGTAGTGCAATTAAATATAAATATAACCAACTTACCAGAGGGATGAAGTCCTTCTGAAAAGAAGAAGGAAAAAAATCAATTAACTGATTACAAGTGGAAAACAAATAAAAATTATAGAAAGTGGTCTAACTCTTCTGTGTTGCAAGGAGCCATTCATTACCTTAGAAAAATGATCAGGAAATAACGTATGGATATGTTCTTTACTTTTTTTATGACGGTTTCCCTTAAATCATAAATGGCAGCCATTTTATTATTCCTTCATCTGTATGTTAATTAGCCCTTGTTGCCTCATCCGCACTTGCAAAATACAACAAAATTTTCACGCGAAATTGAGGCAAAGAGGGCTAATTGACATGCATACAAAAGAAGAATAAATTGCCGGCCATTTTGGAATAAGGTGTATACACGACTAAGACGTCAGGGCTCTGTTTAAACTAGCCGAGTATGCTAAATCAGATGCTCCTGAATAAATATTCAACAAAATGAAATAAATAAAGACAGTCAGGGGGCCAATAACTAAAATCAACCAATCAGAATGCTCTATTGCAAATCTGATATTCTGTAAGTATTGGACCACACATCATCCAAATAAACTTCTGTGGTCCTCCTGTCAGCAGGAGTTGTGAAATAAATATCTCATTAACCGAGCTTACTCGGGACCGTACTGGCCCCTGGCCCTTGATCTTTGGTGTACCACTGTCAAAACCTTGGGCCAATATTCTCTTTCACGTGTGGTCAATAACATATATTTGCAGACTGCGTGTATAATCATTCACATTTTTTCAAAGGAAATTAGACAAAAAACAAGACCATCATTGCACACATTTTCATCTCACTAGGCGCTGGGGAAAGGGGGCGGGGGAGATAAAGAACATTAAAAACCTAACAATACCAAATAAATTTATGGTGATTGCCAGAGTGCAATATTTTCATGCAAAATTCAACTTACCAGCTGGTGCGGCAGCGACAGCGGCTGGGGCTGCAGGTGCTGCAGCAGGTGCTGCAGGTGCTGGTACTGCGGCAGGTGCCCCAGCACCTGCAGGTGCAGGTGCAGGTGCTGCAGCAGCAGGTACTGCTGCAGCTACTGCTGGAGCAGCTGGTGGTGCTGCATTAACGAAAGAAAGAACGTCATATCAATAGCAAATCAATTTAAGGAAATCATCAGGTATTTTGATTCACATATCATTAACTTACCCTCTGGACCATCCACATCTAAAATGAAAATAAAATAACAACAATTTGGGTTAGCCTCTGCAAAACATGTTATCATTCATCCCAGACCCCTTATTAATATTGTTATTAATGTTAAAATGCCCCTGCTTCGTACGGGTGGTTTCAGCTGAAATTGACAGACATTGATTTCCAACAAGGTTTTCAGTTCTGCAGTACCGATACACTTGACTACATAAACATGGCAATTTTGCTGCAATCTTTTTTAAGTATGTCGCATTATCTTTCTGATAATGGTGGAAGCTAAAGCACACATTTTGAATTAAACTGCAATTGATATTTACCTATTGGTTCTGCATCTTCTTCATCTGAAACAAAAAGCCGTCATTTCAAATTTTAACTCATTCAAATTAAAAAAAATACATTTACTGACGTTGAAAATTAAAATCAACACCACCCGAAATAAGTTCAAGATACATGCAAAACCTAAGCACTCCAGTTGCAGAATGCACGTCACTACAATGATCACCGCAATCTTTGTCTTTTAACCAGCTATGCTATTGTTGTAGTCCAGTCTGCGGAGCAATTGCAGAATTTCCCGCAAGTGATATGCATCTAGTCGGAACTCTTTAAAGAACGAGGCATGAAACCATAGGCACATGATAGGTTTCATGTCGGTCAATGGTTTCATGCTGATTTCAGTAGACCTTCCTGGGCTTTCCACATGAGTTGATTTTAGATGACAGTTAAATTTCACGATTCACCTAAAGTGTGAAAGGATTTAATCCTTTCACACTTTAGGTGAATCTTGTCAAACAGATCATTTCAAATGGATATGATCATCTGTCACCGTAAACAAAGCGTTGTTTCAATGAATTTCGTCGCCATGATTTATTTGTTTTTAACTTCTTTATGTAACCGTCATAAAATTTCCCTGGGGCATTCATGCCAAGTTAGGCCCGGGACAAACGTCGAACTTTTCATGAGTCGAACCTATATATGCAAATGATCAAGAACAATATATTTTACTCATTTGCATTAGGTTCGACTCATGAAAAGTTCGACGTTTCTCCCGGGCCTTAAAATATTTTAAAATTCAAATTTGCATTAACATTCGACTGAAAATGAATAAAAAAGTACGGTTAAATTAAGTCTTACTATTTTAGCAAAATCTCCTGAGATATTAATTACAAATAAGAAAAAAAAAATAGTTAAAATATATCATGTGTCAGTTCGTCGCACAGATGAATTTCCACCAAAAATCTCTTTTAATTCTTCTGAGAATTGTCAATCTTTGTTTAAGTTGAGGAATTTTTCGAGCTGCCGGGTATCTACACACAGCTGAGCGTAAATTTTTTATAATAATTAAGCACCATCTTAGTTTTCTAAACGCTATTTCTACATTTAGACATTTCGATTCTTTAATGACATCATAAATATTAAGCTTAACACTTACACAGCTTCCAGGGCCTATCCCTCGCCACAAGGCGAGGGACATATCGTCCAAATGATGGCATGCTGTTTTCTAAGCTTCAGGCAGTTCTGAAAACAAAACAAAAAACAGAATTTAATCAACTAAGCTTATACAGTAAACTAATATAACATTAACAAATTTCAAAAGAAGATGCTTATAAGTTATCTCAGCTCTTTTAACTCCAACACTCCACAAACCTAACTAAAAATATTTTTTAGATTTTAAAACTCTTAAGCTTAACTAACGTTTCTGTCTTCGTACCGTCCAAAAACGTTTGACCTAGTAGTTTGTCACGAAGACAAGAAAATAAATATATATTAGTACTTTAACAAGAATAGTTCAAAATTGGCATAAGTGCTGGCAAGTGTTTAGAATCATTACCTTATTGTGGCAAAAAGAAAAAATTCAATGTTTTGACTCTGTTTTGAAATTCCTACATCAAATGCCCTCTTTACTTGCGAGTATAGCAAGCTAAATTCCTTGGTAAAAATGTGAAACACTTAGGGGCGGACCATTAGAAATCTTGGGAGGGGGGGTGACAATTACCAAAAAAAAAATCCTGCAAAGGAAAATTGTCTCAAAAAAAATCCCTGCAAGCAGTTGACCATAAAAAAATAAAATCCTGCAAGCTAACCGGCTATATATACATATATTTATTTATTTATTTATTTATTTATTTATTTATTTATTTTAAACTGCCTCAAAGGTCTATCTGGTACATATACCGATATCTTAATTTAGTATACATGTATACTGAAACAGTGGATAGCATTGTTGGCGCGCTCAGATTGGCTACTGAAACTCGGAATATTCACCTCCCAGCAATTTGCGTGCGAAAATTGTAATCGTTAATTGACAGGAATAAATGAGTTAAAAAGCATCATTTTCGTTATATTATGTCACTGTTTCAGTATATATATCCACCACTACCCGGCACCTCCACTTCGGTGAATAGTTGTTAAATAACCAAAACCTTGTTTATGTACATATTTGAAAACACTGCAAACATCATGAAATATGTAACCTGCTCTACAGATTGTCCAACCGTCCCGATTTCGTCGAGATTACCCCGATTTTGCTTGAAAATCCCGAATCCCGACCAATATGTGATCGGGATAGGAAAAATCCCGATTTTGACATTCGGTTCTGTCATTTTCGTCAAATTCTCGTAATACTTACTATACAAAAAGACGAAATTGCGTATACTTAACTCTGATATCCAGATAAACTAAAAAAACAGCAAAAAATATAAAATGAAATCGAGTACTTGTATGTGGAGCCACACAAAGAGACGCAAAGCGACGAGAAGCCACATCAATTCGCCAAACATTTTTGACAGAAATTGTTGTCTCAGAACACTAGAAATGGAGTTTCAGAGCATCAAGATTTCAAAATTTTCTGGTGGGGCATGCCCCCACATCCCCCTAGCGGCTCGCGCCTTCGGCGCTCGACCACTCCATCTCAATTCTTATTTCTGCACATATTTTATGCAATGGTTCGACAGTCTGACTTGAATCTACTCTCCAGAGTTTAATACAAAAAATGAATTGGGCCAAGTATAAAAAAAATTGGAGCTTGCACGCATTTATAAAGAAAATCTGAGAAAAAAAAACCTGCAGGCTTGCACCTCCCCAAAAAAAAAATCCTGCAGGAAACTCAGGCCGAAAAAAAAAATTCATACACTGAAAATTTTTTGACCCCCCTCCCAGGATTTCTAATGGTCCACCCCTTACAACCTTTTATCAAAATAACCTTAAAACTTTGATTCTACATGTATTTGACAAAAACGTTCCATTATGCTCGTGATATGGTACTTGTAACTTATTATTTTCGACCTGGAAATAGTTCAAAAAGCAAACAACGCACTCACTCACTTGCTTCCTCTTGTTGCTTGGACTGAAATAACCTGCTCCGCTTGAAACTTTTTCATCACGAAATGGCGGGAAAATGGTTATCCGCGTATGGCGGTATGCTGCGGAGTAAAAATGGCGGGAAAGTACTCCCGGGTGTCGTCTTCCAAAAGACAGTTGAATACTTTGCTGAAATACTTTGTAGCGTGGCTTCTGAGAAACTCATAGCGTAATTCTCTTGCGAGTCGCAAGCCTGCCGCGAATGGAACACCGCAGTCGTGTAAACAGTCACTTTGCCTGAGAATTGAATAGCGGGCGAAATCGTCTTTATGTGTGATGTGTCTTTGCGCAGCACCTCGTGCTAGTTACATCAATTTCTTTGTGATACAAATTTCGCAGACGTTCCATCGAATTTTTCAGCGGTAGAGCCGTAATACTTTCGGCCCTCCTCGCTGTACAGTAATACTATACCATTTACATTTTACCCAGAGACCTTCCTTCCTTTATACTAGGCTCGTGAAAAACACATTTATTACCGCCGTCTAACTCAACAGCTATGATCGGTATTTTATAAATTATGGGCCAAAGCTGTCCCTTTTTATGCCTCTATAGCATCGTTCATCTTTCAGTACCCATGAAGGATTATTAAACAATTCTTTTTTTATAAAAACGTTTTTTGAAATGTCGGGGAAAATTAACAAATCTTCCCTTCATTATTCTCTATCTGAAAAACTCGATTCAAATTCCGATCGTGGACCAGCTTGTCTGCAAAGGGAAATAAGCGTGGACAAACACATAAAGCTGCCACATACCCGTCACAGGATCGCGACGCGCAATACATATAATTAGTAACTGAAAATTATGGAACTTGCAGCGTGCGCACTATACACACACTTACGGCATAAGCATGAAAGCGAGGCCTAGGGGCCACATCACAATTAAAATGGCAGAAGCGCTGACTACAACTACGACAAAAGACTCTCATAAATGCTGCGCCGCTGCGCTTTGGAATGATCGTTACGATAACAGGAAAGACTTCAGGTCTCATGCATTTCCCAAGGATCCTTTCGGAAGTTTAGTTTCTCCACGGTCCACTTTTCAACTGTCTTTCATTTACTATAACTGCTCCATGAATTTCTTCTGGGGTTAATTTTTAATCTCTAAATCACAAATCGCTATTGTTTGCGCCGCCATATTTACTTTTTTAGAAGTTTGCGGTAAGTTTGTGGCCTCGCTTTTCATGCTTACGTCCTAAGTGTGAATAATGAAGTTATAGCTAAAAAATGCGTTAAGTATAATATGAGAATTGAGAGAGCTCCGCTGTTAGGCTAAGCCTATCTATATATATTATAAATGGCCGCTTAAATTCAAATGACAGAAAAGGTTCGTTGGTACGCGAATAGCGCTGCGCATTCAAACAATCCTTGACTTCAAGAAAAGCGTTGTTAATTCGTTCCTAAACTGTTATCGCTAATTGAACGTTCATTCGTCACGCTTTAAACTATCGCAGCCCAGTTACTTTTCTTTCGAGTAAAGTTGTTAAATTTAATATAAATTAATGTTTGGACATGCAACTTTGCTTTGGTTATCTGGTTACTTTATGATAAATAAATATGGTAAAGGATTTCCGAAAACAGCCTCGAATCCAACAAGTTCATTTATCGAATGATAAACGTAAAAGTGCGAACTCGGCTTCACTGATTGATATGGCCGAACGTTATAAAAGTATTTCAAGAAAGAAGACGATCAGTTCCATCGTTAAGTTTGATTTCCTTATCATTTGACTGTGCTTTGCTGTGCGTGGATTTGAATGGTTGAAAATAAAAACCGCTTTGGTTGATATAACTTTGATGAGGTTTGTTAACATTAAACGTGTGGCTTTGTTGTCTGCTGCTTTGTTTTTTGACCGAGGTGCTAATTTTCCATGCAAATTTATAGTTCAGAATTCGCATATTTAAACGATTGAACTTTGAAGCTACCGGAAAGTCTTGTTATCAAAACTTAAAGCACACACAAATATAAAACTCCGTGTTGTCTGTGAAGTTTTGGTCGCTTGGGAATCTCAACTTTCAAAGTTGACAGCTTTCGCTTTTTCGGTTTGACTTGGCTTTTGGTTATTGACTCCAAGACATTTAGCCCTTGTTTTTGACTGGTTCCATTTTCAAGGTCATCTTTCTTTGGTTTTTGATCCAAAACATCCTTTCCTTCTTTGACGGTAATCTTCAGAATCGAATCATTCGCGCTATCTACGATGGACCAAATAGAATCAAGGGGAGCTCTGATATAGAATGTCCAGAAAGAAAAGAGGAAACACCGATGGGCATAGACTCTGTCATGAGTGGCGTTCAAAAACTTTCCTTGACAAATTGATCATGTGTAATTTCTTTTTATAGTTGCAGTCTCTAAGACCCGAGGCATGTATCGTAGATCTTATTTTTATTAAACGTTTAGTTGAATTTGTTACAAACATGTGTGAGACTTTGGGCTAAAAACCTTAACATTAAACTAAGAAATGATACTGCGCATGCGCTGTCGCTAAAAATCCGTTGAGTTTACTACATGTGTCCCACATGGAAGCGACCCTACATCGCTATCATGGTTGTAATTGAATTTGAACCCATTCAGACCCAAAAACCCTACCGCGCATGCGTACTGGTTGAAAAATCCAAAGTTTCCCAACCATGTTGTCCCACATGGAAGAGAACTTGTGTCCCTATAAAGGGATCTTAGAATTCAAGGTTAGGTAAGCAAATACACGACTTTGGTCGTTTTTGCACTGGCGGGGCCCGCCTTGAACTGGATGGGCCCCCCTGACTTTGATGAAAAAATCATGAGATCCTCCATTTTGAATACTTTACTCAATTTCGCCATTTTGAATAAACAATGACATTCACCATTTTGAATTAGGGTTATTAGGACATGCGCAGCTGGAATTCTTATGGTTAATATGCTAATAGGGTTAGGGTTATTAGGACATGCGCAGCTGTAATTCTTAGGGTTAATATGCTAATAGGGTTAGGGTTATTAGGACATGCGCAGCTGTAATTCTTAGGGTTAATATGCTAATGACTTAGGGTTATAGGCCTATTGTTCTCTCCTGCTCTCTGATTGGTTGAAAATTTTCGCGCAAAAATGGTAGGATAGTAGCCGATACCACTACTCATGCAACAGAATTAAGCAAATACATCTGGAGCTTAAAAGAAAGAGACGTCATTTACAACATCAAATGGCGTAAGATTAAACAAGCAAGATCGTATTCAAATGTAAACAAGCGTTGTAATTTATGTTTATGGGAAAAATATTTCATCATATGCAGACCCGAAATGTCAACACTGAACAATAGAAGCGAACTCCTATCTACTTGTAGACATTCTAAGAAATTCCTGTTGAAAACTGTATTCGTTTAGTTAACCAATCATATCTCCGCACGTCACGCCATTAGGTATTGTTCTGTAATTTCAAATTTTGTATGTATTCTATGTATCCGTTATTGTAGGCAGTTGCCTGATGATTGCTTCGTAAGAAGCATGAAACTCTGAATAGCAGTGAATAAATGTCTTCGACCAAGTAACCCATCTCTACAAATCTACATATCGCTCTAGTTTATCTATTGAGCACTTTTATAGCTGATGAAGTCTTCAATTCATTATTTTATTATATTATATATATATATATATATATATATATATAAAGATGAATTTCTGGAGTCGGACTAGTTCAAAAACATTTAATTGCTACTCGGAGTTTCATGCTTCTAATGAAGCAATCATTGCTTCATTAGAAGCATGAAACTCCGAGTAGCAATTAAATGTTTTTGAACTAGTCCGACTCCAGAAATTCATCTTTATTCACAGCTCTGGTTCTACCATCGAGCACTTTTATAGCGGATGAAGTCTTCAATTTTTCCACTGGTGGTTATATATATATATATATATATATATATATATATATATATATATATATATATATATATATATATATATATATATATATACAAGTCAACCTCTAGCTCTGAGGTCGTTGCAGCGCCTAGAAATCCGCAGCCAAGAGCACAGATAGAACAGTCTACAACATTCCGTGACTACCGAAAACAATTCGTGATCGCGGCACACTGTTTCCATGTAACTATAATTACTTCGTAACTGCGGTAAGGCAAATTGGTAGTAGCAGTAGGATAAACTGGCGGTTGTTGTAGAGTCGAATGGCTAGCCTGCAGAACAGGCTTTATTTGTTTAGCGTTTCAGGCCAGCGCTAAGCGGGTGGCCATCGCGGAGCGGAAGGGGATCTGATGAAAGTGGTTTTAATGATAAAATTTGACAGTGATATGCGTTTAAAAACACAGGTGCTGTAGCGATATGTTGGCTGACAATATGCGGTGAATTTGGCTTTCCACTGTTCGTCGTCTGGTGTGAATGAAATTGGTAGTTGTTAGATCGGTAGACGATTTTTGTCGCAATGGAACGTCTTCAATTTTCTTTAAAGACTATATAATACTGGTCACTTTATTTTATATTTCTTGTTGTTTTTTAGTTCATTTGAATATTTGAATATTAGAGTTAATTATACACAATTTATGAGAATAAAGTATGACAACAATGATATAAAATTTGCGTGTTTAAGGGTGGCAAAAAAAGGTTGGTTTTTTAGTATTGTTTGACCTGACAAAAAGCGGGTAGTTGTGTTGGATATAATGAGGAGTGTGAAAATTGGGAGGATATTCTGTGGTAGTTTGAATACTAACAAATTGTGTATGTTTGTTTAAATGAAGATCAATTGCGATTTAACTAGATTTCTTGTCGGAAGTAGCGTTCAAATTGCTTAGTTTAAAATTGTTTCCGATTTATTTTGTGTTGTTGTGGATGGGTGGGCTAAGTGTATTTCCGGTATGATGTCGTTAGTAAGTATTAAAGATGTATTTTGTACTTA
The DNA here is from genome assembly GCA_022457155.1 of Cladopsammia gracilis. Lineage (NCBI taxonomy): Eukaryota > Metazoa > Cnidaria > Anthozoa > Scleractinia > Dendrophylliidae > Cladopsammia > Cladopsammia gracilis. The sequence goes on along the minus strand of JAJGOT010000439.1, from coordinate 519,063 downwards.
CGGTAACGACATCGTTTGTATTTGAGAAATCTGTGAAGTTGACTTTTTGTGGAATTGTTGAATTTAATATTTTCGTCTTATAAAAAATGTATTTTAATTTTGTTTTAAATTTCCGTGCGTGTTTAGTGATTTAAAATAAGTACATATTATCAGTTTTTAGGCAGATCTATTTTTGTTCGAGGTGTTAATGCATTTTTCTTATGGTAGAATGGTGAATGAATTTTTTGATTTCTAAAGTTGTTGCTGAAGAGAGTTATGTAGTAAAAACGCGTTTACGATTCTGTATTGTGTAAGATGTTTTTGACTATAGAAAAACTGTACTTTGCTTTTTTTAACGTTTTGACGAGTTTAATACAGTGGCTGTTTTGCGGTTAGTGATGTGAGATGAGTAGAGTTAATGATGTGCTAATTAGACTTAAAAGGTATGTCTTGAATTTTTTTCTTTTTAATTTTTGATGACTTGCCACAAAGAATTGAAAAAAGTTGATAACAGTTTCGATAAACTGAAATATTTTAGTGTGCGGGCTGGTGTTTAATGACGTCCAAAATGAAATTTGTCCGCTTTAGGATTTCAATGCGATGAGTACGACACACAATTGATATTCGTCTTCTTTTTATAGACGTTATACGCCAAGAACGTTTTCTCTCTCTTACTTGCCACTCAAACAATACATTGTCTTTTTGTCAAATAGAGACAAAATCTTGAAAAACTCAACACGCTGAAATCGCTTATAAAAAGCTTCTTAAAATGCTTGCTTGATAAACTTTTATAAACAAAATCAGGAAAATTTTTACGTCTTTTGCGTACTGTTGCATAATCAAACCGTAATAGCAATGATTAATTGTTTTAAAATAGCACAAAAGGGAAATCCATACTCTTGCATAATCAAACCGAAACATTTTTAGTTAGCTGAATAAGCAAAATCTCACCTCTCTTGCATACTATTGCATAATCATGACACCTAAACATTTAATAACCATTGGAAAAGCGGACAAAGATTACAACTCACAAAGCGAACAAAGATACAGCGTGAGATTTCTTAGCTTCGTCGAGCGCGAAAAGCTGACTGGCTTAACTTTAAGCGAGTTGACTTTAAGCGAATCGGAAAATTAACTCTTTTCACGAGATTTCCCTTTGGCATTCGCTAAGCGACATGAAAAATCGCTCCTCGCTGTTCATCATACCGGGTAGACAACGTATAGCAGAATCCCGGAGGAGGACTCCCATATGTGGTTGGGTGGGGTGCTCGTCGTGTCTTTTAGGGGTTAAAATTCGGGATCTAGGTATCTTTTAGAATATATGATAAAAAAACCCCCTCATTTTCCCAGAAAATGGTATCTTTTAGGGTGTTCCTAGCGAAAGACGAGTCGCTACTGCCTTCCGGTGTTCCTTCTGATGGTAGCTGGAATTCGAGCCCATGTATAGTCAGATCTATTTATTTCCAGCACTCTAGGCGCATTGTTCCATCGCATATTTGGTAAAAAAAATGGTATCTTTTAGAAGTAAAATTCTGGTTGACCACGGCCACTTTGATATCTTTCAGGGTTCCACTTTTTTTCCTGACGAGCACCTCCGCCTGACGACTTATAGGAGTAAGCCCCCCCCCCACCCCCCCCCCCCCCCCCCCGAGCAAAATATTCTTACCAATTTTTCTTTTCACGATATTTCCGGTTGTCACTCGGTAAGCGACTTAAAAGGCAGAGCAAAATAGCATGTTCTTTTGAGAACAAGCCATATCTAGAATATTTGATGTCACTTTTAACGTGATTAGTAATGGTTTTAACTAGCCCCACGCAACTATCAAGCGTAGTGAATACAAACTAAAATTAAAGCTTTGACTGAGTCAAAGTTCCCATATGACTAAAAAAAGATCGCCGGATTGACCCCTTTCATAAAATAGAAGTCCGTATAAGGGTGAATATTTTAAGTTCGTTTACCTACAGGTTGCAACTGATTTGATTGAAAATTCTAAAAATTGGCATGAATGTTCTGCGATACCTTGCACTGTAGCAGTGAATCTGTTCTGCGGCTTCCGGTCAGATGGTTACTAGTCACACTATATCAAGGCGCGGATGGTTCATTTGGTCCTCTTTGGCCTAGAACATCCAACTGAGTACTGTCCTACGTCCATCATACAATGGAATCTCTCCATTCCCAGCAAACAGAGCGCAACCAAGGCAACGAACAATACTAGCAGTTTAATAAAATTAATTACTAAGGTAATGGGGCATAAAGAAACTTTAGATAACTTTGACGTTCGCGTGATCGCTAAGAGAAAATAAAAAAAATCATCAAATGATAACATGACATGACAGTTCAAAGCCATCCATTTAATAAATTCCCTCATTATTAATTACTGCTTTCCTCATATCTTGCCATGAGAACACAACGTGCTCGGAAGACTGGCACCGCTAGCATAGTATTGGCTGGCCCGTGTACTTAAAAAATAACTCGAGCCCTTGAGTGACTAATTTGCGTGGCACTGCCTTTTGTAAACGTGTGAATTCTACGACACGGATGCCGTTCTCGATGTGCTTGTAGCCCGTAGCTTTGAAACAAAGCCGGCGGACTGCTCGCGCTTTCGCTTTTGTGCTATTTTAAAACAATTAATCATTGCTATTACGGTTTCATTATGCAACAGTACGCAAAAGACATAAAAATTTTCGCCATTGAACGCTTGCCGCAATTCCATTCAACCGTCATCATTATAAGCCAAAAAATCAACAAAACTATGACGTCTTTCCCATACTATTGCAAAATCAAACCGTAATAGCAATGAATAGAAAAAAACGCAAAGTTCATGTTATTTTGCTCTGCCATACCGCTCATATTAAAACACAAACTTTCCTGTCCCATTTAACTTTCTTAAAACGTCTCCATTAGTAAAATACACCGTGAAATTCTCAAACTGCGTTTCCCAATAAAACGCATTTGACCTATTTTTACCCTTCTAAAGCAGCTATAATGGCTTTATGACAAATGATTGAAACTGATAGGTAACGTGAGATATCGAAACTTTAGAAGGACTAATACCTTTGCGGTAACGTAATGTGAGATATGACAAGTTCATGACAAGTTCTGACATCCCAATACCCTAGGGAAATTAACAATAGGTCCGGGGGTGCTCCCCAAAAATTTTAGTGGCAGTATGTGACCCCCTTCTTGAAATCCTAACCGGTTTAACCAACCATATCCTCAATGCCCTAATATAGCTTCTATAAAGAAGAAAGAAGAAACCCCCCCGGACAAAAGTCCACAAAATTTTGTTAACAACTTTTGTCCCTTTTTCGTACTGATTCCGAAATCTCGTTTAATGCGCATGCGCATTAACGAGATAAAAATGTAATGTTGACGAGTCTTTTATTATACCATTTCAAATGTACATATTTTATCGTAATTAGAATTTTAATGTCTGATAATAATAATAATAATAATAATAATAATAAGATATTAGAGACATTTATATGCTTAGATTATTGTTTTTAGATTTGTAGATATAAGGTTTCAGTACTTATTTATTTATTTTTATTTATTTTATTTTATTATTTTTTTTAAGTTTCGCTCTTGCGCACAGGTTACGCTTTGCGCCCTGTGTTGCTTTATAACACTGTGCATACAGATAGTTTTACTGCAATAATAATAATAATAATAACACGGCAGAAAATCGAAAGGAAACTGAAGGACGACTCATGGAAATGCGTTTCTTTTTATTCTCACAGTTAACCAATAGCAGAGACATGACAAGGATTCCTACGTGTAAACTGCCATGGGAGTTAGGGTTAAATTGTTATGTAGATTTTTAGTAATTAACATAGAACACATGAATAAAATGTAATTATTACTGAGGAGAGAAAAGACTGGGGAAAGAGAAACGGAGATGAGAAGGAGGAGAAAGCAGGAGGAAAGAAAAAAAAAAAAACGAGACGACGCACTTTCATCCATTTTTATTGTTGAAGTAGCGATTAGTGATGTATATATTCAATACACGAGGGAATTGCCATTGTTTAAAAAAACAATAGCGCGCATACATCAGTATGAAGTGTGCATGCATAATAAATGTAT
>JAJGOT010000439.1:337500-512500 GCA_022457155.1 Cladopsammia gracilis | reverse complement strand
AAAAAGGACGATTTTATTAAACAACAAGACTTCAATGCAACCTCGATTCAAACGCAAAGTAGGAATGTAACGGATTTTAAGTTTTATTAATGTGACCAATCATGCATATAATCATTTTTAATTTTAATGTATATAGAAACGTTTTTAATTAGTGTAGCTAGTATCACGACCCCACAAGCAAGATGTTTGCTTTAACTTTTATCGTGTATAAACAACATCCTTGTATGTGGCACTGTAAGTCCATGATTAATTTGACTATAAATCATTCAATATGCTTGCTGTTCAATGTGAAAATAGATATAACTTCTAGAGTTCTCATCCTTTTAAAACTGAAACATAAATGTATAAAATATCCAACAATGTTAAAATGTTCAATGCTAAGTAGCTGTTTGGAATGTGGCATTATAAAGCCTTGTTAAGTTTTCATTATTCTTTACAACAATCAATAAAAAATGTATACGGAACTGAAGGCCTTTGATAAATTCGACTATAAATCATTCAATATGCTTTCTTTTCAATGTAAAAATAACGTTTGTTTTTGATTTAGATAAAAGTCATTAGCTTGAGTATACATTGGAAAGAGGACTTGATCAGGCAAGTAGTTCAAGGAAATCGTCTCTGCATCGGGTATAGAGCGGTCTTCAAAAGCTTTTAGATACATAGCATCGCCTTCGATTATAATTCGGTCGATAGTATGAGAGTTCCACGTAGAAATATCGCACGAATTAGCCCATAACAAAGCTGAAAGACTCATAAAAGCACACTGTCTTCCTCTAGAAATATCATTGAAACGATAATTACCTTGATGAATACTTCCACGAGCGGAAAAAAACAGAATTAAGCATGATAAACTTTCAAACCTACCTTCTCGCGACGTGTGAAATCGAAGAGAGAAAGACGTCATGCTCGAATTGGCGCATAATGATTTGTTGGATTCCGCTGACCAGTAGGTATGCTGTCTCGTAAAATTCGTCCATCGCGACAAAGTCACTCCAAAAGATCGACTTTTCAATCAACTATCATCGCGAAAGTGGCGGGAATAGTGTGCTGCTCGCTCGCTAACGCTCGCTCGCAGCAATTACAACCTTGACTGAAACAAACTTCAACTCTCTACAAGTTGAATAGCTTATTAAGCTACAGCTCTCTCTGCTATAAAACTTGGATCCTGAAAATTAAAATCCTGCAAAGACAAAACTAAAATAGCTGGGCCCAGCGTGACATTACGAATAGCAGATAAGACATTCACGCCAACAGATCATTTCAGATCCTGTCATGTCCAGTATTTCAGAGAGAAAAGTTAAAGAAATTTAAACGGCTTTCTTACATAAAAATCTACATGCTAATATTAGTAGCGAAAACAACACACCAACCGCCAGGCAAAAAAAGACGCCATAAAAATGAGGTCAAAATCTACAAGCGCGACACCACAGGAAACCACAACCGACAGACTTGACCTCTAGTCCGTTGCACGCGGCTTTTGAAAGGTTTTAAAACCCAGTCCACACTAAAATCCTTCTTGACAAAAGGCTAAATGTAGAATACCCATTTTACACTAGAAGAGTAGAATTTGCGAAGAATTTCTGCAGACTTCTCAAGATTTACATCTTAAAATTCCGCGAAACTGCACACGCGCATGATCATAAACCTTCGGCGGATGCGATAACGACTGAAAAAAAAAAACTTCCGATCATGCGCACAATACCTGATGGCGTCATTTCCGTCGCCAGATGTTGTGGTGCACATCGAACGAAAGCGATGCTTTCAAGCCGTAAATTTCGGTCGCCGCAAATGTAGGTTTACCTACTTTTTTGGATGGATTTCTTCGATATTTCCTTAGAATATAGAAATTACAGATCACATACTTAAAATGAGGCGTTTTTATTGAATTTCGTCTGAGTTACAGGGATTTGAAAAAAATAGCCTGCGTGGCAGGCGTTCTAAGGGGAAGGGGAAGGGGGAAAATTCGGGCGCGCGAGAACGCGAAGGGCGCGCGAGGGAGGGGGGAAGGGAACGCCTGCAATGACGCATCCCCTCTCCCTCGCGCGCCCTTCGCGTTCTCGCGCGCCAGAATTTTCCTCCTTCCCCTTCCCCTTAGAACGCCTGCCACGCAGGCTAGAAAAAAACTATGCCTAAATCAGTTTGATTTGGTATGGGCATGATTTTTTTTTCAACCGCTTAATTCATGCTGATTTTTTTTTCTTGGGGTATGTGCTTGCAGAATATTTTTTTCTCCCTCGAACATTCTGCATGAAATTTTTTTTTTTTGGTGGATAGGTTGGTAAAAAGGCATCCATTAAAAATCAAATTATAAAGGATCTGTAAAAGAATCTTTGAAGAAATGTATTATTAATTTTTTATATATTAAAGAGTTTTTGACTGACCTTTATATCACTTTGGTTGTCCGACATTTACTGTTTGAAAGCGGCAAGCAAATTAACAAAATGCTGCAAGGGGGCCCTTTTATATGTTTAAAGGGGCACTGTCGCGGTATTTTGGTATCACTTTAAAATGCAAAATAATGCCTTTGCATCAAATGAAGCACAATAATTGTGGTCTACTTTTGTTGCCCACGACTAAATTACCTCACTGAAACCATTAACTGCTGCCTATCACTTAGGATGGCAAGGATGGAAATGGATTGAAACTTGAAAAAATTAGCCTTTCTTTTTCAAGTCTAAACCCTCGCTCAGCCTGGAGCAAAAACACAAAGCACTATAATTAAATGGCTGGTGTATTAAACCTACTGGTTTAAATCCTGTAATTGTTTGCCTGAATTGAGAAAATATGTATTTTAATATATCAAAAGTTACTGTTTGGAGCTGCTCCACATTTATATAATTATTTATTATGAAGGTGACCAAATTTCACAATTGTCCTATAGACGAAAGAGGATATGTAGTAAAATAAAAGACATATAGAGTAATTTTTTGGAATAGATATTTAGTGTAATAGCAGTTATTACACTTTAATTTATATGTTATTTTGCGTCTATCAGATTATGAGAGACTGACAAATTTAAGAGATTGTTTCATAGTCTTTGCAAAATCACAAGTTGTCTACAGTTGAAATAGTTTATATTAATAGAATAGAGAACTTTATCTTTGCATATTTGTATCAACTAGATATTTTAATAATAAAGTTACTTCATTCCTTGATTTAGAGTGCACTTAAAACATTGTTCTTCAGATCACAACACCAGCCGTGATCTTGAACTTGACAAAAATGTACCAAGATTGGTAACCACGGGTGCTATAAATTTAAAGAAAAAACAATCTGAGGGGGACACATTATTGTGCTATAAATGCCTCTTTTATGTAAAATACCCAAGTCCAGATGCTAAAATCTTTCAACAGTTTGCTGATACAAAAGTTCAATGTGTCAGCCCAGGGAACATCTTGCCAGAATTTTTTTTCCAGCCCACTATACGTGCGTGAATTTTTTTTGGGACGATGGTCTTGTGCAGGAATTTTTTTCTTACGCATATGCACTTGCAGGATATTTTTTTTCAAAATCACCCACCCCCCCCCCCTCCCCTTCAAAGTAAAATGGTTGGCCCCTTATCAGATTGTGTACAAACTCCTGTGGAGGTCAGCCTGTCATTTTTGAGGGGTTCGATTGCTTTTTGACATTTTAGGAGGTTCGATTTCAATAAAAAAATTATATGAGAAGAGCGGGAAAATTGGGTCATCCTTCCCGCGAGTGCATCGATGGATGTCTTTGACATTCGACGATTTGAGCTGCCTACGGTAAGAGATTTGAGAGACTGGTTTGTTCTAAATTCGAAGATACGCGGCGTTTCTACCACGGTTCAGCTTGCAGCGTAAAACAATGGCGGATTTTTTTGATCGGAGAGCTGGATGTTGCTGTTGCTCGGCTTAATTCGCCATTCAGGTAACGTTCTATCCTTTCTGTGTCACCCAGGAATATGATGAAAATTAATTTTGGATATTCAGAACAACCATTATTTTGAGACGCACATGAAATCTAGGCAAATGTTATATATCCTCTCTGGTTCACCCAGGTTTGAGTCCTGGCATCGCCGTATGCCTGAGCGCTCAAGGGATATATAACATTAATCAATAGTTTGAGACGCACGTGAAATCTAAGCAAATGTTATATATCCTCTCTGGTTCACCCAGGTTTTAGTCCTGGCATCGCCGTATGTCTGAGCGTTCAAGAGATATACAACATTAATCAATATTTTTTGACGCACGTGAAATCTAGGCAAATGTTATATATCCTCTCTGGTTCACCCAGGTTTGAGTCCTAGCATCGCCGTATGTCTGAGCACTCATGGGATATATGACATTAATCAATATTTTGAGACGTACGTGAAATCTAGGCAAATGTTAATATATATCCTTTCTGGTTCACCCAGGTTTGAGTCCTGGCATCGCCGTATGCCTGAGCGCTCAAAGGAAATATAACATTAATCAATATTTTCAGACGCACGTAAAATCTAGGCAAATTGTTATATATTCTCTCTGGTTCACCCAGGTTGGAGTATTTGTTGTGTGCAACAAAGCAAGCATTACAATAAAATTATTACAGCTGTTATCCCAAAAATGCTGTCAACAATAATTTCGCTTCCTATTTTCTTTGGGTGAGCCGTAACAGACAGGTAAACAGAGGAAATCCACATTTAGCAATAGCCGTCTTTAATACGAACTACGTGTTACACCGAACTTCAAGTTCAGTAGGGAGCTTAAGACACGACGACGGCATGGACGACGACGACCGGAAGTAAGATTCACGCGATTTTCCCGCGAATTCCGTCGTCGTCCTCTCGTCGACGACGACCAAGCCAGTAGTTTCACGTCGTCGTGCAAAGGAGTTGTTTAAACAAAGTTCAAAGGTAAAAATTTACACTGACTTGTCATTTTTATCTCGTTAATGCGCTTGCGCATTAAGCGAGATTTCGAAGTCGAGTACTAAAAAGGGACAAAAGTTGTTAACAAAATTTTGTGGACTTTTGTCCGGGGGGGTTTCTTGTTCCTTCTTTATAGAAGCTATATTAGGGCATTGAGGATATGGTTGGTTAAAGCGGTTAGGATTTCAAGAAGGGCGTCACATACTGCCACTAAAATGTTTGGGGAGCACCCCCGGACCTATTGTTAATTTCCCTAGGGTAATGGGATGTCAGAACTTGTGATGAACTTGTCATATCTCACATTACGTTACCGCAAAGGCATTAAGTTCTTCTTATAAAGTTTCGATATCTCACGTTACCTATCAGCTTCAATCATTTATCGTAAAGCCAAAAATAGGTCAAATGCGTTTTTTGGCAAACGCAGTTTGAGAATTTCACGGTGTATTTTTACGAATGGCGACGTTTTAAGAAAGTTAAATGGGACGGGAAAGTTTGTGTTTTAATATGGGCGATATGGCAGAGCAAAATTTGCGTTTGTTCTAGTACGCGGGTGGCGGCTTAGAATTTTAAACATGAACGCTTATCAGCATAAGTGGAAAAGCGTTATTTCCTGAATTATTCTAGAGCTCTCACGCAATGCAAGTATGAACGTCCCAGTATGGGAATCCCGAAACGTCGAGTTGGATATCGAGTTCGAGTTCGAGTTCGAGTTGGACTTCGAGTTGGATTTCGAAATATGAAAAACTATAATCGATAAAAATCGACAGTCTCCTTACGGACACCTCTCTAATACGGATACCTCTCTATTACGGACAGTTTCCTGTGTCCCGACAAAATTCTCACATATTTTCTTTAAAAAAGACCTCTATAATACGGACCCTCTCTAATACGGACAACGGACACTAAATTCGGTCCCAGAGAGCAAATTAATATAAACTTAACCTCTTTATCACGGACACTCCGGTGATCAGGTGATGATAGTTTGAGTAAGTAATACAATTTCCTGTTTGCGGTTACAAACATGTATCGCAAGACGTTTTCAGAATAGACCTTATCACGGTTTTTCCAAAATTTTATATGGGCCTGATAGCAATAATCCATCGACACTGCTGGGAAAAGCGTCTCAAAATTAGTAAAATGGCCGAGTTTAAAAGCGATATCTTTTAAAATAATGGAGATATAGCTCCGCAAAGTCGGCAAATTTCACAGACGTTTGTATCGCGCGGCCAAATATCTTGCCTACCGGTAGGCAAGAAATTTGGCCGCGCGGATCTGGATCAGTAAAATCCTGTACAAGATAAACTAGTAGTTTCCATTGGAAAGTGAAGTGCTGCGAGTAAAGCTTATTGCAGAAGAAGACTTGTTTGGAGATACCTCGTTAATTGCATGTACTTTAGATAGTGAAAAGATGAGCGACTTGATCTATTTTGCCATTGGATTAACTTTGCTAATATATAGCCGTTCGAACGGCAAAACCGCACGGCTACTGAACGGATGAACGCGAAGTATGAATAAAGCCGTTTCTGATGGCTCAAAACGGGAAAGTTTGCAGAGATTAGCGACCTTTAATTCTCTCTCAATGTAATGTGCGACTCTGATGAAAATAACGAATGGAAAGCAGAACTATCGACTATGGTCTAAGTAGAATTTCGAGGCGACTGGAGGCGTTGGAGCGATTTTACCGCCGATTTCCTTCGGTGGATCCGATCGGCTCGATGAGCGGAGTGCTGTCTCTTTCAGAGGGAGGACTGAAACAGTTGAAATAAAAATCGCTGGAATCGCGAATCGACCGCAAAACCACTCACTGAGACACAAGTAAACACACAAAGAAGTTCAGATGAACCAGTTTTATTCAAATATCGTTCCTAATTTTACGCTCAAACTCGATGTGAATTTTCCCAATACAAATCCTTATAATTTCGCTATTACGCCATTTACCACGACGTTTATCACTTGAGCTTAGGCTACCTGTGCTGCCAGATGGTACGTTGTGACAAAAGGCAGTATCCTCTCGTGACTTTTTTTCTTTTGTGTAAGTGCCGATTGTCTAGAGGCAAAGACACCTTGATGTTTTCTGGGTAACCCCGTGATTTGAGGCGTTGTTTGAATCTTAAAACGCTCTCTTCAAATGTTTTCTTTTTTATGAAGAGTTAGTTCTAAGCAATCTTATTGCTTTCGCCTTTAATGAATCCATATTTTACTCCTGGTGGGTGGCGTGAGACGATGTGTCTGTACTGAAAGGTCTCGGTCGGCTTGTAGTGAGTGTTGATATCCAAGATGGAATCTTTTGTGAATCTTTTCCCATTATTAAAACACTGTGGTGACAATCTAGTTAAATGCTGTTTTCTTTTGTTTTTTAATTTTTCTCGATTTTTTTTTCCTACTAACTCGAAATCCAACTCGAAGTCCATCTCGAACTCCAACTCGAACTCGAACTCGAAGTCCAACTCGAGGTATCATTACTACTGAACCTACCTGCCATGATCTATCAAGAAACGAAACATAATTATTATCAATTCGCTGTTCTGACTCAAATGAGTTCAAATTTTATATTCAAGTTCCGATGAATTTCATTGCATTCTCAAATGCTTGTTCATTTGGTTCGGATGGCTTTATGCCGGTGGATTTTCAAGATCAGTTGCTTATACGCGCCACACTGTGAAAGAAATTTCCGGGAAAGTTTAAAATTTTACAAGATTTTGGTCTATTCTCTTGCCAAATAATGCCATTTCAATGTAATTGATTTTTGTAACAGTTAGCGTAAACTTCGAGTTCTACGAAGGGTTCGAGTTTAATCAATTTTTGCATAACCGGAATTCAATTGGATAAAAATGTACGACGATGAGTCGTGCACTTGTAATAAGCTGAGCGTGCAAGGCCTAGCCGTGTGGTTTTAACGCAATGAGAAGTTCGTAGACAATATAATAATTAAGGCCTTTAAAAATCAGTTGAAATCATTAATTCAAATGGATGGACTCAATACCTATTTAGTTTACTCTTAATTCAAAAGATAAATAGTATTGAAATATTTATGAAGAGGAATTTAACCGTTGCAACCCCTTAAAACTGTACTTATCTATATCCTTGGTGCACTGTATTAAATTTTTCTTAATAGGTTTTTAGAAGACTTACCTTCTACATGCAGCTGAAAAAGCTAGGCTTAAACGTAACAGTCGCTAGACTGTCAAAAATGCCAACGGAGGTTTTAGCGAGCTCCACGCAGCTATAAAGCGTAGCGAATACAAGCTAAAATTGCAGCCTTTACTGAGACACTTACGATACGACCAAAAACAGATCGCTGCATTCACCCCTCTCATAAAATAGAAGTCTGTATACAGGTGAACATTTCAAGTTCGTTTACCAACAGGTTGCAACTGAACTGACTGAAAATTCTAAAAACTGACAGGAATCTTCTGCGACACCACCTTTCAACAACCTTGACGGGCTTTTTTAATTTCGTTCCTATTACAAATTAAGTTATCGTCTCTTTCGTAGAAAAATACGTAAGCATTGGGAACATCAAACTTTAAGAGGGTATAAAGGAAAAGTAACACACATCTGAACAGCGCCACCATTTTGGACGGCAATCTATCCGTTCCGATGTTAATCGCGTAACTCTTTCCTCCTTTCCGGTTCTAGATTTTTCTGTTCGTGAAATGACCAGATTTTTTCCGGATATATAATTGATACTATCCATTAGATTATTACAATGGAACTCAATTCATTCTATAGGTGTCAGAACATTCACTGAAGCGTGATGCTTGAAGTTGTTTCTCGCGGAGAATTTGCCTGTAAAGAGCTGTAAACCCGGCGCAGCTTTTTCTCGACAGCTACAGTGAGCTTACTTTACCATTTTGTAAACAAGGCCAAACACACGACAAATTAATCTAGCACTGCTAAATGAGGGTGCTAATGGGGGTACCCAATTGTCAGTTAACTACTATTTTTTCGGCCAATTGTCAATTAACAAGAGGCTACACTGGTAGCCTATACTCATGCGCTTGTATAAGAATTTTTTTTTTCTTTTTTAACTGGGTCACGCTGTCGGAAATCGGTTCATTTCAATATTTTCATTCATTGATCTTATCAAGTGATTTAGCTTGACAAGTAGGAAATTACGTATATCAGTAAGGCTTTTAAATTTGCAAAGTTAAGATAAGGTTACTTTAAAGGCCATGAGAATGACCAGAGTGAATGCGTTTTCGGGATTGGACTTAGAACAGCCGCTTTACGAAAATTATTCGACATTAGATTCTCATACAAAAACCATAATTTCTCACCTGTCAAGATAGCTTCCAAAACCGTAATAAGGATCGTCAGTATTAAAGATGTCTGTTTGATACAGGATCGTACACAGAGAGTATGGGAAGGAAAAAATTCGAAACTCACTGATGCTTGTGTCCAATAAAATACGGTGTGTCCGCTTACTTTGGAGTCTGCTTAATACAGGTTTTAGTGTAATCAGAAATCTTACTCATTTAATCTAACACTGAAAAGGGCTCGTGTGGTCAACCCCTGGGTCAACCCGCGTTCGCGTGCTAGGACAAAATGACGAAACAAAATACACACCATACTACCATCACTTGTCGCACTTCCCATTAGAAAAGGTAGCTCCATTTCCAACTGAGCCTTTGTAACAGCTTTCCCGTCGATCTTCTCTAATCGGAACAACTTTAAATCAAACTCACCGAGTCCAAACTTTCCGCTTATTGTTTGATTATATGTCCATTGAATTGTGCTTTGTCATGTCAAACGGTATGCGACTTATGTGTCATTCGAATGCCGATCCTTTGTCATCATCTCGATAAAAACTCAGAATAACTTTGACCACGCCACTCGACGCCATCACGGAGATCAAGGTCAACGCTCTACGACCCTGGTACCTTTCGCATATAATATCGGTTAATATGTCACCTGGTCAAGCAGCGAGGCAGGTAAAAGTCACAAAATAGCTTTGCTGTTAGGAAAAAACTATGTTGCTTTTATTAACAACAACAATCGTTAATTTAGTATAATTAATAGAATGTCACTTCATTGTTACCGTATTTTCTCGATTAAACGCCGGGCCCCGAATAAACGCCGGGTATAATTAAGGAAGTTGTAAGTAAGCTCCTCAAACGTTTGTTTGTGGTATAATAAACTTAAGATTTAAGGGCAAGGTACAAGGCTGCCAAGAAAAACAAATAATAACCCTTTCTTAAAAAATGGCGGGCGAGAAAAAACTGCTGATACAAAGAAACGCCGGGTCCACAAGGCCAAGTTTGAAATAAACGCCGGGGGCATTTAATAGAGAAAATACGGTAACTTTTCATTTATCAGTAAACTACTACTATATTTTTGGGCAATTGTCAGTTAACTGTTAACGCCATCAGCACCCTCTTAAATGCACTGGTATTCTGAATTTCACTTTTGCCGGAACGCAATTGGCATGAAAACAAAACGAAAAAACTCGCGAGATAATAACGCCTTTTGTCACAACATTTCACCCACGACTGAAAAACCTTAAACAAATACTGATGAAAAATGGAGTTTCGTTCAAAACCAACCATTCCTGAAAACTATTTACAAAACGCCGCATAACACATCATACAAGACGTAAATCACTTAACGACACGACTCATAACAGCCAAACTTTGAAAGCTAATATAAATGCATCGCAACCGCAAAACCACATAGCGGAGTCGGTGCAGGCCTGTCATGAACCTCATTTCGATCTAAGGGAAACTAAAAAAGTGACCGCCAGGAGTGGTGCCCTGTTTATCCGCTCCAGACCCAATATTTTCTATTCTAGTGTATCCAAAAGATAGTAACTGCTGCGGTATATTTGTTGTAATAATGCTGTTTTATCATCTCGCTGGTATTACGGAATTTTGTCTTTCGTTTTTTGAGGGGAAGCAAAGCAAATGTAACCGAGATGAATCGACGAAAATTCCAGCTGATAAGACTAATTTTGTTTTGTAATTCACGCATCAAGTTCCTGCAATGTCTGTAGAATATTGTTGAGTGAAGGACGCGTTGACCACGAGGAAGGTGCGAAAATTTAGGTTAATTACTGTGTTCGCGTCTCCCAAGCTCAGCTCAGGTTTCGCGTCCCCAAGCGCTCAGCTCAGTTCAGTCTCATCGACCGCTGTCGGAGTGATTTCAAAGTAAATTTGTCTTTTGTTCCGTACAATCTTCGAAAATGTTTGCCATTTAACGGTCCTATCACCATGCCTCACAATCCTCGCTCAACTCGTGGTAGTCTTCGACACTTCAGTTCCGATTTCGACTGGGACATGTTGGACCAAAATATTACAAATCTCGCAGCCAACAGCTTGAAGCAGCAAGCGAGGCTCTTGTTCGTAGCGCAGTGCATTCTGGCCCAAAATGTGTTCGTGGCGCAGTGAATTCTGGTAAAAAGCGATCAAATCGAGATTTTTCCTAGCTTATATTTTTTTTCTCATACATTTCTTTTAAATCCTGATTATGTTGCTGCTCACTCGCTACGCTCGTTCCGCAGCAATAAGTGCGTCCATAGCAGACGTGACCGAAAAATGACCACGTGATCACCATTTTCCCGCCATTTTTCACGTCAAAATATATAAAACAGCAGACTTGATACTTTAGCTAACTACAAAACTTTCCGTTTCATTATGCAAGAGTAGGAACAGCAAAATACCATAAATTTTGATTTTCGTTCTATTTTCGAACACTGCTGGAGAGTTGAAAAAGAAATGGCTGATGGCACGATGTCTGCTAAACATAGCTCAAATTGTCCTGGCATGGGGAAAGGCAGCTCTAGAGAAATGACATGTTGTTACGGCCTCCTTCCATTAGATTCGGCAAATGTGAAGTTCAATGTTTGAATCGGGCCTTACTTTAAAGAATATTAAGATTCAGTCACCATTTGTTGTGTCAATTGATATTTTGATAATTAATATTAATGTCTCATCTGATCAGATATAAAGTCATTGCACGTGACGTATTATCGATGCGGGCTTTTAATTGTTTTAAAATTGCGGCAATCTATTGTATTTGATTTAGAAAGTCTTTTCAATTGTCAAATATCCCAACAGAAAATAGACAATGAATAACTGAAAATGCACTGTGTAAATTGAACCAACAACACATTTTCATCGTCAATTAGCTAGCAAGGCGGGAAAAGTCTTTCACTTTCACTTCCCTAACATCAAAATTATTTACATTCACACTCGTGATTCTTTGTTACTCATAACTTTTTTTGACTTGCACCAACACGAATTTTCAAACCAAGTTCTCTCAATCTTCTCTATCCTGCCAAGAACCATATCCAGTTGACTACTGCGCCTCGCATTTTCTACATAATGTCTGATTCTACAACGCCATCTTTACCATATTTATTTTATATTTATTTTAGATTCTTCTTTTTTTAACCTCATGTTTCAATGCATTAACGAGATGGCTTTAAGAGCCCTTTGATTGTAGTCTTTTTTCATCCTTTATCTTTTGTGGTTTCATTTTAGCTTCTCTTTCTATTTTACGAAGCGAATTGGGTTAAAAATTTGACTGTATATAACGTGCGTGTTTTCTTGTTGTTTACTAACTGGCAGCAAGACGAGGAAAAGGCGACCCTGTAAGTCGTAAATTTATTTTTCTATGAGGTTGTAAAAAGGAATGA
Source organism: Cladopsammia gracilis (assembly GCA_022457155.1). Taxonomy (NCBI): domain Eukaryota; kingdom Metazoa; phylum Cnidaria; class Anthozoa; order Scleractinia; family Dendrophylliidae; genus Cladopsammia; species Cladopsammia gracilis. The sequence continues at coordinate 499,994 of JAJGOT010000439.1, read as the reverse complement.
AGAACCTGAATATTAATTATAAGTACTCAATTGTGTTTTGACTTGAGAACACAACTGTAAGTGCTGGCAGTATAACGTCTTCCTTTAAAACTTGCCCTCACGGTCGAAACAACTAGATCGAAAAAAAAAAATTATTCACGACTGCAAGCAGCTGGCCGCAAGCCTTGAATAGAAGAATTTAATCACTTGTACTCTGGAATTGTCGCCTCTGTAATATGTAAAATTATATCGAATCTTTAGCAGTGAAACGTTTCATTTTGTAACTTTTTTGCACATGTGATTATTTAGACTCACTTACGGCCAAATACAATTATTTTGCCAACTCTTGCAATTAATTGTGTATCGTGTTTATTTTTAGGAATCCAAACTTTGTATGGAATTCCGAACACAATATACTAATGTGCCGGGAACTCGGCCAAACACTCGGACTCGGCCATTTCATACAGCGCGAACGTTCGATCTTCTCCATGGGAAAAAAAATCAGGATTTTTTCACTCGAACAGGTCAAACAAAACAGGAAATTCTTCGTCGTTCATAAAGTTTAATCCGCGGCTCCAAAAAAGAAGCTCACTCATGTCCTTAAACGATGTCATCTTGAGCGAGACGTTTTCAACAAGCCAAGTCGAAATAAGTCGTCGTCTACCTGTCGTCCTGAGTCCAGTCCCACCGCGGTCTATAGACGTCGTCGTCGTCTCGTTCGTCGTGGATCTTAAGTTCTCTAATAATTATAGAACGCCGACATGGTTGTCTTGTTTACCGCAAAACAATGTTTATATTTGTACCCAGGTTGCGGTGTTTCCGTTCTGAGCTACTTTGAATGTTGCGACTACAATCATAATTACCGAATCGCTACATTTCGCTTAGCTTGAATACACCGTGAAAGTTTCCGGACAGAGTTGACTTCCATACTCGTTCGCGCTGTTTAATATTCAGTCGTACAAAATCAACGAAAATCTAAATGTCTTGTTTTGCAGATATCTAAGCGGCTGACATTTTCTGTTATTGTGCTGTTTCTAATGCCAGGACCCTTCATTAAATTTATTGTGCCCATCATGAAGATACTTCATAAAAACCATAAAGAGTTTTTGTTTCAAAGCTACATCTCACAAGCAATTTCCTGTCAAACCACAGCAAGATATCTAAAACCCTCATAAAGATAATTAAAAACGTGCCGTGAAATGAATTTTCACGCCAAAAGATTGTAACGCCTTGGTGCAAAAGTCATTCACGCTTTACGTGGAACAGAAATAGTGTTCAGAAGGGATTTGATTACATTGGCATACTGGAAGTTACAAGACCTCCCTCTGAGATATAGGGCAAATTGCCCTATGTCTCAGAGGGAGGTCTAGCTATTTTTTGGTTGCTAAGAGCGTCTGGCTCGTTATGAAGTTTGCCTTTGCGATTAATCGGAATTTCCAGTTTTGTTTCCGTCCGGTTCATTCATAGGTAGCCCAAGCTATAATTATGTGTCACAGCAACCGTTACGGGCGAAATTATAAGGATTTGTATGGGAAAAAAACGCTCCATTCTAGGAGCTAAAAAATACGAACGAGATTTCAATAAAAAAATGCCTTCCTTTCTTCGCTTGTGTGTTTCCTTGTCTCCTGTGTGGTTTTTGGGGCGATTTAGAGCGTTTCCAGTGAGTTTTAGTTCCATTGCTTCCTCTAGAAAGAGATAGAGAGATAGATAGAGAGATAGAGATAGAAGAGAGGTTACTGTGACACGTATCGTTTGGGCTACCTGTGGTGCTCAACAAAGTTTTGTACGGGGATGCTCCGCCCCGAGGTTCAAACCCTTAGGAACAAAATATATATCTTTTATTTTACTTTATTTTTCTTGAGTCAATCTTTTCTCGGCCGTACGGATCAGTTTGCCGTGTTATTTTACATTTATTCAAACCCTTACTCTTTCATATACCGTTTTTGACAGAAAAGGTACCCCTTTCATATACCTTTCATTGAAAATGGTACCCCTTTCATATACCTTTCAATGAAAATGGTACCCCTTTCATATTGCCTTTACGTGCGTCTGTTTGATATATTTTGAAAGGCCCTTTTTATAAGACTTAAATGGCAGTTTCCCCTACCTTTTTTACGCCTCCACGGCATGTTTTCGGTACCCTTTCCTATTCTTCATGAAATCCCTACCCTTTCATATACTTCAACTCGTGAAATCACGACCCTTTCATATACCTCCAGCCTCAAAAAGGTACCCCTTTCGGGCGGAATATCCCCGTATAGCCCATTATAGGGAGTACCCCCCCCCCGGGTCCACGTCGGTAAGAGCCAAGCGGAAGATTAGATTCATTAGATGTGTTTTTAGGAAGTTGTGATTTAACTAGAAGGTCACGAAGGTTAGAGCTGCGTCTAAAAGCAACGAAAGGAGGATATTTGAAGATGGATTTGCAGCGGTCAGAGGAAAGTAAGATGTTGAAGTGTTTACGTATGTATTAGAAATGTGAGGAAGTGCTGGGTTATATGTTATAACAAAAGGTATGTTGTGGGTGGACTGGGTGGAATCGTGGTGTTAAGTTTGTAAGGCGTCGTGACGGGAAACTGATTAGCGGCACGTTGGAATTGTTGGTTAAAGGAGGCGTGATCGTAACCAGTTAAGGAGATTTATAAGTTTTTAATTCATGAAATTTAAAATTACTGTCGGTGGAACAAATGCGGCGTAGACGGAGAGATAAACTAAAAGGAATGGCTTTCTTAGTGTGTAAAGGATGGCAAGATGAATACAGGAGGTGTTGGTGTTTATCAGTGGGTTTAGTATATAAGTCTGTTTCAATTATGCCATTATTAAATGAAACGGTGACGTCAAGAAAAGCAACATGAGTTAATGAATGAGAGCTAGTGAATTTAATAGTGGGATGAATGTTGTTGAGATAATCCGAATAAATATTTTCAGATGATCTAGGCCTTCGGTCCAGATCATGAAAATATCATCGATATATCTCCACCAAGTATGAGGTCTAAAAGGTGCGTTAGAAAGGGCATTAGTCTCGAAAATGCCTAGAAAAAGGTTAGCAAAAGAGGGGGCCATCCTGGTATCCATGGCGGTCCCGTGCACTTGAAGGAAGTGTTGTTGATTAAATGTAAAATTATTCATGGTAAGGATCATGCGTATTAAGTCACAGATGGTTTCAGTAGGAACGTGTTCATTAGTACGTTTTTGAAGAAATTAACGACAAGCATCAATTCCTTCATTGTGTGGGATATTAGTGTATAGGGATGATACGTAACCTTAAGTTGTCGGTCTGTCCATAACGACAGTACCAGAGCCTTTGTCAGCAGGTTTAATTATTATGTCTGGTCTCGTTGTAAGTTCTCGTTGTAAGAACTTAGTAACGTAATTTAGTAACATCTTGTACCTGAAGAAGGCTGGTCTGGCCAGCTGGATGAAATATTGTACTCAACAAAATATACGCTGTTTTCAGCTTTGCTTTTAAGTCCTGTTTTACAATATGCCATGGGAATCTAAAGAGAAAATTGAGGGCAACCCCGGGGGGGCAACCACGCATTTTTCAGAGATAATTTAGCTTTCATGTGGAAAAAAGGAAAACTAGATCTTTCTTCATGGATTTCCCTAGAATTCGCCTTTACAAAAATGCAACAACAATTCTAAAACAAATAACAAATGGTAACATAACAAGTACTGTTTATGTGTTTTTAATTACAAAATCATCACTGATAACTTTTACCCACAACAAAAAAATTGTTGTGTGCTTAATAGGCTTACAGCTTCCATTTTAGATAAAACGTAGGGGTCACCACGCGTTTTTATAAGTTATATTAGTTGTTTCAACTTTTACGGAATCGCTTTCGGGGTCCGGGGTCATAACTGACTTGGAAAAAATAAGTACTCTTTAATTTCAAAAGAATCGTGAATTAATCAAAACACTTTTTTCTTTGCTGAAGTCTACTTTTTTATTTGATCTTTTGTCAATAGTTTTAAATAAAAAGATAAGATTTCTTTTCAGTTTATCATGACAACTTTTTCCCCTATCAAAATTTGTTCTAATGCATAGAAGTTGAGAACTGACACGATGTGACTTCGAAAAACGTCAGTTGCCTGTAATAGAGTTTAAAGGAAATCAGATGTACCTAAATCCACGAATTTGTTTACGAAAGATTACACTAAAAACCGTGCTTGCCAGTAATTGAGGGAGGGAAGACTTTAGTCGGATGCTTCCCGGTATCGGTATCGGTATAGCTGGCTCGGCCTTGTTTTTATATCTTCATCAATTGTCAAAAACGGAAACACTTTGCTCATCTCAAGTCTCCTTTCGACGTTTGTTTGATATAACTCGAACACATGTGTTTTTCTGCTTTTGTTACAAACTATTAGTTACTACTATTTTTTCCTCGCAAAAATGGCCACTGACAAAAAATTTTTGCAGGAAAACAAAAATTTCAAACAACGCGATACTGATTGGAAATAACAAAATGCCGGCCTTTTTTGCACGATGATGCTTGTTTTTACGTAAAAAATAAAAGAATACTAGTCTAGTTTGACTTAAAGTTTTGTTGAAATTTTGAAAGGAGAAAAGGAGCCAATGTAAGCTTGGGTAAAAGAATGGCAAAACGTTCTGCTGATCAATCTGAGGCTGTATCGCGTAACAGCTAAAAATGTTTCATGACCGAAGCTCTGTCGCGTCGTTTGCAAAAAAGAGCACTTTTAGGGTGCAGATGGTCTATAAACATCTTTTCATATTTAATAAAACTGAGCCAAGGAGTTGACAGTTGGACATGAAAATTGGATGGAACTTAGCCTTTATACCTCGCCGTTCGCGTTTTAAAAATAAACGGCGTCTTGCGCGACTATCGCGAAATGCGCAGAACGTGTGCGTAACAACAATAAGATGCACCGTCCTTGAATTTGCCAAATTTGAATTTGAATTTGTCAAATTTGTCCTTGAATTAATCAAATTTGAAAGAGCTGGGACCAGTATTTCGATCACACGGCGGGTAACAGAAAAGCTAAACTGAAGCGGGCAAAATCAAGAAACTCTCCCCCCTCCCCCTCCCACCCCCTCTTCCCTCCCCGTGTGGTGTTTTAGTCAGGATCTAGGAATCTCATTTGTCTTGGCACAAAGTAACTACAACTTTATTGCCCTGTTATCTTTGTAACTTGATGCGTAAAAAAAGAGAAGGTTTAATAGTGCATTCTATTCATATGTCAAGCTATCTATTAATACATGGCAATCCAGCGCCTAATCGGAGTATAAACCACTGCTTCAGTTCCGCAGCCGTCTTTTCGTGTCTTGACAAAGAGTGTAACTTTTTGTCGCGGGTCGCGAGTCGCGACTCAAAGTCGCGAGTCGCGACTGAAAGTCGCGGGTGCGGGTAATAGGTGCGGGTGCGGGTAATAGGTGCGGGTGCGGGTAAAAGTCGCGGGTAACAAATTATCAAAAAATTAAAATACCCAATAAAGGTTAATATAAAATAGCGAATTTTTATGTCTCACATAGTAGGTTTATAATTTTTTGTCAGACCTTTATCACGCAGCGGCTATTTTGCATTACAGTGAACCCATTAAACCGTGAACGCCTAAAATTATTTCTGGAATGTTTATTGTTCTGCGACCAATCAGATTCGAGACGTAACTGCAACAAACCACAAGCATAATTAGCTGAAAGGTTTCGATCACGAAACGAGTCGGTGGCTTTTGCCGATCCACGATAAATCCTCAGTTTCACCGCCGATTTACAAACACTCACACTATTTCACACTCAAACACTCACAACTATTTCAGAGTTTATGCATAAAGCATAAAGAATAAGCAAAGAAGAATTATAAGCAAAGAAGAACTATAAACGATATTTTACTGAAAAGAGATATTAAAATAATCGAACAGACACGGCTAGACAGCGCGTCTGGGAGCAGAATAATTGTATTCAGTTTTCGATTTTTTAAAAAAACGGCCTCTCTGGTGTTGTCAGTTATAATCACTTGTAGGTTTCAGCCTTTTCCCTGTTTGACCAAAACAGTTTACTGAATAAAGTTTGCAAAAGTTTCCCTTACCTTACTCTGGTGCGGCCGGAACAGTGCATGAAATGTCACGAAGCTCGTTCACGGCAAAACTCTTCCGTCACGCAAGTCGTTAGCCGCACAATTTACACAGGAAAAATTTCTGTTTTCCCATTTTGGGATAAAATTGGGAATTTAACCCAATTTTGGGAAATAATTGGGTTTTTTAACCCATCCTTGGGAATTTTTTGGAAAATCATAGGGAGGATAACTTCACAGAAATGGGAACATTTTGGGAACTTGTCATGTAATATCAACTAAATCACAAGTTTGGGAAATATTTTTTCTCTTTCCCAAAAGTTGGGAAATATCTGGAAAAGCAGCAGGTTTTTTTCCCCATTCTTGGGAATTTGTTGTAAAATTTTACAGAAGATAATTTCACAGAAATGGGAACATTTTGGGAACTTGAAATGTTATACCAACTAAATCACAAGTTTGGGAAATATTTTTCCCTTTTCCCAAAAGTTGAGAAATATCTGGAAAAGCAACAGGTTTTTTTGCCATTCTTGGGAATTTGTTGTAAAATTTTAGGGAAGATAATTTCACAGAAATGGGAACATTTTTGGAACTTGAAATGGAATACCAACTTAATTCCGAGTTTGGGAAATAATTGTTTCCTTTTCCCAAAAGTCGGGGAATACCTGGAAAAGCAGCAGGCAAATAAAATAACAGAAATGGGAAATATCGGGAAGTTAAAATGATAAAATTAGTGTTTCCGTCTATGGGAAATAATTGTGATTGTTTTAACTCATACCAGGAAATATATATATATATATATATATATATATATATATATATATATATATATATATATATATATATATATATATATATATATATATTCTGGACAGCAACAGGGGAAATTGTCAGAGATGGGAAATTCTTGGAAAACAGGAATAAAATACCAGTTTGAACACAATTTGTTAGATCATTGACTTGTGTGTTTCCTATTTCTTGGGAATTTATGGAATGTCACAAGCAGGAAAGTTTAGCCACGTACAGAAGTAGTGTTTACCACAAAATAAAAAAAGGTTGATATTTCTCTCTGTTTTGCTTTATAAGTGTTTTCATATTGGAGAATATGAGACAACACAAAAATAATTCACTTGATCGTTGTAAGGGCTCATTTCCAACCTGGTCCATAATGAATTTTAGCGGAGTTATCTTTCGCCATCGTCGGCCACCATCTTGGTTTTCGCGCACAGAGGCCCTGGGGTCAAGTATCGTTCCTTGCGGCCGTTAGGCTCATGCGCAGAAAAGAGACGGGAATCGGTTGTCAGCGTTTCAGGTGATGATGGCGGCATGTGTTGCGGAAAATTCTACAGAAATTGAGCTAGAGAAATCGCTAGAGAATAGGAATGATCAGGAAGAAACCAAAGACAAAACAGATGACAGTTCTTTTCCAAGTGAAGATGAAATTTTCAACCAAATCAAAGAGAGTTTCGGCGAAAGTATAGCAAAGTCATTTCGAGGTAAGAAATTATTTTGGCGCCAAGTAATTTAAGCTAAATATAGTGGCGAGCTTATGTAATATTTCTGGTCATTTCTCAACTGTTTTAAACAAATAAGCTAAAACCTCCTTAATTTATTCGTCTTTTGTTTTGTATGGATCAATTTGGTGAAGATTTTGCTACTTTAGAGCAAGAACGGGCGTTTTCTGCAAATTGACAAAAATTATTGATGCTTACTGTCGCTAACTGTGTTATGGCTCAGTACCGTGTATCGGGGGCTCAGTTTAGTTAATTTTAGTGAGCTTTGTATACACATATTCCTACATTTAGTGAACTTTGTTGACCTTGTGCATCGAGTGAAAGTGCAAGGCAGTGTACCATCTGACTGTTCAACAAAACAATTAAAAAATGGGAAAAGTAGTTAAGATGAAAAGCAGAGTTCCCAAAACAGGTGGTATTTTTCATATATTTCATTAGAACACAGATAATAAAGTATAATCCATGTTAACTTGCTCTGTATTCCATGAACTAAAGAAGGTGACACTTCTCAAATATTTCAGAACAAGATGCAACACAACTCATCGTTATTCAGGATCTTCTGACAAGGGATGCTGAATCTGGAATATTTGAAAAACTACAGTTGTTGTTTGGTCAAACAGTACGCTTCAAGAAAGAATTTAGCCATCTTCTCCCATCTGTGCCTAGTACAAGTAGTACCCCAAAACCTGGTAATGGAAATTCAAAGCCAACGATGAGCCAGTTGTCTTCTTTCACACCTGCTTTGAGGCGTGTTTACTTGACAAAGTAAGTAATCAGTTCAGTTCTTGTAAGTTCCATTCTGTATTTACCAAGTGTTTCAAATTTAAAAAATATTGTAGTTTGTCATGTTCTTTTCAATTATGATAATAATTATTACATGTATTTGGGGGTCCCTCATACATGTGGTAAAAAAATAAACCATGATACATGTATGCATATCCAAAGCAAATATTTGGAGCATAATTAAGATCTTTTTATTTCTGAATAATGGGATGTATAATTGATTTCATTTCAGACGCAAGCAGGTTGGTGCTCTAGCTTCTGCTCATTGGAATTACACATTCCCCAAGTTCAATAACCCTGAAAGATGGGCGCAGCTGGCTAAGTTTGCAAATAAAATTTCAGAAGAATGTGCAGTTCCATCCGTGGGATTTAATGTTGATGGTATAATGAAACACATTCAAGACCACTTCAGTGAGCAAAGGCGCTATAAAAAAAGGAAACAGGTAAGTTAAGAATAAGTTACTTATATAAGTGGTACATTAAATCAAAGGCTGCATAAATAACTTCATTAATCAAGGGGGAAATGAATACAGAGAATGTAAAGCAATAAACCTTGCAATAACCTTAGTAAAGTATCACTGTCCAATATGGCAGTTAAAGGGAAATTCTCAATATAAATAGATGAAAAATGTCTATATGGTAAACTGGAAATCTTAATGCAGGAATTGTGGGAAAGGTTATATGAATAATTCTACATTTATCATTTTAGGGTGATAATACTGACACTGAGATTTCACCAATAAGCAAGAAACCTAAACTTCCCAAGTTTGTAAGTATCCTCACTTGATATAGTTTATCATTCACAAATGACAGACATCCAACAGGATAATGAAAACTCTAAAATGCAGTTGAAACAGATTGCTGACAAGTTTCAATGAACACTGAAAGGCAGAATGGGGCTTTTACCCAAACACTATCATTAATTTAGAAAGAAAATATGGTGCTTAAAAATGACTAGTCTGGGACTACAAGGACCATACCCGTGCAGTCAAGACAGTCACATCCACTCCCCCTGACCACCCCCTTCTTCCCCGCAGGTTCTAAGAAAACGTTCTTTTGTTACTATAATTGTGTACCAGATGTGATATATTTATTTCCTTCAATTGTTTTTTCTTTATTTGATGTAGTCTGAATGGGATGACACTAAGGAATCTGATAATAAAGATATGGCTAGTATTTTTATTGACAATTATAGTTATATTTTACTCTGCATTCTATATACTTTATCCTCACCCCACCCCCACCATCCTAAAACAAAAAAAGTACACCAGAATGAGATGTAGGGATCTCAATGATGACTCTGTGATGTATGCTTTGTTAATTCACTAAGTTAGTCATCTGAATATAATTCAGTATACACACTAGCTTCATACATTCATGAATTTTTGTAGGTTTATTCATTTTCATTTCTGATTTTAAACAGCAGGACAGCAACAGTAGCACTGCGTCAACACTTTCACCATTTGTCTCTGAAAATGAAGAACATGATGATGAGGATCCACCACCTTCCCAGGCTAGTACTGCAGAGGAGGATATCAATATTCAGTTGTCATCAAAACTTTGCAAGATGATTGTGAAAGCTGTATGCGGAAGAGTTCTGAATAGAGAAGAGATCACAAAGCTGCTGAACAAGAAATTTTCTGTTGCATCTAGAAGTCTCACTTCTCTCACTCCATCTCAACTGTTGGAAGTGTTTTCCAAGAAGCTTGTAAGACACAAGTATGTGGAAATCCCAGATAAACCTGCCGATCGCAGCAAGCTGCAGCTGAGTATGTTAAAAGTGCACAAGGAGATTGAAATTTAAAGTTACATTTCACATAGTCGATAGCTAAAATGTTGATTTTTACTGGCACTGCCTAAAAGGACTTTTGTTCTTAGAACTTTAAGAAAAGTTTGTTGTTAATCTTTCCTCAAGGGTGCTGTTTTAACAGAAGGAAAGACCAAGTACATTTGAAGCATGTTGAGTTAACGTTGTTCTACATGTATATTATATAAATTATACTATTACCAGGCTTAGCATCTTTGTTCTTTCTATAATTTATTGTAAAAAAAAGGATGATCAGTGTAAATGTACATGACACATTAGTGGACAGATTCATATTGGAGAAAGATGTTTTGAAATTTTTAAATGTCTTTATTTGTATAAATTGTTCATTTGTACAAATTATATAATATGTCTTATTAAAACAAATAGTTAAGTTTATTAAAACTGTTTTACAACAAAAATGCATTCTGAGAGTTTATTTAGCACAAAAGAAACACATTATTGGATGAAACTTGAGACAAAAAAATCGCATTGTTTGGACTGGAATGGGAATGTTCAATCCCAACACTGGGGAAAAATGGTACAAAAGAAAAAAACATTATTGGATAAAACTTGGGACAAAAAAATCCCATTGTTGGGATTGGAATGGGAATGTTGAATCCCAATACTGGGTAAAAAATGGTACAAAAGAAACCCATTATTGGATAAAACGTGGGACAAAAATATCCCATTGTTGGGATTGGAATGGGAATGTTCAATCCCAATACTGGGGGAAAAATGGTACAAAAGAAACCCACAATTGGATAAAACTTGGGACAAGAAAATCCCATTGTTGGGATTGGAATGGGAATGTTCAATCCCAATACTGGGGAAAAAATGGTACAAAAGAAACCCATTATTGGATAAAACTTGGGACAAAAAAATCCCATTGTTGGGATTGGAATGGGATTTTCTTGATCCATGAATGGTTTTGGTAGCACTTTCCCAATTTTGGGTTTTCCCAAAAAAATCCCTTTGAAATCCCGATTATTTCCCTTTTTAAACCCAAAATGGGAATTCTGAAAATTTTCCTGTGTTAACGACATGAAATAACGATCTGGATTTTTCTTCCACGATTCTCAATTTTTTTTTTATACCCTTTGGAAATACTGAAGTTGTTATTCTTTACTATTTCAGAGAGCTTCTGTATGAGCGAAGGATAGACGGCAGAAGTGAACAGATGTCCAGTTCTAGTACAGTAGTGGAAGCAATTGGCGCGTTTAGTATATTTTAAAAAAAGATACGTTTCCTTCGGTGTTTGCATAAACATTTTATTTATCACTTCTTTGGTTTTGCCTCAAAACGTGCTTGTTTTTGGCCGTCATTTGATGTTTTCGATTCCGTCGGTCCAAAGTAACACAACTACCGAACTGAGGCCTAAATCAAAAGCGAGTGCAATTTTTCAAAATTTGCATGCACTGTTCTCCGCACCAGAGTAAGGTAAGGGAAACTTTTGCAAACTTTATTCAGTAAACTGTTTTGGTCAAACAGGGAAAAGGCTGAAACCTACAAGTGATTATAACTGACAACACCAGAGAGGCCGTTTTTTTAAAAAATCGAAAACTGAATACAATTATTCTGCTCCCAGACGCGCTGTCTAGCCGTGTCTGTTCGATTATTTTAATATCTCTTTTCAGTAAAATATCGTTTATAGTTCTTCTTTGCTTATAGTTCTTCTTTGCTTATTCTTTATGCTTTATGCATAAACTCTGAAATAGTTGTGAGTGTTTGAGTGTGAAATAGTGTGAGTGTTTGTAAATCGGCGGTGAAACTGAGGATTTATCGTGGGCTAGTTCTAAAATAGGGAACGGGGAATCGGGGAACGGGGAATGGGGAACGGCGAACGGGGAATGGGGAACGGGGAACGGGGAACGGGGAAGGGGGAATCTCTAAAATGGGGAATCTCTAAAATGGGGAATCTCTAAAATAGAGAATCTCTAAAATGGGGAATCTCTAAAATAGGGAATCTCTAAAATGGGGAATCTCTAAAATAGGGAATCTCTAAAATGGGGAATCTCCAAAATAGGGGATCTCTAAAATGAGGAATCTTTAAAATGGGGAATCTCTAAAATAGGGAATCTCTAAAATAGGGAATCTCTAAAATAGGGAATCTTGAAAGCAGCTGTTACGAGGGCCGTAAGTAAAGCTGTCCGCTCGCGATAAAACTGAAATTCAAGATGGCTACAAACTAGAAGTCAGGCGATCCGTTATGACGTTCATTTAGGGATGTACTCTAGTGTAAATTCACACGACTCCTAGGAAGACCATGTAATTATGATACGATTTCGTGTATAAATAAAAATTGATGATGATGATGACCATTTAATTTTTGTCGGAAGGGAGGGGGGGGGGGGGGGGTTGGGCAATTTCTTCTGAGTGTGATTTTTTTTTTTCAGCATCACTATTTGCAAGAATTTTTTTTACCAAAATGCTTGAATTTTTTTTCACGTGCTTTCTTGTGCACTATTTTTTTCTCTTAAATTTCTTCTGCAGGAATTTTTTTTTGGTAATTGCTCACCCCCCTCCCCCCACAAAAATTAAATTGTCAGTCCCTCACCGTGTTTTGTTTCATATTGTGTGACAAATCAAGTAAATCATGCTGCGACACTTATAGTGTCTGGTTCATAAGTGTAAATATCCGGTCTCGATTGCGAAACCGTCACACGAAAACTCCAAAAAAAAATCACTTTGCTTTTCGGTAAGTTTGAAAGAAAAATTAACAACTTCTCGTTATATTTTTTCACACCCAAAGAGAAAAGCTCAATTTATCTGCAAGATCTCGTAAGTTCGCGAACGTAACCGCTTTGCGTTTTCTCGTGCCGGCGTCATGCCCGCGGTTGGTCCAAACCGTGTAGGACGAGAACTGCGAGAAGAGTATTCCTTCCAATCTTGATTTTAGACCATTTTAGTTGGCTGTACGAGATTAGAAAGGCGGCGCTCCGTCGTCACCCGCGATATCTTTAAGTTGAGAATTTATAATAATCCAAAAATTAAAATACCAACTATTAAAAAGAAAAAATCCACAAAAAAGTTAACTCATCTTGGAAAAATTGGGAATCTTGCAAAAATTCAAGAAAAACCTTATGGCGGGGTGGCATCCCCCCCCCCCCCCCCCCTTGTACACCCGAGAGTTAATCGGTACATAAAGTTACAATATTACAAGGAATTTCCCGTTTGCTTACCTCTATGTAACATCGACGTGCATTGAAAAGGGAGTGGAAAAAAATTCATCTGTCCACTGTTAACGGCCGCAAACCCCCTCGGAACGAAAAAGCGCAGCGTGTAAATCGTCGTTACTTATGCCAACTTTTTTAAAGTAATGCTATATATTTTTTCTTTTTTCTGCAACTTGGGTGGGATAAATGCGTTATCTCCGCAATTATTTTTTAGGATTTTTTTTTTATCTCCGCAATTATCAGTCATTAATTTAAATGCTTTTTGTCACTACATAGTCTGTATGACGGTATTTCTCCTTCGTTCCTCTGTGCTCTGCAGTCCGAATAGGGCGTTCGCTCAATACACTGAGATATGCAGGTTCCTTGATGATGATGCTGTGATAACATGAGAACATCTCTGTCCCCCTTCCAACTGAATCGTGCTATCATTTTTCGCATTGATTCTGAATTGCTACAATGAGCCGCCGCAAAACGTCTTTTTCCTTGCTTTTCACTCTAATAAGGATAACACATGTCAAATTGAACAAAGGAAACTCGGGTTTCATTTTCAGTGGCAAGAGTTCCATTGTAAGTGTTCGGTTAGTACAGGTTTTTGACATTGACAAATGACTATTTATTCCATGTCCGCTTTAATAATTGAGGTGTTCGCTTAAAAGGGGTAGTTTTTACAGTAAACATGGGAACAAAATTTTGGGACATCGACAATACAGGTTTGACTGTATTTTTTTTCTTCCACAAAACTTCACTAGTTTCTGGTGTACTTAAAAAAGAAGTGCTCACTTTCGTCGTTCGTGCTCACTTTCGGCGCGGTCGCACGAAGGAATTTGTTATCCTAGGAAGACGAATTTTTTCACACGGTACCACAGGCAGCCCAAGCGGTAGTGATTTTAATACGTGTGGTGATTTTCTCACTTATCTGCCATGTGCTTCTAGCCTCCACGTGCAAATGTTCATAGTAGCCATGTTATAGTCTTTTGACCATGGCGTTCAAAATACCCTTTATAACGTCCAGCAAGTCCTTTTCACATGGGTACTTTGATGTTTTGTTCTTCAAGTTTTTCTATGGCGCAAGAAAATGGCAAATAGATGTGTCGCGCGGAAGCGCTGACCTTGGTTTGCATAATTAATACCTTTCCGCTCTCCCTACGTTTCTTAGGAAGAAAGGGGAAACTGTTCGCAGTCATGTTTAGTTTTTTGTGATCTCCAGTTTTCATGTTAGGAAAAAGAAAAAAGAAAATTGTGCATGGTTCATTTGATTAGAAGCTTGTATACTTGTTGGCTGTGTTTGATAAAAAATCTAATTAACTGACCGCTACAAAACTGATTTTAAACTACACACAGAAAGATTTGACTATAGATGTAGCGAAACTCCTTATAATGTTCCAAAAAAGTCAATGAGTGTAAGAAAGAATGTTAATGTTCAAATGAAGATGTGAGGGACACTTACTGGCGATAAAAGTGAAACTAGACCCTATTTTAGAGATTCCCTATTTTAGAGATTCCCCATTTTAGAGATTCCCTATTTTAGAGATTCCCCATTTTAGAGATTCCCCATTATAGAGATTCCCTATTTTAGAGATTCCCCATTTTAGAGATTCCCTATTTTAGAGATTCCCCATTTTAGAGATTCCCCGTTCCCCGTTCCCCGTTCCCCATTCCCCATTCCCCGTTCCCCGATTCCCCGTTCCCTATTTTAGAACTAGCCATTTATCGTGGATCGGCAAAAGCCACCGACTCGTTTCGTGATCGAAACCTTTCAGCTAATTGAAAATTAAACGAGACTTACCTGTAAGTCGAAGGTTGATTTGGATTCTATGAGTCATCAGCCGGGAGTGTAGGAGTTGTACGAGAGAGAGTGCAGCGCATGCGTCGAATCAGCCTTTAGAGTACTAAATAATGATCTCAATGACAAAAGCAGAAACACAGTAAATAGGGTGGGGACAAAATAACAATACCGTAAATCGGGAGGGCGTACAACTCCTACACTCCCGGCTGATGACTCATAGAATCCAAATCAACCTTCGACTTACAGGTAAGTCTCGTTTAATTTTCAATTCTATTTCGTCATCAGCCATGGTCGTTACGGAGTGGTACGAGATTTTAGAGCCGTCATTGAGACATTATTGCCCATGTAGTAGCGGGCGCCGTGGGAGCAAGAAACATAAAAACGTCACAATATGAGATATATACTGAAACATTGTTATTTGACATTAACAATGACAATACAGCATGTGAAAACCCTGGAGTATAACATGATTTACTGGTTTTCGCAAGAAAAATGTCATCAAACAGTTACTTTGTGGAAAAGGAATTCAGAATAGCTGCTCCGAAGTTGAACCCACACTCAGTAGGTTTATGATAATACTGCTGGAAAGTTTTCTCGTTAGACCATCCAGCCGATAACATAATGTCCTTAATGCTAGCATTGTTATCAGCAAGATAGGAAGTAGATGCGGCTCTTGTGCTGTGACTTTTGAACTTTGAAACATCAATACCAGCAGTAGCCAAGACGGATTTGCACCATCGAGCAATGGTATCCTTGCTAGCAGGTTTATGTGGTTTTACATGACTAAGAAGCAGTTGCTGAGAACCATTTCGAAACTGGTTGGTTCTCTTAATGTACTCGTTTAAATGAGTAAGTATACACAGCTTATCATCTGTTGGGTAAGGTAAAAAGATAAGGGGCGTGGCATGTGTTCCCACACGAGTCTGCTTTACTTTGTCAGTTATCTTAAAAACACACTTAGTGCTAGACAGTTCCATGTTCTCCAGTGTGAGATACTTTATTGTCTGACATCTCTGTCCGCTCAGGAGGCTCAAAAGGAATGCCAACTTCAAGGTGAGTTCTTTCAAATTTAGTTCAGACGCTGAGGGCCGCCCACGAAAGTAGGAGAACACAGCACCTACGTCCCATATTGATTTGTAACGTGGCAGAGCCGGACGGAGTTCAAAAATGCCTTTCATGAAACGTTTGACAAGTGGCAATTGTCCAAACGGCACCGATATGTTGGGGTCTAATTGTAAGATGGAGGATAACATGCTCCTGGCAGTATTAATGGTGCTATATGAGGATCCCTTTTCATATAGCATTGCCAAGAAATCTACGGCCGTAGGTAGTGGCGGTGATAAAGGGTCACAGCGTTTCTGGTTGCAGTATGCGAGCCATTTCTGAAGGTACGTGTGGTACTGTGATGTTGTACCTCCACGCCATGAGGCAGTGATGACGTCTATGGATCTGCGGGTAAAGTTAAGTTGTTGGAGTTGTTTCCGGATAACAGACAGATAAGAAGACTCATTTTGCTGTGAAGAGGATGGGTTATTTCTGGAGATTCCGGGAGACTCAGAAGGTTCTTGGACGGCGAGAGTGTGACTGGCGGACGAAGAAGGAGACCTGTGAGGAACGGATACCATGACTGGGTTGGCCACATTGGGACAACCAGGACTCCTATCGCTCGGTCCTGGTGAATCTTTTGGAGAACACGCAGGATGCAACTAAATGGTGGAAAGCAATAAAAGTTTTTCTCAGTCCAAGAAATAGTGAATGCATCAATAACAGAGGCCTCTGGATCAGGTCTAAATGAACAATACTTAGGGAATTGCCTGTTCAATCTCGATGCAAACAAATCGATTTCTGGTTTAAAATCTAGAGCATCGAGGGCCCTGCTCAATAATGTAGGGTTGATCATCCATTCTGTATCCTGAGAATGAAAATGTCTAGATTCCATGTCTGCCCTTACATTGTGAGAGCCAGGAATATGGGCTGCAGTGAGCCACGTAATGTTATGTAACATGCTAAACTCCCAAATTTGTACGGCAAGAGTTTGACACTCAGTGCTATGGCATGTCCCCATGTTATTTATGACGGCGACAGCTGTAGTATTGTCAATCATCAGTTTAACATGTTTTCCAGAAAGAGAAGTTTGAAAACACTGTAAAGCAAACAGGGCTGCCATAAGTTCAAGGCAGTTTATATGCTTGCAAGCCTCTTTGGGTGACCATCTCCCCCCCGTTGAGGTTTCATTCATAACTGCACCCCAGCCCACCAGTGATGCATCAGAGAACAGTGTGACATCGACTAGAGGGGGATAGATAGGGTGAAAACTGTCATCTAAATTACCCAACCACCATTTCATTTCGGAGACTCCTTCCTCTGAAAGAGCCATAGTGGCTTCAAAATCTCCCTTAGAGTCTTTCAGGGCTTTAATTTTATCCATCTCTAGGTACCTATAATAAAGGGTCCCATATTGGACAGCTGGGAGGCTAGATACCAAATAGCCAATAAGTCTAGCAACGTCACGAATTCTTAGTGAGAAAGCATTGTGGATACTAAACGTCAACAGTTCTTTAATCTTGTGTATCTTATCATCAGTGAGGGTGACAACCATCTTTACTGAGTCAATAACAAAACCCAAAAAGACAATTCTTTGTTGTGGGATAAGTTCAGATTTTTCTGGATGAATTACTAGTCCAAGCCTGTCGAGCATCTGAATAGAGTCAATAATATTGAGGGTACACTTTTGATATGTACTGCCCTGCAAGTATAAATCATCAATGTAGCCACTGACAATGTGATTCATCAACCTCAGATGAGACAGTGGTGGTTTCATCACTTTTGTGAATTTTCGAGGGCAAATGGATAGACCATTGGGGAAGACTGTATATTTATAAAGTGTTCCATTGTACATAAACTTAAGGTATTTCTGAAAATCAGGGTGTATTCGGACACTATAATAAGCATCCTTCAAATCCAATGATGCCATCCAACAATTTGGAGTCACAAGCCCTAAAATGGTACGTATTGTTTCCATTTTGAAATGTGAATTCTGGATGAATGAGTTTAATTTCTTCAAGTTAAGAATAAGCCTCATTGTTCCGTCCTTTTTAGGGATGGTAAAGATGGGTGATATAAATTCACCAGGCTCGTGGATGCATTGGACAATAACCCCTTTGTTTAGGAGGCTAGATATCTCCTTATCAACTAAGCTCTTATGACCTCTACTTATCGAGTTTGGGGGGTATGCCAGCTGATTTGGTGGTGATGAGATAAATTCAATACAGTCACCAGAGATAGTCTGGAGAATACTAACATCTGTAGTTAATTTCTCCCATTCATGTAGATAAAGAGATAACTGGCCCCCTTGAAAATGTGTGACCTTTGCACACAGATATGGGATTATGTAAGAATCGATGTATTCTGGCAAAATATTTACCTTTGTTTTGATGACATTCAGTTCTTGTTGGAATTCTTCTTGGTTGGGAAGCGAGTGTATTGTTGTTGATTTGTTCTGGGAGGAAAGGGATTCCCCCCTTTGCTCCCCAAAAAAGGCTTGTTGTTATAGTGACCTTTATATTGGCTAGTGTAGCGGTTCTTTTGAGAAGTACTCCCTCGGTGAGTGTTAGGTGTCACCTTATGCATGATTTTATTGGTCGTCTTGAGCTCCTGCAAGGTTTTGGGGAGATCCTCACCGAATAAAAGTTTCCCTGGCTTTAAAGTTCTAGAACAGGCCGGTTTGAATTCTTGGTTTAGGAATGGCCGTATAGCATCCCTTCGTTTGAAAGAGAGCTCTTTATGAACATGTCCGATTAAGGCAACAGAATCGGTCAGTCTAGGGATAATTTGTCTATAATTTGGAGATGTTTTCTTTTCCCTGTGGCTGAGCAAATCGTCTACTGTGACGATGACAGCACTAGACACCTTCAGTAGGGTGTCTTGTAGTACGGACATTCGAATGTCCGACCGTTTGGAATTTGCAGTCAGATTTCCCCATATCTCAGGGTTCACCTTGGGTACAGATAACTCTGTACAATTGACAGGTATCTTGTACTTCTGGAGAATTTCTTTGCGTTTGTCAACACTATATTCCGTCTGAAACTTATCATTGACAAGTTTTGATAATTTTTCAGATACCGGAGGTCCGGTTTCATCAGAAGAACTCAGAGATGTGGTAATTTGAGTCAGTAACTCATCATTATTTAACTCATCCTCTGGCTCTGATTGCTCATCGATAAGGCTGCCATTGCCAAATAAACTGAGCGCATCGTCATCATTTTCATCTGAAATTGAGACATGTGCTTCATCTGAAGCGTTTCTATCGTGTACTTCTTCTGAGGTAGTCGTTTTTGCTTTCTCTGAAGCAGATTCATTGACAGGGTGGTCAAGTTTCTTTCGTTTTGCGGTCGAGTCCGCCTGCGAACTCGACCGAGACTTGCGTTTTTGCTCAACAAGCTCACGCAACAATGTGTTAGAGGAGTTCATGCTATCTTGTATGGAATTAAGGACCGAAAGCATAGTCTTAGTAGTGCTCTGGTCCGGTTCAGTGCTTGCACCAGTCTTAATGGTGCTCTGGCCCGTTTCAGTGCTTGCCAGCTGCTCGTTTAGAGCGCCGTGACCTTCGGCGGCCATGCTTTTCACTACCTGAAAAAAGAGCGGGAAAAACGTAAAACGGAAAAAACAACAAATCAGGGCGATAAATCACACTTAGCTTTCCGCAGGTAGCGACACAGTGTGATATACCAGTGAGCTGAAGGTATTCTGGTAGGTTTCTTCGTTCGTGAACGTCAAAAAACAGAAACGAAACACGCTAAAACCATAAACTTCAGCCTTCTTCAACGCAAGGACCACACAACTGATTCGACGCATGCGCTGCACTCTCTCTCGTACCACTCCGTAACGACCATGGCTGATGACGAAATAGAATTACGCTTGTGGTTTGTTGCAGTTACGTCTCGAATCTGATTGGTCGCAGAACAATAAACATTCCAGAAATAATTTTAGGCGTTCACGGTTTAATGGGTTCACTGTAATGCAAAATAGCCGTTGCGTGATAAAGGTCTGACAAAAAATTATAAACCTACTATGTGAGACATAAAAATTCGCTATTTTATATTAACCTTTATTGGGTATTTTAATTTTTTGATAATTTGTTACCCGCGACTTTTACCCGCACCCGCACCTATTACTCGCACCCGCACCTATTACCCGCACCCGCGACTTTCAGTCGCGACTCGCGACTTTGAGTCGCGACTCGCGACCCGCGACAAAAAGTTACACTCCTTGACAAATAGTACAAATCATAGTACACAAGAAAGTTTTTGAAATATTGCTGATGGGATCGACATTTTCTGTTCACGGCTAAGCTGGGATTTTGCTTACGAATTAAAACTAGCTATGCCCAGACGCATTTCGTGGTGAAATCGTATTTTGCGAATATTAAAAGTAAAGTCTTTATATGTCAAGTCTAAAGTTTCAAAAATGTCATGTGTCAAATAAGGCCCACGTGATTCCAGATGTAATCTCTCGTTACACAAAGTTCAGAAAGTTTGTGGTGAGACATTCTGGCGAGGTGTATCTTCGTCATGTTGTTTCTCGCAATCTGCTTCATTTCCTGCTACCATGCAGTTGAAAGCAATTTAAACCCTTTGTATCTGGACCCTAATGGGTAAGCAGTGATCGTCTTGGATAAAAACTAGCACTCGTTGTCCTAAAAACTATGCCGTTTTCTTAAGTCGTAATGAATTCCGAATATGTAAAGGTTCATGCCTACTGAACATATATTCCGAGCCACACAACTAAAATTATCCACCTCTGGGTACCTTTCGAGCTTCATCTCAAGGACGACGACAGATTTATATAACAGTTAGTTCATTTGGTCTCACCAAGACCAAGAAATACACTTCTACGAGGTGTAGCTTCCTTGTGATTTGCTCCTGCATGTCGAGAACCAATAAAACCCACAAAACGTACGAATCAACACTACTAATTAAAATTTCACTTTCTTTAGATTTCATTCATTCATTCATTTATTATTTTCTCCAAACCTTTGCAGATGATAATACTTAGCAGCCTTACGATGCAAAGTTTACAGGATGCAAAGATACTAACTAGCTCTGTAGGATCCAGAGTCGCTGCTACGTGTTTGGGGGGGGGGGAGTCAATAGTTCAGAATAAAAAAATTCTCCCCCTCCCCCCGCCCCCCGTCCCCCGTCCCCCGTCTGTGAGCTCTGATAATAACGTATTATTACCCTCACTTGATGGTACGGTGGAACAAACAGCTCTGTTGGATCCAGCGTTGTTGTTAAGGGGGGAGGAGGGATCAGTAGTTTAGAATGAAAAACAATCCCCCCCCCCCGACAAACCGTCGGGCTCTATTTCATTACAAAATAAAGAGGGTGACCCTGGTCCACTGGCCAGGTTTAAAAATATGCCTTTTCATATAAAAATGGCGTTTCAGCACATAAATACACAGTCAGTTTTGTCATGTCATAGTGTCATCTATGAGTGTTGACCAATCACAGAGCACACGGAAGTTTCTACAATAATATTAAAAATATTGAGATAGTATCGATAATTCTTGAGGGCAAAGCTTCAGTTTGTTTACGGTATAATAAAAACCAACTGAATTTGAAGATCTCAATTTTATTGACTGGTAAAGCTGCCAGTACAACGGTTTCTTATGTAAAATCGCTTAGTTACTTAAGTATAAAGATCAGTAAAATCACATGAACATCTGTGTCACATGAGGAGCACGTGATCTTCATACGTTATCCAGGCATTTTGACGAGGTGTAGCTTTCGTCATGCTCGGTTTCTTGTGATTTGCTTCTGCATGCCGAGAACCATTCAAAGTATTGAAAACCCATAGAATGTACAGATGACTCTACTAATTTCACTTTTATTTATTACTTTATTTGCTTCTGTTTTTGTTTTATTCCGTATACACGCCACACGCCACACATTACGTGTGGCGTGTGGCCAAATATCAATCCGATCTCCGAACTAATGATGACAGTGATTTGGCGACAAAAAAAAAGCGTGAATCAGTCGAACCATCCCCACCATAAATGTAAATAGTAGAAGCAGTTCTCCGCTTCCGCGGTTATAAAGACCGTCATCTGATTAGTGCTCAAAACTAGAAAGCAGACGCGAACAACTTTTTCATTAGAGAAAGCTTTTGGATTAACAAATTGAAGCCCGCGATAAATAATTTACTGTAATCATGTAAAGTTCCTAGTAGTTGTGATCTTGTATTATTACCGCGACCTACTCTAAATTTACACGCGCGCGCGCGCGCGCCTTTAATCTATTTGAACTTGTCAAGTTATCGCGCTATTTCGTCATAGTTAACCGTTTATTGTAAGTGCATTATTTGAATTCATATTGACCTAACCGTTACCGTTATTGTCAAACTAGTGTACGCTCCTGAGGAAGGCCGCGACGGCCGAAACGTAGAGCAAATACAGCTAAAGACCTATATGAAGTTGGTTTCTTGACCTTTACAATTAGTTTATATATATATATATATAGCCGATAACGTGGACTCGCAACGACACTCAGCACATCAATCAAATGAAAATCCAAATGTAGACTTGTCTCCCACGCAGCCGTTATTTGTCTCGTCACGCAACGCTCCTCCCCGAGCAGCATTGCGTGACGAGACAAGTAACGGCTGCGTGGGAGACTAGTAGACTACCAGTAGTCCCTCACTTTTTCCTCAGGGATAGTAGAGCGAGTGAAACGCGAGAGCTCATGAAAATTACCCCACGCGAGAAAGGCAAGACGCGGCGGAGAGAGAGAAAGATGAGAGACCAAGCTTTTGACCTTATGCGTTGCTCTCACAACTCAAAATTCTGATTGGCTCTTCCTTGGCAATCTGTCAATATCTGTCAAAAACGCGCCAGCTGCTATCAACACTTCACATAATGTTAGTTTCTGTCAAGGGCTGACAAACTTCGGGCATGTCTGGAAAAAATTCCAAACCTAACATCGCAGAAACCGGAACAGACTCAAGCGCAGGTGGAGGCACTGTTGGCGGGGAAATATGTACTTGCGATAAGTGGATTTAGGAACAGTTTAATTAGCATGGCACAAACATCTGCGAACGCGAGCGTCCTCGTTATTTCTCCACTCAATAGCACTGTAGAAGAGCAGGCAAAAGAAATAAACGGCCTTGGGATAACATCGGTTCTCTTGAAACCAACTATAGCAGTGAGGATTGTTTGAAAGTTACATCGAAAGGAGAACTTCAAACCCGGATTTTCCCTTTAGATGAAGACTGCTTTTCCAAGAAGTTTATAGAGATCCTGAAAGCAGCGGAACCCCACTCGTGTAGTTATCGATCGATCTTTATTTATCGATATTTAACAACAGTTTTGCATGTCATGAATTTTGCACACACACGGGACGAAAGAGAACTTGATTGCTCACATGAAAACCAAGTTCGCAAACAACAGATCAGCCAAGCCACTTTTCTCAACGCCCGTTGTTCATGGATCTGAAAGAGATTCTTTGTTGATTCTCTTCGTTTAAAGTCTCCGTAATATGTATTACAATTGCAATCACAAACACGACAAAAGTCATTGCAACTTGGCTTATTTAGAGGCCTTCCAACGGATTTTTTCGGCGTCTCGGCCATCCATAAGTTCTCCGCGCGATTAGATGCGCTTAATTGGTTTGAAAGGCGACACGAACTTCACACACCAAAATCAGCCGGCCGTGAAGGGTCAAAAGCTTGAATGGGCTTTGTCTGAAGTCCCTCATTTTTATCTCCTGTAAGTTAAACAAAAAAGTAAAACTAGGAGTAATCGGAGATTAGGGTAGTGCGTTCGGCGGTTGAAAGGGGGGGGGGGGGGGGATTTTGTTTTTTGGTTATTGGGATAGATGAATGTCTATGGCATATTGTCAAATTAAGGGTTATTGTGTACAGTGAAACCTGTGTTTACTCTGTAAATGAAGACGGTAGGGAAAGTTTGGTAGTAGAAAAACAAATTAAATCCTTTGAAGTTTGTTGTAGTTGTCGGTAAAGAAAAGTGCTTGGCGGTCCCTTGGGAAAAGTGGAAAAAGTGCACCAAATTTGCATATGTCAAAACGGTAATTTGAAACCTGAAAACACGCTGGCGAAAGCGAAATTCGCAAGTATTTATATAAACAGACTATGCGCTTCTACAAATTCTCCGTTTTCTTTGTAGTTTCGCTCGCCAAATTAAGATTAAGCTTTTCCAAACTCCCAGCCTTCATTTCCAAGTTTTCCACCGCGCTAAAAAATCACAGAAAGTTTGGAGTGTCTCCGGGAATAAATAAGCCGCGTTTGGTTTCGCGAGCGTTCCATCGATCCATCCGCATAATCTCCATCAAAGTGAGAAAAACATTCGTCGCTTGATTCTTGCTCGTTTTCTGGCTTGAATCTCGCTCGTGTCCGGCCATAAATTTTCGAACGGGATGGCTTGAATATGGTCCGATTCAAGCTCAGTCAAGCCATCCGAATGTCACGGCGGTACATATGTCTCCCTCTATTCTTGCTCAATTCTCGTTTGTTTGTCTCGTTCGTGTCAGCCGAATCCGCCATGATTTGATTCTCGCTGATTAGCATATTTTATATGTTTTAGGACACACTAAGCGTGTTGTGAGCGTGTAATTCGGTGAAAACTGCAAAAAAGCTTCGAAAGCAGAAGGACGCACGAAAAGCACATTGAAATACACAATGTGAGCACGGATGAGATGAATGACCTTCAAGGATCGCCACGTGCGTTAGTTCGTCAAAGTGAGGCAAAACGTAAGCAAGCGCCTCAAAGCGAGGCAAACGTGTGTTGACGACGACGAACCAAATCAATCTCGAAAAAACCTCCCTTATCAGATGCACAGGACACCCAATAATGCACAGAATTCCCAACACAAATTAGGAGTTGCGTTCTCGTACCTCGAACGACAACAGGAGAATAATGTGGTCTAACATGCATTCTTTGTGCATTTTTGTTAGCAACATTTTTGTTAGATACTATTAATAGACTTTTTAGTGAATTTGTGGGGACATTCCTGTTGCATTTTTGTTAGCACATTTTTATCTCCTGTAAGTTAATGTTTAACTTACAGGAGAATTATGTGGGCTAAGGGACGGACCATTAGAAAAAAAGTGATGGAGGGGGGGGGGGGGGGGGGGGGCGGAACCAAAAAAACAATTCGTGCAAGGGAAAATGCCAGGAAAAAAAATTCGTGCAAAGTTCAAGGCAAAGAAAAAAATTCATGCAGAAGGAGAAGTCCTATTGTGATTGTTATTTAACATATAAAAGCTGTCAAAGTGCGTATTGAAAATAGCGCTCTTGGCGTTTCAAAAATTCAAAACATTCTTGGGGCCTTCTTATTCTATTATTTATAAATAAAGACATTTGATAGTGTTCATTGAAGTGTTTACCTCACACTGCATGAAATGACAACTATAAAGTGATATTATGAATTCATATTTTCAATTCAATAGCCGGAAAACGCAAATTTCAGTTGCCAACATGCAAAACTAGAGGCGGATCCAGGGGAGGGGTTGAGAGGGTTGCAACCCCCCCCCCCCCCCCCTCCTTTGAGCAGCATTTTTTTTTTATTTGTTTGACTCTAATCATAAAAATAATAGAATAAAATTGGTTATACGTAGTTATTTCACTTCCACCAATTAACTGATTGTCAAGTTAGGAAAAGATAATATACATTTTGCGACAGTAGGACGTTAACATTTGAAAAGATCGTGTCACTGGAATCCAATGGATCATTTAAAAAAATCTGTGACTATTCTTGATTCCCTGATTATTCAAATGCAAGACCGATTTTCTGACGAGGATCGCCACGCCTCTCACCTGCTTTATTTAGTACCATCAATCATAGTCAATAACACCCTGGAGCTATCTGATGAAACAGATGGCATGTTGTACTGGGAGAAAGACCTTCCATTTCCCAAATCCCTTGGGAATGAGCTGCGAAGATGGCAAACTATGTGGCAGTCAGCAGAGAAGGAACTTCCAAGCAATCTTCTACTAGCACTTGGTGCGTGTGAGGAGGATGCTTTTCCAAACATCCATCGTCATCTTCTCATTGCATGCACCCTACCAATCACAATTTAATTATGACCTTGGCCTGATGTTTTGTTATAATTTTCCAAAGTTTATACAGTCAAAAAGCCGAAAACGGTTACGAGCCACCTGAACTTACAGGAGAATTATGTGGGCTAACATGCATTCTTCTTGCATATTTCTTAGCAACATTTTTGTTAGTTAACCAAATTTTTCGCATTTTTGTTAGCACATTTTTGTGAGATAGCATCAAACTGAG
This sequence comes from Cladopsammia gracilis, assembly GCA_022457155.1. Taxonomy (NCBI): domain Eukaryota; kingdom Metazoa; phylum Cnidaria; class Anthozoa; order Scleractinia; family Dendrophylliidae; genus Cladopsammia; species Cladopsammia gracilis. The sequence goes on along the minus strand of JAJGOT010000439.1, from coordinate 473,626 downwards.
AACACAGAAGTGGAGTAGCATGTTTTTTGATAGCGGTTTAGCGAGCGCACGTTTGTGGCCTGAAGCCATATATTCATAGGTTGATTTAGTTAACTGAGATTTTAGAGAACGTTACAAGAGACAGCAATTTGTCTGGCTCTATTTTATCAAAAATTCAAGCTCTCGGTATTTCATTAATTTTAATACAGTGGTTTCTTGACTTGCCGTGACCTTCATCTGAAGAAATATGCGTGTTAAATTTCATATACGCAGTTTTGAAAATGCCTCGGCATATATATTTGGCACGCTGGAATATCCTTTACAATGTGTTTTATGTTTGTCCAATCTGGTTTGTCAAACTGGTTGCTTCAGGACATTTGGTATTATTTATAGCACTACGTTCTAAAGAAAGGGAAAAGAGAGTAATTCCTGAACGAATCGTTGTAAGCTTGTAAGTTTAAGTTTAATACAATTCTGAACAGAAAATAACGTGTTTATTAATTTCCACGTTATATCGCCAAATGCCACCAAATATACAACTAAATTGGATAAAAAGATTCTAAAGAGAAAAACAGAAGCAGTGGTTCGGAGAAAAAGTGCGGGATTAGAAGAATCGGGAAGTTGATAACGATTCATCAATTTTGATTTCGTGACAGGCGGTCAAGAAATATTCAAAGTTTCGATCCTGGTTGAATTTTGAGATTTGAAGTCGTCATTTTGTCTTTTTAATTCGTATTTCTCTGCGTTCATCACTTTTGGCGATTTTTTCTTCCTATTTTCAGATGATAAGGAAAAGCTAAAGCAAGCTCCTGGCCATAATCATAAAAACAGGCACGATATTTCTGTCGGGACAGTGTCCCTTTAAGTTAAAAATGTTCTCGGTTAATTTACCTTATTTGCTTATAAGTTAGAAAAGACTGACTAAACAACAAGATGTTTTATGAACTAGTGCTTTTAATTTCATTGTAGGTTGACAAACGAATATAGAATTTATCAATAAGCGTGCCTGTAAAAGTGATCAGAAACAATTTCACGAACGCTGTATGTAAGATGTGAATAAAATAATTTTATTTCATCAAGGGGACTGTTTTACTGTAGACTAAGCGACAAAAAGTGAGTTATTAGTATAGTAGAACATTTCTTCTGATTCTCGTACAGTATACGGTGTCAGGATTACACTGATGTATTTTGCCAGTTGGCCCGCTTTGATATTGGTTCACTGATTTTTGTTAATTTTAAGGCTCAAACCTATGCTTGTCAAATAGGCTTAAAATGTCAAACGATACAAGCCAGTGTCAAACAGTTAGGTTTCAGTGAGGTTCCGAGTTTTGGTTAATTTTTGTTTTTACTTTTTTAGGCCACATTTTGGTTCATTTTGGTCTGTTTTTTGATCAGAAACTCGTGGCGCCCGGGTAGTACTTAGATTTTTCGTATCGATGGTTTTAATATATCTGGTATTCGAATCTGTGTCTGTGGAATGGCTTATTTACGCTTCACGAACTTTTTATGTAGTATAAAAAGACCACATGTCAAACACGACTCCCACTAGTCGCAAAAAGTATAAGCCTTTAAAATAGCCAGTTTCCCAAGCAGTATGTCTACGAGGTATTTGTCCCTTGCTATAGATCACTGTATTAGGATGTGAAGTCGCAATTATCTATCTATACTTCTGTGTACTTTGCTCGATTGACTCATTGATCTTGGGATAATAATCTCCCTGATGACAGCGTAACAGCTAAAAATGTTTCATTATCGAAGCTCTGTCGTTTGCAAAATAGAGAACTTTTAGGGTGCAGATGGTCTATAAACATCTTTTCATATTTAATAAAACTGAGCCAAGGAGTTGACAGTTTGACATGAAAATTGGGTGGAACTTAGCCTTTATACCTCGCCGTTCGCGTTTTAAAAATAAGTGGCGTCTTGCGCGACTATCGCGCAATGCGCAGAACGTGTGCGTAACAACAATAAGATGCACCGTCCTTGAATTTGTCAAATTTGAATTTGAATTTGTCAAATTTGTCCTTGAATTTGTCAAATTTGAAAGAGCTGGGAGCAGTATTTCGATCACACGGCGGGTAACAGAAAAGCTAAACTGAAGCGCGCAAATCAAGAAACTCTCTCTCCCCCCCACACCCCCCTTCCCTCCCCGTGTGGTGTTTTAGTCAGGATCTAGGAATCTCATTTGTCTTGGCACATAGTAACTACAACTTTATTGCCCTGTTATTTTTGTAACTTGATGCGTAAAAAAGAAGGTTTAATAGTGCATTCTATTCATATGTCAAGCTATCTATTAATACATGGCAATCCAGCGCCTAATCGGAGTATAAACCACTGCTTCAGTTCCGCAGCCGTCTTTTCGTGTCTTGACAAATAGTACAAATCATAGTACACAAGAAAGTTTTTGAAATATTGCTGATAGGATCGACATTTTCTGTTCACGGCTAAGCTGAGATTTTGCTTACGAATTAAAACTAGCTATGCCCAGACGCATTTCGTGGTGAAATCGTATTTTGCGAATATTAAAAGTAAAGTCTTTATATGTCAAGTCTAAAGTTTCAAAAATGTCATGTGTCAAATAAGGCCCACGTGATTCCAGATGTAATCTCTCGTTACACAAAGTTCAGAAAGTTTGTGGTGAGACATTCTGGCGAGGTGTATCTTCGTCATGTTGTTTCTCGCAATCTGCTTCATTTCCTGCTTCCATGCAGTTGAAAGCAATTTAAACCCTTTGTATCTGGACCCTAATGGGTAAGTAGTGATCGTCTTGGATAAAAACTAGCACTCGTTGTCCTAAAAACTATGCCGTTTTCTTAAGTCGTAATGAATTCCGAATATGTAAAGGTTCATGCCTACTGAACATATATTCCGAGCCACACAACTAAAATTATCCACCTCTGGGTACCTTTCGAGCTTCATCTCAAGGACGACGACAGATTTATATAACAGTCAGTTCATTTGGTCCCACCAAGACCAAGAAATACACTTCTACGAGGTGTAGCTTCCTTGTGATTTGCTCCTGCATGTCGAGAACCATTAAAACCCACAAAACGTACGAATCAACACTACTAATTAAAATTTCACTTTCTTTAGATTTCATTCATTCATTCATTTATTATTTTCTCCAAACCTTTGCAGATGATAATACTTAGCAGCCTTACGATGCAAAGTTTACAGGATGCAAAGATACTAACTAGCTCTGTAGGATCCAGAGTCGCTGCTACGTGTTTGGGGGGGGGGGGGGAGTCAATAGTTCAGAATAAAAAAATTCTCCCCCTCCCCCCGCCCCCCGTCCCCCGTCCCCCGTCTGTGAGCTCTGATAATAACGTATTATTACCCTCACTTGATGGTACGGTGGAACAAACAGCTCTGTTGGATCCAGCGTTGTTGTTAAGGGGGGAGGAGGGATCAGTAGTTTAGAATGAAAAACAACCCCCCCCCCCCCGACAAACCGTCGGGCTCTATTTTCATTACAAAATAAAGAGGGTGACCCTGGTCCACTGGCCAGGTTTAAAAATATGCCTTTTCATATAAAAAAATGGCGTTTCAGCACATAAATGCACAGTCAGTTTTGTCATGTCATAGTGTCATCTATGAGTGTTGACCAATCACAGAGCACACGGAAGTTTCTACAATAATATTAAAAATATTGAGATAGTATCGATAATTCTTGAGGGCAAAGCTTCAGTTTCTTTACGGTATAATAAAAACCAACTGAATTTGAAGATCTCAATTTTATTGACTGGTAAAGCTGCCAGTACAACGGTTTCTTATGTAAAATCGCTTAGTTACTTAAGTATAAAGATCAGTAAAATCACATAAACATCTGTGTCACATGAGGAGCACGTGATCTTCATACGTTATCCAGGCATTTTGACGAGGTGTAGCTTTCGTCATGCTCGGTTTCTTGTGATTTGCTTCTGCATGCCGAGAACCATTCAAAGTATTGAAAACCCATAGAATGTACAGATGACTCTACTAATTTCACTTTTATTTATTACTTTATTTGCTTCTGTTTTTGTTTTATTCCGTATACACGCCACACGCCACACATTACGTGTGGCGTGTGGCCAAATATCAATCCGATCTCCGAACTAATGATGACAGTGATTTGGCGACAAAAAAAAAGCGTGAATCAGTGGAACCATCCCCACCATAAATGTAAATAGTAGAAGCAGTTCTCCGCTTCCGCGGTTATAAAGACCGTCATCTGATTAGTGCTCAAAACTAGAAAGCAGACGCGAACAACTTTTTCATTAGAGAAAGCTTTTGGATTAACAAATTGAAGCCCGCGATAAATAATTTACTGTAATCATGTTAAGTTCCTAGTAGTTGTGATCTTGTATTATTACCGCGACCTACTCTAAATTTACACGCGCGCGCGCGCGCCTTTAATCTATTTGAACTTGTCAAGTTATCGCGCTATTTCGTCATAGTTAACCGTTTATTGTAAGTGCATTATTTGAATTCATATTGACCTAACCGTTACCGTTATTGTCAAACTAGTGTACGCTCCTGAGGAAGGCCGCGACGGCCGAAACGTAGAGCAAATACAGCTAAAGACCTATATGAAGTTGGTTTCTTGACCTTTACAATTAGTTTATATATATATATATAGCCGATAACGTGGACTCGCAACGACACTCAGCACATCAATCAAATGAAAATCCAAATGTAGACTTGTCTCCCACGCAGCCGTTATTTGTCTCGTCACGCAACGCTCCTCCCCGAGCAGCATTGCGTGACGAGACAAGTAACGGCTGCGTGGGAGACTAGTAGACTACCAGTAGTCCCTCACTTTTTCCTCAGGGATAGTAGAGCGAGTGAAACGCGAGAGCTCATGAAAATTACCCCACGCGAGAAAGGCAAGACGCGGCGGAGAGAGAGAAAGATGAGAGACCAAGCTTTTGACCTTATGCGTTGCTCTCACAACTCAAAATTCTGATTGGCTCTTCCTTGGCAATCTGTCAATATCTGTCAAAAACGCGCCAGCTGCTATCAACACTTCACATAATGTTAGTTTCTGTCAAGGGCTGACAAACTTCGGGCATGTCTGGAAAAAATTCCAAACCTAACATTGCAGAAACCGGAACAGACTCAAGCGCAGGTGGAGGCACTGTTGGCGGGGAAATATGTACTTGCGATAAGTGGATTTAGGAACAGTTTAATTAGCATGGCACAAACATCTGCGAACGCGAGCGTCCTCGTTATTTCTCCACCCAATAGCACTGTAGAAGAGCAGGCAAAAGAAATAAACGGCCTTGGGATAACATCGGTTCTCTTGAAACCAACTATAGCAGTGAGGATTGTTTGAAAGTTACATCGAAAGGACAACTTCAAACCCGGATTTTCCCTTTAGCTGAAGACTGCTTTTCCAAGAAGTTTACAGAGATCCTGAAAGCAGCGGAACCCCACTCGTGTAGTTATCGATCGATCTTTATTTATCGATATTTAACAACAGTTTTGCATGTCATGAATTTTGCACACACACGGGACGAAAGAGAACTTGATTGCTCACATGAAAACCAAGTTCGCAAACAACAGATCAGCCAAGCCACTTTTCTCAACGCCCGTTGTTCATGGATCTGAAAGAGATTCTTTGTTGATTCTCTTCGTTAAAGTCTCCGTAATATGTATTACAATTGCAATCACAAACACGACAAAAGTCATTGCAACTTGGCTTATTTAGAGGCCTTCCAACGGATTTTTTCGGCGTCTCGGCCATCCATAAGTTCTCCGCGCGATTAGATGCGCTTAATTGGTTTGAAAGGCGACACGAACTTCACACACCAAAATCAGCCGGCCGTGAAGGGTCAAAAGCTTGAATGGGCTTTGTCTGAAGTCCCTCATTTTTATCTCCTGTAAGTTAAACAAAAAAGTAAAACTAGGAGTAATCGGAGATTAGGGTAGTGCGTTCGGCGGTTGAAAGGGGGGGGGGGGGGGGGGGGGGGGGGATTTTGTTTTTTGGTTATTGGGATAGATGAATGTCTATGGCATATTGTCAAATTAAGGGTTATTGTGTACAGTGAAACCTGTGTTTACTCTGTAAATGAAGACGGTAGGGAAAGTTTGGTAGTAGAAAAACAAATTAAATCCTTTGAAGTTTGTTGTAGTTGTCGGTAAAGAAAAGTGCTTGGCGGTCCCTTGGGAAAAGTGGAAAAAGTGCACCAAATTTGCATATGTCAAAACGGTAATTTGAAACCTGAAAACACGCTGGCGAAAGCGAAATTCGCAAGTATTTATATAAACAGACTATGCGCTTCTACAAATTCTCCGTTTTCTTTGTAGTTTCGCTCGCCAAATTAAGATTAAGCTTTTCCAAACTCCCAGCCTTCATTTCCAAGTTTTCCACCGCGCTAAAAAATCACAGAAAGTTTGGAGTGTCTCCGGGAATAAATAAGCCGCGTTTGGTTTCGCGAGCGTTCCATCGATCCATCCGCATAATCTCCATCAAAGTGAGAAAAACATTCGTCGCTTGATTCTTGCTCGTTTTCTGGCTTGAATCTCGCTCGTGTCCGGCCATAAATTTTCGAACGGGATGGCTTGAATATGGTCCGATTCAAGCTCAGTCAAGCCATCCGAATGTCACGGCGGTACATATGTCTCCCTCTATTCTTGCTCAATTCTCGTTTGTTTGTCTCGTTCGTGTCAGCCGAATCCGCCATGATTTGATTCTCGCTGATTAGCATATTTTATATGTTTTAGGACACACTAAGCGTGTTGTGAGCGTGTAATTCGGTGAAAACTGCAAAAAAGCTTCGAAAGCAGAAGGACGCACGAAAAGCACATTGAAATACACAATGTGAGCACGGATGAGATGAATGACCTTCAAGGATCGCCACGTGCGTTAGTTCGTCAAAGTGAGGCAAAACGTAAGCAAGCGCCTCAAAGCGAGGCAAACGTGTGTTGACGACGACGAACCAAATCAATCTCGAAAAAACCTCCCTTTTCAGATGCACAGGACACCCAATAATGCACAGAATTCCCAACACAAATTAGGAGTTCCGTTCTCGTACCTCGAACGCAATAAAGTACAACAGGAGAATAATGTGGTCTAACATGCATTCTTTGTGCATTTTTGTTAGCAACATTTTTGTTAGATACTATTAATAGACTTTTTAGTGAATTTGTGGGGACATTCCTGTTGCATTTTTGTTAGCACATTTTTATCTCCTGTAAGTTAATGTTTAACTTACAGGAGAATTATGTGGGCTAAGGGACGGACCATTAGAAAAAAAGTGATGGAGGGGGGGGGGGGGGGGAACCAAAAAAACAATTCGTGCAAGGGAAAATGCCAGGAAAAAAAATTCGTGCAAAGTTCAAGGCAAAGAAAAAAATTCATGCAGAAGGAGAAGTCCTATTGTGATTGTTATTTAACATATAAAAGCTGTCAAAGTGCGTATTGAAAATAGCGCTCTTGGCGTTTCAAAAATTCAAAACATTCTTGGGGCGTTCTTATTCTATTATTTATAAATAAAGACATTTGATAGTGTTCATTGAAGTGTTTACCTTACACTGCATGAAATGACAACTATAAAGTGATATTATGAATTCATATTTTCAATTCAATAGCCGGAAAACGCAAATTTCAGTTGCCAACATGCAAAACTAGAGGCGGATCCAGGGGAGGGGTTGAGAGGGTTGCAACCCCCCCCCCCCCCCCCTTTGAGCAGCATTTTTTTTTATTTGTTTGACTCTAATCATAAAAATAATAGAATAAAATTGGTTATACGTAGTTATTTCACTTCCACCAATTAACTGATTGTCAAGTTAGGAAAAGATAATATACATTTTGCGACAGTAGGACGTTAACATTTGAAAAGATCGTGTCACTGGAATCCAATGGATCATTTAAAAAAATCTGTGACTATTCTTGATTCCCTGATTATTCAAATGCAAGACCGATTTTCTGACGAGGATCGCCACGCCTCTCACCTGCTTTATTTAGTACCATCAATCATAGTCAATAACACCCTGGAGCTATCTGATGAAACAGATGGCATGTTGTACTGGGAGAAAGACCTTCCATTTCCCAAATCCCTTGGGAATGAGCTGCGAAGATGGCAAACTATGTGGCAGTCAGCAGAGAAGGAACTTCCAAGCAATCTTCTACTAGCACTTGGTGCGTGTGAGGAGGATGCTTTTCCAAACATCCATCGTCATCTTCTCATTGCATGCACCCTACCAATCACAATTTAATTATGACCTTGGCCTGATGTTTTGTTATAATTTTCCAAAGTTTATACAGTCAAAAAGCCGAAAACGGTTACGAGCCACCTGAACTTACAGGAAAATTATGTGGGCTAACATGCATTCTTCTTGCATATTTCTTAGCAACATTTTTGTTAGTTAACCAAATTTTTCGCATTTTTGTTAGCACATTTTTGTGAGATAGCATCAAACTGAGAACACAGAAGTGGAGTAGCATGTTTTTTGATTAGCGGTTTAGCGAGCGCACGTTTGTGGCCTGAAGCCATATATTCATAGGTTGATTTAGTTAACTGAGATTTTAGAGAACGTTACAAGAGACAGCAATTTGTTTGGCTCTATTTTATCAAAAATTCAAGCTCTCGGTATTTCATTAATTTTAATACAGTGGTTTCTTGACTTGCCGTGACCTTCATCTGAAGAAATATGCGTGTTAAATTTCATATACGCAGTTTTGAAAATGCCTCGGCATATATATTTGGCACGCTGGAATATCCTTTACAATGTGTTTTATGTTCGTCCAATCTGGTTTGTCAAACTGGTTGCTTCAGGACATTTGGTATTATTTATAGCACTACGTTCTAAAGAAAGGGAAAAGAGAGTAATTCCTGAACGAATCGTTGTAAGCTTGTAAGTTTAAGTTTAATACAATTCTGAACAGAAAATAACGTGTTTATTTATTTCCACGTTATATCGCCAAATGCCACCAAATATACAACTAAATTGGATAAAAAGATTCTAAAGAGAAAAACAGAAGCAGTGGTTCGGAGAAAAAGTGCGGGATTAGAAGAATCGGGAAGTTGATAACGATTCATCAATTTTGATTTCGTGACAGGCGGTCAAGAAATATTCAAAGTTTCGATCCTGGTTGAATTTTGAGATTTGAAGTCGTCATTTTGTCTTTTTAATTCGTATTTCTCTGCATTCATCACTTTTGGCGATTTTTTCTTCCTATTTTCAGATGATAAGGAAAAGCTAAAGCAAGCTCCTGGCCATAATCATAAAAACAGGCACGATATTTCTGTCGGGACAGTGTCCCTTTAAGTTAAAAATGTCCTCGGTTAATTTACCTTATTTGCTTATAAGTTAGAAAAGACTGACTAAACAACAAGATGTTTTATGAACTAGTGCTTTTAATTTCATTGTAGGTTGACAAACGAATATAGAATTTATCAATAAGCGTGCCTGTAAAAGTGATCAGAAACAATTTCACGAACGCTGTATGTAAGATGTGAATAAAATAATTTTATTTCATCAAGGGGACTGTTTTACTGTAGACTAAGCGACAAAAAGTGAGTTATTAGTATAGTAGAACATTTCTTCTGATTCTCGTACAGTATACGGTGTCAGGATTACACTGATGTATTTTGCCAGTTGGCACGCTTTGATTTTGGTTCACTGATTTTTGTTAATTTTAAGGCTCAAACCTATGCTTGTCAAATAGGCTTAAAATGTCAAACGATACAAGCCAGTGTCAAACAGTTAGGTTTCAGTGAGGTTCCGAGTTTTGGTTAATTTTTGTTTTTACTTTTTTAGGCCACATTTTGGTTCATTTTGGTCTGTTTTTTGATCAGAAACTCGTGGCGCCCGGGTAGTACTTGGTATTCGAATCTGTGTCTGTGGAATGGCTTATTTACGCTTCACGAACTTTTTATGTAGTATAAAAAGACCACATGTCAAACACGACTCCCACTAGTCGCAAAAAGTATAAGCCTTTAAAATAGCCAGTTTCCCAAGCAGTATGTCTACGAGGTATTTGTCCCTTGCTATAGATCACTGTATTAGGATGTGAAGTCGCAATTATCTATCTATACTTCTGTGTACTTTGCTCGATTGACTCATTGATCTTGGGATAATAATCTCCCTGATGACAGCGTAACAGCTAAAAATGTTTCATTATCGAAGCTCTGTCGTTTGCAAAATAGAGAACTTTTAGGGTGCAGATGGTCTATAAACATCTTTTCATATTTAATAAAACTGAGCCAAGGAGTTGACAGTTTGACATGAAAATTGGGTGGAACTTAGCCTTTATACCTCGCCGTTCGCGTTTTAAAAATAAGTGGCGTCTTGCGCGACTATCGCGCAATGCGCAGAACGTGTGCGTAACAACAATAAGATGCACCGTCCTTGAATTTGTCAAATTTGAATTTGATTTTGTCAAATTTGTCCTTGAATTTGTCAAATTTGAAAGAGCTGGGAGCAGTATTTCGATCACACGGCGGGTAACAGAAATCAAGAAACTCTCTCTCCCCCCCACACCCCCCTTCCCTCCCCGTGTGGTGTTTTAGTCAGGATCTAGGAATCTCATTTGTCTTGGCACATAGTAACTACAACTTTATTGCCCTGTTATCTTTGTAACTTGATGCGTAAAAAAAGAAGGTTTAATAGTGCATTCTATTCATATGTCAAGCTATCTATTAATACATGGCAATCCAGCGCCTAATCGGAGTATAAACCACTGCTTCAGTTCCGCAGCCGTCTTTTCGTGTCTTGACAAATAGTACAAATCATAGTACACAAGAAAGTTTTTGAAATATTGCTCATAGGATCGACACTTTCTGTTCAGGGCTAAGCTGAGATTTTGCTTACGAATTAAAACTAGCTATGTCCAGACGGATTTCGCTCTGATAAAAACGTATTATTACCCTCACTTGATGGTACGGTGGAACAAACAGCTCTGTTGGATCCAGCGTTGTTGCTAAGGGGGGAGGAGGGATCAGTAGTTTAAAATGAAAAACACTGAATTCCCCCCCCCCCCCCCCCCCCCCCCCCTCGACAAACCTTCGGGCTCTATTTTCATTACAAAATAAAGAGGGTGACCCTGGTCCACTGGCCAGGTTTAAAAATATGCCTTTTCATATAAAAAAAATGGCGTTTCAGCACATAAATACACAGTCAGTTTTGTCATGTCATAGTGTCATCTATGAGTGTTGACCAATCACAGAGCACATGGAAGTTTCTACAATAATATTAAAAATATAAAGATAGTATCGATAATTCTTGAGGGCAAAGCTTCAGTTTCTTTACGGTATAATAAAAACCAACTGAATTTTGAAGATCTCAATTTTATTGACTGGTAAATCTGCCACCACAACGGTTTCTTATGTAAAATCGCTTAGTTACTTAAGTATAAAGATCAGTAAAATCACATAAACATCTGTGTCACATGAGGAGCACGTGATCTTCATACGTTATCCAGGCATTTTGACGAGGTGTAGCTTTCGTCATGCTCGGTTTCTTGTGATTTGCTTCTGCATGCCGAGAACCATTCAAAGTATTGAAAACCCATAGAATGTACAGATGACTCTACTATATTTCACTTTTATTTATTACTTTATTTGCTTCTGTTTTTGTTTTATTCCGTATACACGCCACACGCCACACATTACGTGTGGCGTGTGGCCAAATATCAATCCGATCTCCGAACTAATGATGACAGTGCTTTGGCGACAAAAAAAAAAAAAACGTGAATCAGTCGAACCATCCCCACCATAAATGTAAATAGTAGAAGCAGTTCTCCGCTTCCGCGGTTATAAAGACCGTCATCTGATTAGTGCTCAAAACTAGAAAGCAGACGCGAACAACTTTTTCGCCCTCATATATATATATATATATATATATATATATATATATATATATATATATATATATATATATATATATATATATATATATATATGTACAAATATGTATACAATGTGCCCTCCCGGTTATTACCATAATGGCTTTATGGCAACTCCTGAACTTGGGGATATATATAATATATATATATATATATATATATATATATGGGCATATATATATATATATATATATATATATATATATATATATGGGCATATATAAATATATATATATATATATATATATATGGGCATATATAAATATATATATATATATATATATATATATACAATCAGGGAAAGCGGTGACGTCTTCATCGGCTATTGAGAGTGCTCAACTGGATAAACCGGAGCAATATAAAAGCATACGAAGTAGTTAAGATTGTAAAAACATTTTATCTGCTACTCGGATAACCTATATATCAAGACGCATTAAATACAAGCGGATATCGATTTGACCTCACTTTCAAAGAAACGCCACAAAAACGTAAAAGAAAACGGCAAAGAAACATTACGTGGTACAACCCACCTTACAACAAAAACGTTGAAACAAACGTAGGAAAATGCTTTCTCAACCTTGTCGATCAACACTTTCCCAAAACAAATCCGCTGCATAAAATCTTCAATCGAAACACGTTGAAACTAAGCTACAGCTGCATGAGTAATGTCAAGACCATCATTACCAACCACAACAAAGCAGTAATACGCAAATCAAAGCCAATTGAAATCCAAAAGTCTAATTGCAAGTGCCGCAACAAATCCACGTGTCCCATGAATGGCAATTGCGAGGACACAAGTATCATATATCAAGCAGTGGTATCTACATCAAACACAATAGAAACATATATCGGACTGTGTGACACTACATTTAAAGTTAGATATAACAATCATATATGCTCATTCAAACACGATAGATATAGACACGTAACCGAACTCAGTAAATATATATGGAGCCTTAAAGATCAAAACATCAAGTACAACATCACATGGAGAAAAGTAAAACAAACCATCGCATATACAAATGTAAGCAAAAAGTGCAGTTTATGCTTATGGGAAAAATTTTTTATCATCTGCAAACCCAATATGGCTTCGCTAAATAAGAGGAGCGAATTGATGTCAAAATGTAGACACGCGAACAAATTTCTACTCAACACCTCCATAACCTGAATGTTTATATTGTAATATACCCACTTAAACCTTGCGCTTATACGTATTTAGTTACACAAACGATCTATTGTTCTGTATCCCGTTGAATTTCTATTTTTGTATTTTTTTGAATTTTTGGCAGTTGCCTGATGATCGTGTTGCTTGCAACACGTGAAACTCCGAGTAGCAGATAAAATGTTTTTACAATCTTAACTACTTCGTATGCTTTTATATATATATATATATATATATATATAGCCGATAATGCGGACTCGCAACGACACTCAGCACATCAATCAAATGAAAATCCAAATGTAGACTACTAGTCTCCCACGCAGCTGTTATTTGTCTCGTCACGCAACGCTCCTCCCCGAGCAGCATTGCGTGACGAGACAAATAACGGCTGCGTGGGAGACTAGTAGACTACGAGTAGTCCCTCACTTTTTCCTCAGGGATAGTAGAGCGAGTGAAACGCGAGCGCTCGTGAAAATTACCCCACGCGAGAAAGGCAAGACGCGGCGGGGAGAGAGAAAGATGAGAGACCAAGCTTTTGACCTTATGCGTTGCTCTCACAACTCAAAATTCTGATTGGCTCTTCCTTGGCAATCTGTCAATATCTGTCAAAAACGCGCCAGCTGCTATCAACACTTCACATAATTTTGGTTTCTGTCAAGGGCTGACAAACTTCGGGCATGTCTGGAAAAAATTCCAAACATAACTTCGTGGGAACCGGAACAGACTCAAACGCAGCGGTGGAGGCACTGTTGGCGGGAAAAGATGTACTTGCGATACGTCTAACCGGATTTAGGAACAGTTTAATTAGCATGGCACAAACATCTGCGAACGCGAGCGTCCTCGTTATTTCTCCACTCAATAGCACTGTAGAAGAGCAGGCAAAAGAAATAAACGGCCTTGGGATAACATCGGTTCACCTGAAACCAACTATAGCAGTGAGGATTGTTTGAAAGTTACATCGAAAGGAAAACTTCAAACCCGGATTTCCGCTTTAGCTGAAGACTGCTTTTCCAAGAAGTTTACAGAGATCCTGAAAGCAGCGGAACCCCACTCGTGTAGTTATCGATCGATCTTTATTTATCGATATTTAACAACAGTTTTGCATGTCATGAATTTTGCACACACACGGGACGAAAGAGAACTTGATTGCTCACATGAAAACCAAGTTCGCAAACAACAGATCAGCCAAGCCACTTTTCTCAACACCCGTTGTTCATGGATCTGAAAGAGATTCTCTGTTGATACTATTCGTTTAAAGTCTACGTAATATGTATTACAATTGCAATCACAAACACGACAAAAGTCATTGAAACTTGGCTTATTTAGAGGCCTTCCAACGGATTTTTTCGGCGTCTCGGCCATCCATAAGTTCTCCGCGCGAAACAGCCGCGAAAAAAAAGTATCTGTGTTTTCTTTTACTTGTAATAAAAATCCCCCGCCGTTTACCAATGACCTCAATAAGAGAAGGAATGCCATTAGATGCGCTTAATTGGTTTGAAAGGCGACACGAACTTCACAAATAAAATGAATATATTCCTTACTGTACGGTCAGCCTTTCATTTTATTTGTTTATAATTATTTCTGCTGATCAGATCCTTCACAAGGATCCAGTACTTCTAATTTGTCGAGTGGTCGTTTCATTTACAAATTGTATTACGAACTTCACACACCAAAATCAGCCGGCCGTGAAGGGTCAAAAGCTTGAATGGGCTTTGTCTGAAGTCCCTCATTTTTATCTCATGTAAGTTAAACAAAAAGTAAAATAAAGTACAACAGGAGAATAATGTGGTCTAACATGCATTCTTTGTGCATTTTTGTTAGCAACATTTTTGTTAGATACTATTAATAGACTTTTTAGTGAATTTGTGGGGACATTCCTGATGCATTTTTGTTAGCACATTTTTATCTCCTGTAAGTTAATGTTTAAGGTGGCTCGTAACAGTTTTTTGGCGCGCGCCGACTGGGTTCTAAACACGCGCGGAACACACGAAAAAAATACAACTTGACAGCAATAAAAAAATGGCGACCGAACAGTATTTTCTCATTTGAAGTTTTCGTTCATTTGGCAGGCTGTTTATTTTACCGAGCTCGAAAAAAAAAAAGCTTCCTTTCTGTGATCTTCGAACCGGCTTCTGGTTTGGCTGATCATAACGCAGAACACAGAGATCTTAGCGAGCAAACACTGATAAACACGATCGACATTAACGCGGCGCCATGCACGTATAATTAACAACTAAAATAATTATCATTATTAAGCTTCAAAAATAAACTTTATTTCGAACCAGTTGAAATAATATATCATACACAGGACTAGTTAGATGTATAAGAGTTCATCAGACTAAGTTTTTACCAAAATAACATTAAGGCTACAAAAATATAAACAAGCACGAAGTAGAAACGAATGAATACAAAGCGAAGTTACGTGTAATAAAAAGGAAAATAAACGGAATAAGTATCGGGTATAATGAAACTACAGCTGAGAAATGTAGCCATCAAGACAAACTGTAAACTCAACATGAACCAAGGTTTGTAGAATCATATTTTCCTTAGTTTGGAAAAGATTTGAAAGTACTTACAGCTATTCTCATGCAGCAAGTCTCCAACGTATGCCTGCTCAATTCAGACGCCACGAAGAACGAAACATTCGTGATTATGGACAAAAAAACTTAATTACTGTGACTTTGAGAACAAATCAAAGCTGGGACTAGACTTCAAAGTGAATTGTAGAACTTTCAACAAAACATCAAGCTATCGATCGCGAGCAAGTGAGCTTATTATATCGCCATGTGTTTTTTTTTCCTCATATTCAGCAACAAGTCGTTCAATTCAAGCGATGAAACCCGATAAAAAATCTATGGCTCAAAACGTCGCTGGCAGTGGTTTCAATTACGATGATCTTTGTAAAACTTACTCAACTTTTGGTAAAAAAAAACGAGTCTGCATTGTAAAAGTCGCACTCGGGCCACAATGGCCCACACGGCCGGAGCTTAACCCGGTTTCCGTAGCATGAAGCAACTAGGAATATTGCTACTCCCCCCTGGATGGGATGCTAGTCCATCGGAGGGTTACCCCCAGCATTTTGTCGCCGGTACCAGTTTACACACCTCGGTGGAGAGAGACAGTGTGGAGTAAAGTTTCTTGTCTAAGGAAACAACACGACGGCAGAGACCAGGCTTCGAACCACCGACCTTCAGGTTGAAGTTCCGACGCGCTAACCACTAGACCACCGTGCCGCCCACAGTCAGTCTGCATTGTGATTAATCAAAAATTATGATGACGGTAAAACCACAACGACAAACCAATGAAGACAGAGTACCGGATCTATCGTAGACCTGGATCAGTAAAACCTGGCCATTCTATCAACGACATCCTCCTCATTCCCTTGGAACTCATCCACTGAACAACCGCGACTCAGTCAGAAAGGCACGCGAGGCCCATCTTATAGATAAAGCGATGACACTTGATCCTCATGGTATAAATAGACGTGATGAACTTAATTAGTGACATTTAGCTTATTTCTTACCAATCACTTTCTGTTATTCTGTTGTTTGTCAAATTTCATATGATTTATATGTAACGGTCATTTTATTTCTGTATTCATTTTTGTTTTCTAGCCCCCGTGCCCCTCTCTCGAAGGGAAAAGCTCTGGGAACGAGGTTGAAATATATTCAACTGTTTATTATATTTTTATTTCACTTCTGTCTCTATCTTTTCATCTTGCCGTAAGGATCAGTTTGCCGTTTTTACCATTACTATTTGTGATTAATCCACCGTCAATTTTATCATCATGAACACTTGAACAAAGAAAATATTTTCCGACATCTTTTAGCACTAAGAAGAAAACAACCATGAATAATAAGAGCGAACATCATAAAGCTCACCATTCCGCCTTCTAACAATACATTATGAGGAAACCTAATGGTAAGTTCTGAAGTTCCATAAAAGAGTAAAAAGCGTAAGAGCTTACTAAATCCACGGCAAGGAAGCGAAAACGTTTGCTTGTGGTCTGTAGGTGTCCGCGCGTGTACACGCAAAGGTCAGCGGTAACCCTGACTGAGCATGAGTAAATGTCGATCTTGTACAATCCAGATTTTGAATTGCGCGAGTCCACGCGTGGATATTGTGAAACTCAGGAAGGCTTTCACAAGTGAACAAGCCCGGTTACCCCTATTTTTTATTGTTTCAATAAAGGCCGAAGGCCCGAGCGTAGCGAGGTTAATAAATTTGGCGGCCGAAGGTCGCTCGGGTGCTCGGGTCGAGGTAGCTGAGCCGCGCCAAATCGAGCGAAAAATTTATATATATATATATATATATATATATATATATATATATATATATATATATATATATATATATATATATATATATATATATAACCACCAGTGGAAAAATTGAAGACTTCATCCGCTATAAAAGTGCTCGATGGTAGAACCAGAGCTGTGAATAAAGATGAATTTCTGGAGTCGGACTAGTTCAAAAACATTTAATTGCTACTCGGAGTTTCACGGCTATATATATATATATAAAGTGTAGAACTGGATATTCGTAAAACAGTGCTCAATACATTAATGTAGAGCGAAGTATATGTTTATGGAGGAAAGAATATACACTATACTGAAGATATATATATATATATATATATATATATATATATATATACTGAAGATATATATATATATATATACATATATATATACTGATATATATATATATATATATATATATATATATATATATATATATATATATATATATATAAATATATACTGAAGATGTCGTGCAGTTGCCTGGCAACAAACATCGCGACCGCTGACAATGGCGCGCGCTGATGTTTATTCATGGCGGCGCCCGGGCTGACGGTTTACCCTTACCCATCGTCGTGAAAAAGTGTTACTCTCGGTGAAACACAACCAATTTCTGATGCAAATGAGAAAGAACAGCAAATACAACAACGCTGGATTGAACAAATGGCTGGAAATCCTTTCTCGTGAAGATTAACCACCGAAACTTCGCTGGAGCGACAACGGTGACTTGAAATTCAACGCGATCGAGCAACAAATAAACAAGTTACTACAGCATGATCGATTACAAAGACTTCGAACAGCCTGACCAAATGCCTCCATTAGAATTCTGAACGAAACCGAACACAAGAGGCGACACTTTGATTTTGAGATTTTTAAAGGGGTTAACTTGTCATGAAGGCCTAAGTCCTGGTCTTAACCTACGAATTCTCCATCCTGGTCTCTATACATTGCTTATGATATTTGCAAAGAATATGTTGCTTCATCTTGAATATTCATGTTTAACTTTTGTAATCAATTTCGTAATTCTCATGACCTGTATCCAAAATATAGTATTAACTCCTGCAATCTCAACCATTCAAGCAACTAGTCAATTGGATTAGCAATTATTTGATACACAGTACATAGAACAACAGCTACAGAAGTATGTAAAGGGAACAGGTTAATTTTGTGAGATAGCACTCACAAGCTTCAAAACGGAAATTTAATCAAGACAGCAGGAGTTACCTATTATTCTTTAATCTATCTTTTGCAAAAAAAAAAAAAAAAAAAAAAAAAGATTTTAGATAGCTAAACAACTGACAGGCAGATCATAAGACGATATTTTTTCAATATAAAAAATTAGTACTCAAACACTGGAAACTATTGTCTTAGTACATGCTGTAAATTGATGATTATTGATATTCTCGCTGAGGTCACTAAGGAACTTTGATATAAGATTAAATGACATGGAACATCAACATTACTACTTCACAATTATTATTGGAATGGTGATCAGTATCTCAAATCTCCTCACAATATCAGTGTACAAACAAGTACATAGATTATGCAAATTGAGAACCTGATCACCTTTAACATGAGTTGTCTGTGGAAATTGAATACAAATTCACTGTACTTATATGACTGTGAACTATATTGACACCAGTAAGGAGAATGTACATTTGCAAATTAATTTTCATTTTGAGATTTTTAAAGGGGTTAACTTGTCTTGAACACCTAAGTCCTGATCTTAACCTACGAATTCTCCATCCTGGTCTCTATACATTGCTTAGTATATAGAACAACAGCTACAGCATTATGTAAAGGAACAGGTTAATTTTGGGAGACAGCACCAACAAGCTTCAAAAAGAAAATTTAATCAAGACAGGATAAACAAACTCTCATCCAATCAAAATAAACAGAACACACCACTGCATATTGTCCTAGACCCATGTCCACAACAATGCTATACATCCACTTTCAGACCAATTTTCTTTCAAACAAAAATTAATGAACATAGGTTGGGGGTGGGGGTGGGGGAAGAAGGGCCCTAGGATCTTTTGATACCCAGTCCCATAGCAGTTACAGTCACCCACAGCTCAAAACCCAAAACTGACCACTGTACAAGTTAAATCGAAGCGACTGGGAACGAGAATGTCTCAATTTTAAACTTCGGGGCTATTGCCGGCATGCAACCCAACCTCTCCAGTCAAATCAGAAATTCCATCTCTCCCACATCGCTAACATTTTGCAGTGCATCCTCCCCCGAGCTTCGCGAGGTTCTGCGAGACACGTATTTCTAGTTTTAATACAGTGGTTTCTTGACTTGCCGTGACCTTCATCTGAAGAAATATGCGTGTTAAATTTCATATACGCAGTTTCGAAAATGCCTCGGCATATATATTTGGCACGCTGGAATATCCTTTACAATGTGTTTTATGTTCGTCCAATCTGGTTTGTCAAACTGGTTGCTTCAGGACATTTGGTATTATTTATAGCACTACGTTCTAAGAAAGGGAAAAGAGAGTTTGAGGTAAGCAATAATTCCTGAACGAATCGTTGTAAGCTTGTAAGTTTAAGTTTAATACAATTCTGAACAGAAAATAACGTGTTTATTAATTTCCACGTTATATCGCCAAATGCCACCAAATATACAACTAAATTGGATAAAAAGATTCTAAAGAGAAAAACAGAAGCAGTGGTTCGGAGAAAAAGTGCGGGATTAGAAGAATCGGGAAGTTGATAACGATTCATTAATTTTGATTTCGTGACAGACGGTCAAGAAATATTCAAAGTTTCGATCCTGGTTGAATTTTGAGATTTGAAGTCGTCATTTTGTCTTTTTAATTCGTATTTCTCTGCGTTCATCACTTCTGGCGATTTTTTCTTCCTATTTTCAGATGATAAGGAAAAGCTAAAGCAAGCTCCTGGCCATAATCATAAAAACAGGCACGATATTTCTGTCGGGACAGTGTCCCTTTAAGTTAAAAATGCCCTCGGTTAATTTACCTTATTTGCTTATAAGTTAGAAAAGACTGACTAAACAACAAGATGTTTTATGAACTAGTGCTTTTAATTTCATTGTAGGTTGACAAACGAATATAGAATTTATCAATAAGCGTGCCTGTAAAAGTGATCAGAAACAATTTCACGAACGCTGTATGTAAGATATGTGAATAAAATAATTTTATTTCATCAAGGGGACTGTTTTACTGTAGACTAAGCGACAAAAAGTGAGTTATTAGTATAGTAGAACATTTCTTCTGATTCTCGTACAGTGTACGGTGTCAGGATTACACTGATGTATTTTGCCAGTTGGCCCGCTTTGATATTGGTTCACTGATTTTTGTTAATTTTAAGGCTCAAACCTATGCTTGTCAAATAGGCTAAAAAGATCAAACGATACAAGCCAGTGTCAAACAGTTAGGTTTCAGTGAGGTTCGGAGTTTTGGTTAATTTTTGTTTTTACTTTTTTAGGCCACATTTTGGTTCATTTTGGTCTGTTTTTTGGTCAGAAAAGTGGCACCCGGGTAGTCCTTAGATTTTTCGCATCGATGGTTTTAATATATCTGGTATTCGAACCTGTGTCTGTGGAATGGCTTATTTACGCTTCACGAACTTTTTATGTAGTATAAAAAGACCACATGTCAAACACGACTCTCACTAGTCACAAAAAGTATAAGCCTTTAAAATAGCCAGTTTCCCAAGCAGTATGTCTACGAGGTATTTGTCCCTTGCTATAGATCACTGTATTAGGATGTGAAGTCGCAATTATCTATCTATACTTCTGTGTACTTTGCTCGATTGACTCATTGATCTTGGGATAATAATCTCCCTGATGACAGGATCCCGGAGAATTTCATGCCATGGCCATGATTATAATTACACATGCGCATAGCGGCATGAGTCAAGGTTTTGGTAAGGTTTCTTTTCGTCCCGATCGTAGTCACAAATTTCCTCGTTTTTTTTAAAGCTTCCCGTATCCCGCGGGACGACTTCCACTGGTCTGATTGGTTGACACGCGACCTCGTGATTTCGGCGTGCCCGTAATCACGTTCTTGTTTCCAAATAGCCGAGTCAAGCCACTAGTATTTGGACTTCACCGGAAAAAAAATTACATTTTTCGATGAGAATTTATGTTGATATCAATTTGCGATTGAATTTTTCTTTGTGTTGTCGCTAGTTTTGGAGAAATGCTTATAAAACATGTTTAAATTCAGTTGTAAATTCAGTCGTAATAAATGATAGTTTGATATTATGTAAACAAAACAAGACTTACATATCACGCAAAATTTGTTGAGAGGGAAGGGTGCGTGACCCAGTTAAAATAAACCATAAAACGTTCTTATGCAAGCGCATGAGTACAGGCTACCAACTAGCCTCTTGTTATAATAGGGTTTCTTTGGCTCAGACTCGTATTACAAAATAAATGGCAATCGGCTGAAGTTAGTATCGATTAATATGTTACCACTGTGGAAATATTACGATCAGTAAATAGGCCGTGAGTTAGTGTTCATAGTCTGCGACGTGCAAGGCTTGTGAGAAAGTGTTTCTTCATCACACTGAGATGTATAAGTGTCAAGATCCAAGAATGAAAATGCCAAAGACGACCACGACAGCTTGAGCAACTATGTTTAGTTGATTTCTGTTCTTGGTATAACTGTTTTTTAATAGTGACATTCAAACAAAAGTTAAGGGGAAGGGATGAATACTCAGTAAGTTTACAAGAACTGGATTTCCAGCTGAAAAAGATTTTGATGATGATCTCAATAATGAGAACAGAGAACAAAGTTGTATGAGAATTTTACTTGAAGGGAGGAATGAAAATTTGGGTAGTTTTTTTTAGCAGGAATTACAAAAAATGGGAAGATTCGCGGTAAAAATATTGTTACCGTACTTAGTGCCGTTGTTTTAATTTTCAACAATCGGCTCGTATTACAATTCAATCATAACTATAAACATTTAATTGAGTTGCACAATAATCCAGGACAAAGTCCAACACGTTTTCTATCGATCGTAGCTGATCGTCCATCGAAGTTGAAGTATAACTTGAATATTTTTTTGCTGTTGTGACCGCTTAATGTGAGATTTACAGGAACATTTATTCCGCCCCCAATGCAAGGTTAACTTTTTTACGACTAAGGCTTTACAGTCAAAATACTCAGCGCGTTCCGCTTATTATTTGAGAATGACTTTCATTAATCGGGAACGGATTGCATTATTGAAATCAAAATTCAGGTTTTAAATTCATTATTGGGATCTTCCAACGGTAGCCTCATTCAAAATAACAAATGTTGATTGGTTTATTTACTGACATGGGTCAAAAGGTCACAGGCGAAATACGCAACCGTTGATCACTGTTGGTTTCAGAGAATTCAGTCGCTTGGACTTCATAGGAAATTTTCTTCACTTTCGGTGAAAATTTTTCTTTCAGTACCAGCACACTACCATTTTAAGAATTCTTCTTCGGAGTTTTGTGAACGCAGAGCTTATTTACGTCAAAAAAGTACTCAGTGATGAATTTTTGTTGAGCGAACAGAAATAGGTCAAATGTGTCAAGCCGCCAACTGTTGCCTGCTTTGCACGTGAACATTCGCCTGATGTCAATAACAAACTAATCAGCATTCGTTATTTCGAATGAGGCTACCGTTGGAAGATCTCAATAATCAATTCAAAACCTGAATTTTGATTTCAGTAATGCCATCCGTTCCCGATTAATGAAGGTCATTCCCAAATAATAAGCGGAACGCACTGAGTATTTTGACTGTAAATATTTCAGTTGCTACGACTAACGACTAAAATTTGGTTAGCTAAAGTTTTACGGCTAACGGCCGGTTAACGCCATTGAGACCCTCCACTGAGACATCCGTAGGTGGATACAGCTCACTTAGGTTTAGTTGGAGTTTTTTAAAACACAACTAAGGAGTTGTTTAGCTTCCTTGATACCAGATTTCGTGCTTTTTAAAATGAGGTCAGCGGTCAGCGGTGAGCGACCAAGATGGACGTGTGAAACAGCGCTCCGGCAAATTTCAATACTTTTCAATACTTTTCTACGTTATTTTCGTTTTCTTTTTAGTGTATAACTTTATAAGTATACACATTTAAGTACCGGAAACACTAATATTTATCATGCCTGAGAGCAATGCTACTCTGAAGAAAAAAAAACCAAGAGCTTAGAGAGCAAGTCAATGCTCTGACCGAAGAGATTCGTAAGCTGAAAGAACATGTTACTGAACATACCAGCTCTCCAGATCGCAGTGCACAATCAACTGAAACGGTTTTGCAGTTTTACAGCGATGCACATGACTTCTTTTCTTCTGTGGGTCAAATACTTGCGGCTTCTGTACCTCCTGCTAATTATCATTTTAGTGATTATCTCCCCGTTATTAATTCATCTAGTTCGTTCTTCTTTGAGCCAGTCACTTCCATGGAACTCAAAACTGAAATTTTGCTCCTCCCTACTAATAAAGCACATGGCTTATACTCCTGTCCTGTTCGCGTATTGAAATCTTCTAGTAGTGTACTCTCTTTACCACTAGCACAAATAATGAATATTTCTGTTATAAAAGGACAATATCCATCCAAATTAAAGCATGCAAAAGTTATTCCCATCTTCAAGAGTGGCGATGAAACGGACGCTAGTAACTATCGTCCCATTTCTCTTCTTTCACTTTTCAATCGGCTCTTTGAGAAAGTTATGTATAATAGACTAAAATCTTACGTTGAATTAAATGGACTTCTGTACAATGGCCAGTATGGTTTTCGTGAGAGTATGTCAACTCAGCATGCAATTATGGATATTGTTAATTCGATCCAAAGCAACATGGATAACAAATTGTTTACTTGTGGTATTTTCCTCGACTTTAAAAAGGCTTTTGATACTGTAGATCATTCAATTCTTTTGAGCAAGCTATATCATTACGGTATAAGGGGCCCGGTAAATGAATGGTTCTCATCCTACTTAAATGGCCGTGTTCAAACTACTCAAATTGATCAACAAATATCATCTAAAAGAAATGTGCTAACTGGGGTCCCACAAGGGTCTGTTCTAGGCCCCCTACTTTTCTTGATTTATATCAATGACATTTATAACTCTTCTAAGAAGCTTTCTTTTTATTTATTTGCTGATGATACAAACCTGCTGTATGCTGATAAGGATTTGAAGTCACTAGAAAGTGTAACCAACACTGAATTGCTGAAAGTCTGTGACTGGTTGAATGCTAATAAGCTAACCATTAATGCAAAAAAGTCCAATTTTGTTATCTTTAGGCCATCACAAAAGAAGCTTAGCTATCAGATCAATATAAGGATATATAATAATGCCTCAAACAGTGAAACGTGTCTTGAATGTAAAGATTATGTAAAGTTCCTGGGCGTGCTCATCGATAAAAACTTAACTTGGAAATATCATATTGACTACATGCCTCTAAAATTAGCAGGGTCGTTGGAATTATTGCGCGATTAAGGCACTTTGTCCCTCTAAATACTTTAATCCAAATTTACCGTTCTCTGATTTTCCCATACACATATTACGGTATTCTTGCCTGGGGCCAAGCTGCACAGATCTATCTGAGGAAGGTCTTTATCTTACAAAAACGAGCTCTTCGGCTGATGTTCTTTGCTGGTAATAGATCTCATACTATTCCTTTGTTTGTCTCTGCTAATGTTTTACCCCTCAATATGCTTTATTTTGAAACAGTTTGTTCTCTTATGCATGACGTATCTACCAATTCTGCGCCTCAGAATATCTGTGATCTTTTTACTTGTTCATCTGACGTTCATACATATAACACTAGATTTTCTAATGCTGGGAATTTATATGTTAATAAATCAAGACTGAGTATTTATCTTAATTCGTTTTCCATTTTCGGAGCTAAGTTGTGGAATTGCCTGAAGCCTAACCTGCGTAAGCTTAGGAAAAAACCTTTCAAAAATAAAATTCACCAATTTTTACTTACGGTACTTGGTAATGAGGATGATTATGTTGAGGTCTCTACGTTAATGTTAAAAATTACCAATTATCATTAATCAGACTCCAGCTATTATTATAACTTCTTTATCCTTTATGTATTATTATTATAGGTTCTTGCACTACTCATGTAAATGCTAGCTGTCTGTGAATGTGTGTGTATACCTATTTATTTATTTATTTATTTAATTTATTTATTTTACTTATTTATTTATTTTATTTATTTATTATTATTATTATAATTAATTATTTATTTATTATTTACCTGATTTTACTAATAATTTTTGTTTGCTAAATTTGATTGTAAATTATACAACCTGCCTTGATTAGCTTTGCTATATGCAGGTTGTATATTTCTTTAATTTGTTAAATTTAAACTATTGAAATAAAAATGAAAAAAAAAATGAATGAAAAAAAAATGAAAAAATGAAATGAAAATGAGGAAACAGTAGAATTTTCGCGTACAATTTGAATTACGTCTTGAAAATATGTTCCTGTACGAGTCTTGCTGTTTTGAAATACTGTTGATAAGTACTGATAAATCAGTATTACCAATTGGGAGCATGAATTTTCTGATCTAAGTTCGAAAAAATTATTAGACTTGAAATTGTTTTCATCATATAACCTCAATTCAATGCTCCAGTCAGTACAGAAGAATCTAGCACTTCACTGTTGTTTTAACCCATATTTACATAAAAATCACCAAGGTACAATCTTTTAAGTAAAGCTGGTAATTAATCGTATGGATGATAACAGTTATAGAGAACTTGTTCAATCTTTGAACAGAGTTTCTTTTTACCATATGTTACTCTCTGTTAAAAACGACGAGAAGCAATTGACACTGTTTTTAAGTACTGGCGCAGGTTAAGGAAAAACAACAGTAGCACAATGTTTGTATGAGGCTATTGATAATAAACCAAGTGAAAATCCAGACCAGTTGAAACTAGTGAAACTTGCTACATACACAAGACAAGAAGACTGCATAATCATTACCAATTACATGCAAACAAAATTGTCAAAAGAGAGAAATTGAACTCAAGAAACCACGCACTCTAGCCTAAATGCCCAATTGCAACATCAAAATCAATTTGACGGCATTGCATGATGGGAAAAGCTTACAGGAGATAGCCTGAAGGGCACTTTGATTGTTAGACACTATCGTCAATAGAGGGTCTGAATGGGGGGGTCCACATGTCGGTTGTCGGTTAAAATTTCATTACTTTGTCGGTTGTCGGTTAGAATTTTCGACCTTTGTCGGTTGTCGGTAAATCTCAGTTAATAATTAAAAATGCAAGATCATGCAAGTTAATTATTCACATTTATTATGTAATTTGCGCAGTTTTAAGACTTTAAACTCTAGACGAAGTGTAAAACTTGTAATAATTCATTATTTGATTGCACTTAAACCTAGTTAACTTTGTTTTTAAGCAACGTGATCGTCTACCCCACTTTTATATTTGCAAATCTAGTATACCGATAAAATCACCAAAGCTTTTATTCTAGATGTGAATTTGTTTTCCTGTCGATTACTGGCATCGAAGTAAATCAAGAGAGGTAAATTTGACAAGAGTGAAATGCCCACTTTAGCCTTTGGGATACGTAATTTTGTTAGCTACGGAAGTCTTTTTTTTTTCCCAAGACGTCAACAAACACTTATCACACTTATTATTCAACGGCTCTCGTGGCTTTACTGTGGGGTTTCTTTGGGTTTTTTTTTTGCCAAAAATTTCGCTGCCATGCCTATCAATCTGCACCGTTTAATGGATCTTTAATGATTTTACAATTATTATTACCTGTTACCGTCACATGTCGAGACGCACAAATGCACGAACAGCCCTGCCGGATCGTATAACATACGCTCTGTTGACAAGCTCTGAATGTTCTTCAAAGTCTGATTCCTCGTTATCCGAATCTGTCTCATACTCATCAATTTGTACTTCCCTGTGATCCTCAAACACCTCAGTAACATCCCCTTCGTCCTCAAATTGTTTGCTAACAACGCGTTGTGGCGTGATTAGCGCGCGCAAAGCACAGTTTGATGTAAACAAACTGTTCAAACAAACAAAAAAATATTTAAAACCCATCTCATCGTTAACTTTCAATAGAAAGGATCGTTTCATTGAATACAGTGTTGTTTTATCTACCAAACTTGACAAAGTAATTAACATTTTAGCCCTTACTTTGAAGATAATTTGAAGCTTTTCTTTTCTAGGGAAGGAATCCATTAAATTGCCGCGGGAAGTTTTCAACCAATCACAGGCTGACTTTTGAGACGTCAATACGACTTTATATTGACGTCTCAAATGCAGGCAAAAGTTTAGGCAAAAGTATCTGAGAATCATGACACAACAGCAGGGCGTTTCGTCGGCTCGCTTACGAGCCGCTGTTCTAGAAATGAGTCCGCCGCTGCTCTCCGAAAAGGAGGATCCCGGGGCTTTAAAGTAATTTGTAGCGGAGCAGTCGCCGGGCCGAAGGCCAGGCTGCGCAGCCCCATACTCATAGAACCTATTGCCCGCATTTTTCATGGTCATGGCTAGCGGAATGTTTTGCGGGCGCGTGTGTGCCCGTCCGCCCGCCTTGTTGGAACAACATCCGGGATCTTAGCAATTTTGAAAGCAAACCGAGGAGTACCGTGGTTTTTCGCGCGGCGTGAGCTCGGTAAACACTTTAGTTGGATTGCTGTGTTTAGTGGAGAATTAAAGTCGTTATTTCCCTGCAGTTTTTCGCGGTTTGCTACTCAAGACAGGGATACTAATTAAGGGATACTCAGAAGCCGCTTTAGTGGAAAAAGAAGAGCTTTCAGGGATAAAATCTTGCTTCGAGGAACTTCATATTATCAATGCAAGAGCAATGCGGGAAGATGCCTTGTTTTTATTACGGATTTCAGAACTGAAGAAATTTTAACGAATTTCCAAGCAGTCCAGTGCTTTAAGGTAAAGTCGACAACAGCAGGAAGTTTTCTCTCTTTCCGCGCGACCGTTTCAAAAGGCGAAAGAAAGTGGTAAAACAATATGCTTTTAATGTTTTGAAGATGACGGCCTGGTCAATTTTTTTGCCGAGGGAGTTGGAATTAGTTAACATTTTCGTACGATGCATCGTAACACCGGTGTCGACTTGGCGAAATGCAAGACACTTTTCCTGAATCGCCACGGTGAGGAAACGGCAACGGCGAGAGTCCTGGAGCAATTAAGCAGACTCAGACTGGAAACGGTTAGTATGCTCCTTATTATTATTTTATTATTATAAAGAACGGTATCGAAAAACTGCGACTATACAATTTCCATTGGCTGAAAACTGTAATTAAATAATTCACTCCAATCATTTTCTGATGAGCTCGTTTTATTAAGAGAATTTGACCTCGTAAATTACGAGGTGAAAAATAATTCCACACGCTTTCCAAGACTTATCCCTGTTTTATTCGATATTATAATTCTGCATTTCAAATATGTTATTAGGTTTATAAAATAGTATCTTGGGTTTACTTATTCAAACAGGAAAGAAGCTGTTTTCTGTGTAGAATTTTGTAATTCTTTTTAGATCTTTTAAACAAGAGCAATAGGAACCAGATCGCTTTTTAGTCAACTGAACAACCTGGCAAAAACAGTCAATACTAGCACTCCTCACGTGACTTCTCTCCTGAATTCTGTGAAGTGACCAAGAAACTACATGATTGACATTATGGAGTATGTTATCATTAATTTCCTCTATCAGAATATTTCATTTACTATTGGCAGTAAAATGTTTTTGTTGTACCCTACTTGTTTATTCCTTGTTTTGAGGGTCTCACATCTGCAACCTGTCAGACCTAATGGTATTAACAACTTGGCCAGACCAAAAGAAATACTGTAACTGAAGATAATCTGTATGTTGATATTGCAGCAAAGAACTGTCCAGAGATATCAAAGCCACAAAACATTTGTAGTTAGATCAAAGTAACAAAAATATAGTGAGGATATTAAACAAAAGACAATTGACTTAATCCTTGATGCAAGATGTGGTCACATAGTGGATAGAAATATCAACATTGAAATTCTCGTTACTGGACTTATCATTCCCCTTATGACTTCCTCGCGTATTATTATTATTATTACTCCAATAGCACTGCTCATGCACATGGTGGAACAACATACAATTTCTCTAGCTGGAAGCTGTTATCTTACCCTACCAAACTATTCACGTTGAACAGTGATGACCCCATGAAACAACGAGAAACTTGGACATCACTACAGCTTTACATGTTTACAAAATAGCACCAGTCACTTTACATTAAAGAGAACCTTGGCTGAAAAACAGTTTTAGATTCGAAGTTTGTGTAATGGTTATATTTAACTCAACTGGTGTTTTAAGTCGGTATCTCTGTAACTGGTTACTGAATGCGAAGTGTTCTTTTTTCAGTTTAAATTTCCTGAAGGCCGCCATGTTTTCTTTATGGTAATTTATGATGTCAATGCATTGTCGAAGATGTCAATATGGAGTTTACAGAAGAAGGTTTCGCTGTAGAACCGTACAATATTCAGTCAAAAATGCATTAAAAGCATATATACGTGATGTTGACTTAAACCATCGTATTAAAAGCTCACGACAATGCAATGACATCATAAAACAAACATGGCTGTGCACGGGAAATTTGAAAGCAAAAAATGCAGTAACAAAATGCCCAGTATTCATGAGTTAAAGGTTTGTAATCAACTTCAAAACCTGTAAACCAGTTTAACAATGACACGTACTAATGATCTAGAAGAAATGTTTTCTAGCCAAGATTCCCTTTAACCCCTAAGAGTGACGGAAATGAAATTTCTCTTTACATTATTCCTTGTAAACAATCAAGTGATGAGAATAAAAAACGAGAACCAAAACAATCAAGTGATGGAATAAAGAAAGTGATCACCAAAGATGAGATGTCTTGATATTTAGACAAATTCTCCTTACTAGTTCCATAAGAAATGTACGAAGAACAGTGAGGAGAATATGCATTTTAATTCCAGGGCTTTAAGGGTTAATTTTTAGCTCACATTACATTACATTAGTTGTGTAATGTGGACAGAACTAAAGTAAAAAGGCATGAAAGCTTTGTAGAAGTACCTAAAATATTCATTAACAAAAGTGATAATAACAACAAAATATGTTTCTATTTATGCCTCTTATTTAAAATTTCTCCCTACTAGTAAAACAAAATGCGGAAAAATGTTGAATTGTTCCTTAAATTTGCTTGACCTTTAACCGCAATGCAATTGTGAGAAACTGCATGCTGATCACTATTGGGACTAATGGATTAACAACTTTAGACAATGAAAGGTATTTTTTCATAAAACAATTTCTTATGGATGGTCGGCTAGTTGTCAGACCCAAGAAATATTATTACACACAATGGGCCTTTAATCATACCGCAGCCATATTAGCTATGACCCATAGATTAACCATGCAAAGCCTCGCTTTAAACAGTTTCATAAACGGGTCATGCAAGTTCCCTCTCACACCCAGACTGGGAAATACAGCCAGCAAGTTCCCTCATATCCAGACAGGATAAAAGTGTAGCAATTACAAATTCCCTCTCACATCCAAACCAGAGACTAATAATTTCCTCTTAAGAGTAAACTCAGTCATGAAAACAATCATAATTATAAATAACCATTTAATGAGCAAATTTCAAGGATACACTGTAGCAGTATATTTATTGTATATATTTAAGAAAACTAAGCCACTCACCCCAACATAATATTTATTGCAAAATTTTGAATAAAACAAGCTCTGAATTTAACATACAGTACCATTTAGTCCATGCAGAAACAAATATAGCTGAAATGATTGTTTGAACTCAAATTTATATTTTCAAACAACTGTGTGAAATATTTTAACTGACTGATGATCATCAGGCTTTGTCTTGGGAATTTGTGACTTTGAAAAAAAAAACAATAGCAAAACACAGAACCTCTAAATAAAAGACAAACAATGGATAACTGGTTCGTTCGAAGACTTTGTATTCGGCATCAACGAATGCTTTCCTGCAGACCCACTAGCTCTATCCTTAACCGGGGTGCTACTAAGAGGCTGGCAACCATCATCATCTTCGATGTTATCGTTTGTGAGAGGGAGAAACACAGCGTATGTTAGAAAGAGAACTAAATCCAAAATGGCGGACAATCACGAAAAAGCACGAATGGTCAAAACTCCGTTAATAAGGACCGAAACTTCATCAAATTGCATCTACTAACCTTCTATACTCAGATCTTTAAAAGAACATTCGAAATCGTCAAAATCGTCGACTGGTTTAGCCATAACCACAGAACCGCAAATCCCACCAGAGAACCGCACATTATCTGGCAGAGGTCTCCCTTCTTTCTTCTCCCTTCCCAGAGTTCCCCGCGCGCTTTGCTTTTTACCTCTACCCAGCCTCCGCGCGTTTATTTGCCAAGCGTGGAGCGTGACTGGGAGGCCTCTGCAGAGGAGAGAGAAACTGTAAAATGTATGGCTTTTAAATAACATCCAATCGAAGACGTTCGTGGGAAAATCTCCCGCAAAGCACGTTCTCAGGTTTCTTTCACTTTTTTTTTTTACAGAAAAACAAAATCGCATAGCTGATGATGGTAATATTGTAAAGACTAAACGCGGTCGCCCAAAAAAGGAAAACAATTGCAACAATGTGTGTCGAGTCTGTTAAACGAGTTTGAAGGTTGAATGCGGCAATACAAAATCCTGCGTAAATTGGTTCAAGCGATCGCTGAAGAACAAATCATTTGGTGTTGTATGGGCTGAGTGGCTAAGAAATGTATCTGGAATTATTATAAAAAAAACTGCCTTGGCTCTTCGCAACCATGCTGCAGAGTAACTGTTGGATGCCAAATCAAACGCTGTTACTAAACAACAGAGGTTTATCCTAGCTCCACTAAGACACACTCCTCAACTACAGAACTAACTAAGGAGTTAAAAATTATTACAAGAATTCATGATTTCAATGCAGTGGAATTGTAGACTACGGCGTTTTGAGACTCTGATCTAAGACGCCAAAATCCGTGATGCCGGAAACATTTTCTCGCAAGTCGCAAGTCTTGCACACCGCAGACTTTTTATAGACATTAAATCACGGCCCTGAGAAATTTAACGGTCCTGGCACTTTAAAAGCGATAAAAACTTTAGCCGATAAGTATTCATCTTGCAACAAAACGTAGCCAAAGAAACCGCAATGAATGCCAATAGAGCTAGCACCGAGCAACGGCATAAAGAAATAAAATAATTTTAACGGCTCTGGACAGCACAAAAACCTCCTATCAATTTGAAAGATAATCCGCCGAGATCAAAATCATCGAAGAGAACAAATTCATAACTGTGATCCTTTAAGGCGCAATTCTCTCTGAAGTCTTACTGGGAAAGCTTAAATTATACTTTAAACTTTAAAATACTTTTCTGCGACGAGTGTGAGCCGTGTTTAGGCTGTCTTACCATCTATGGAAGATGAGACTTTTGCCGAAACCAGTCAGTAAAACCGCCACCAGGTCTTTTCCTTTGTACAGTTGTTTCACTGCTGTCTTTTGTTCTTCTTTCAAGTTGAACATGAGGCCTTTAGTTTCCAATTCTAACAATAATTCCCGTAAAACAAACTCGAAATCTCTTCCCACTTCTTCAGCCATATTTATATTTGGCGGTGTATGTATGCTTGAAAGATCGATCAAGTTACTCAAATAGCGTGATGTTGATTTCAACCAATCGGAACAAGGTATTAAGTAGGCGATTGACACATAACAAATTCTAACCAATCGCGATTTTTACGCTCAGAAGCTGACCGGAAAAGACGGGTAAAACAATGGCGTCATTGCAGGCGTTCCCTTCCCCCCTCCCTCGCGCGCCCTTCGCGTTCTCGTGCGCCCAAATTCCCCCCCCCCCCCCCCCCCCTTCCCCTTCTCCTCCTTCCCCTTAGAACGCCTGCCACGCAGGCTACTTGATTTAGTGGACTAAGACTTCAGACAACGTTCCAAGAGAGAGGAATTTATTTGGCTGTATTTTATAAAAAATTCAAGAGTTCTTGAGACATCCTTTTAACCTAAACCGCTTATCTCAATGAAGGTCAATAAACAGGTCGATTTTAATTAAATGCGTCATAAAAAAAAAAAAACAAAACAAAACAAAACAAAAACAAAACAAAAGAAATATTTCCAGAATTTCTATATAAAATAAAATAGATATTTTCAAACGAAAGGAAAAGAAATGTAATTGTAAAATATAGGTTTGGGTTATTAGAATTCTGAGTTTTTAAGTTTAGGCATTAGTACAAAACGCGTTTTTAGAGGAAAATATAAGAACATGTTATATTCATGATATTTTTAGAAAATAAGTATATATTTGATATCAAAGATTAAGGAAAGAAGCGGACGCATTTTGTCTGCCTACACGATCGCTGTTTTGAAAAATGCCCCGGCATTCAGTTAGGTAACATTCCAACTGTTTAATTCTCTTCTGCATAGCAATGATTTCTGCGGCCTACGATTATGGCTTTTCATGTTTTTCGGGAACATGATTTTCACCAATAAACTTATTATTCGCTGTGGCATGTAGGTCATTATAGGTCATTCCCTGTTTTAGTAACTATGCATGTTCACTAGCCAGGTTCTCATGTTTCGTGAACTTTGTAATGAAACGTTTATTTATATATTTACTGCTGGCATATTAGCAGCATGAAATTCGGTGGGAATCTTTCTGGCTTTATCTGGATGGGAAATTTGGAAAAAGTATGAATATTCCTTTAGTATGTCAGATCAACTTGCGTTTCCAGTACCAGGCCTTTGGAAATCGATCGGTCCGGTAGAGATGAATCATTTCTGTCATTTGTGCGCTTGAATTGGCTAATATCCTTTACGATGCAGGCGCGGATCTAAAATAAATGGTGACCGATTTCCGAAAAAAAACTTGTGCCGAAGGCGTAAGCTTCTAAGGGGGGTCCCGAGGCGTGGTTCCCCGGGAAAATTTTCGGATTTTAACTACCTAAAGTCCCCTTTCCTGGGTTTCTGAGTCATTCATACAGGATATTGGCTAGTTCCATTCTCCTCGGATGAAGCCTTGCGAATCGGCGGATTATTTCATCAAAGTCAATTTCCACGTTGTAGTTAGCCTGCGAATACAGCCGCCTCTCATCACTCCTACGTTGTAGTGGATATGTAGCAAGACAAGTCCTGTCAATCTTGTCTGTGACATGGTGTGTACGTTTTCAGTCGCCTCAAAGCTGACACATTTCTCTCAAACTCGCATGTGGATTGGTAAGGTGGCAAATATTTTGAGGCACTCGGCGATGTTGGGATACAGCACATGGTCGATCTCCTTTAAAGTTGCCAGTGCAGTTGTTGGGACAGAGCGTGCCAATGCCAGAGCGTGTCAATGCCGCAAATTGAAAAAAAAAAACATTGTCCAAACCATTTTCGAGATTTCAACTTGGAAATTTACTTTCATTAAAAAAAATATTCATTATGAAAAATCTGAACGGTAGAAACCGGTATGGATCCGCGCCTGCAATGTGTGCTTAATATTTCCCAATCTGTTGTAAAAATGAACTGATATTGTTTATAGCATTACGTTCCAAAGAAAGGGAAGAGAGAGTTTGAGGTAAGCAATAGCATTGTTGCTGAACAGTGTGGAATCCATGGGGTGCTTGAAAGTGATCAGAAAAAATTTCACAAACGCTGTATGTACATGTGAATAAAAAAGTTTTATTTTATCAAGCGACATTAAGTGAGTAATCAGTGGAACATTTCTTCTGATTCTCGTACAGTGTATATTTCAGGATTACATGTACTGATTTTGCCGGTTGGCCTTTAATCTTTGTTTTTAATTTTTGTTCATTTTAAGGCTCAAACATTTAGGTTTCAGTGACTTTTTAAGGCCTCATTTTGGTTCATTTTGGTCTCTGTCGAACTGTGAAATGGCTTATTTAGCTTCACGATCCATTTATAGACAGTAGTATAAAATGAGACAGGCAAAAGTCGTAAAAAGTATTTTTAAATAATAATAATAATAATAATAATAATAATAATAATAATAATAATAATAGAAAAGCTTTCTAAAAAAAGTAGGTATACATTAGATCACCCTAGGAATATATGACATGTTTGCTCGATAATATTGGTCCTTGATAATTTCAGCAGGGTTTCATGTTGACAATAGAACTGATTAGAATTATTTTATCTGTCTATTATCCATGCCTTCATTGTAATAGCTCTCCTGATGTATATTAGGGTTTCTTTAATTTGGCTTAGACTCGTTTGTTAGATCGGCTGAAGTTTTTATTATCGTTGTGAAAATATTACTGAGGATCAGAAAATTTCTTAGGCCGTGATTTAGTGTCTATTTTAATAGACTTAAATAGTCTATGGCGTGCAAGACTTGTGAGAAAGTGTTTCTTCACAGATGTAGTCTAAGATCCAAGAATGAAAATGCTGTGTCTATATTGGAATCAATACTTCTTGAGGTTATTTTAGTTAATTATTCTGTTGTGGAGAGGTCTCTTGTGTCTTGTTCTTGACAGAACCTTCGCAGAATGTCGCCTGACCTGAACAACAGGCATTGACATTCAGTTAACTTCACTTTAATTTGAGAATATTTACAGCGTTATGCAGTGTGTTTATTTTTTCTCTACTGCGTCTCAGTAATTAATTTCCTTCGGTCTGGTGTCGTAGAATTTAAAACATGTTTCAAAATTGCACGACATTTTTCTAAACTAAAGGTTAACGTTTACTCCGGGACTATACAGTATCACAAAAGGAAAGATCACATAGCTTGTATATAACATTGACATTTATTGATGACTTAAATTAATGACCTAAAATTATTAGTTTAAATAGAAACTTAAAAAAAATTCTACAATGTCAATTTAATATTTCAACAATAAATTATTTTTGTCTAAGATATTGTTACACATAATTAAAACAACCCAGGTTTAGATAAAAATCACTAACGGAAATGGTCTCTCGGACAGGAAACACCATTTAATAAAAAGACTGGTGGTCTCTTTATGCACCCCCTCTCGCCCCACCTAAAAAGATGGTGTCTTGTTCGCATAGCCCCCATTCTATCAGGAGTAGAAACTGAGAGAAAGACAAAAATATTCCTGTGCCATTTTACTAGCAATGCAAGCTTCATGCAGACAGAATATTAAACTCTCATCTCTGATTTTTAGGTCAAAAAATGTGTCCATTACACTCATTAGATAGGTGGTATGTTGTGTAACCCCCTATCCCTACACAGGGTGGGTCCTCGTCGAGTATACTTGTTAATTATGACCACTTCCCTAAGAACCACCATCTGTAAACTGATGCTGGCATTTTTCCTGCATCAAATGACATTTGAAAGCTAGTAATTAATTGTATGAATGATAACAGTTATAGAAAACTTGTTCAATCTCTAAGCTGGACAACAAATCGAGATTTAGTTACCATGTACATGTGTTACACTCTGTTAAAAATGACGAGAATGCCATTATTTTATAAGTGGTGGTGCATGTCTAACGAAGAACTGAAACAGTAACATATTGTTTGTTTGAGGCTCTTGTTAGATATTTTGAGAGTAAACCAGGTGGACTGATCCAGACGAGTTGAAACTTCTAACACTTGCTCCAGAAACAAGACAAGAGAAGAGCATCACCATTTTCAATGACGTCTAAAAAAATTGATAAAAGAGAAATTTGACTCAAGAAACCACACAGTGAAGCCTAAAAACATTATTCGGACATAATATGACAGCACTGCATGATGGGAAAAACTGACAGGAGATAGCCTAAATGGCACTTTGATTCTCTCTCCCCGCCGCGTCTCGCCTTTCTCGCGTTGGGTGATTTTCACGCGCACTCGCGTTTCGCTCACTCTGCTATCCCTGAGGAAAAACTACTCGTAGTCTAATCCAAATGAGACGATTTCATTTGTTGGGTCAGGAAATTGATGACTTAATTTTGTGTGTTGCTTCACTGAACAACATTGAAATCGTCAAGCTGTAAACTGTTTTTGAAAACCACGCTCGTGATATGGCTTCAAGCATTTTACTGTAGCCTTTAAACAAAGATTGAGTGTGGTTAGTTAGTTATATTAGTTAGTTAGTTAGTTAGTTAGTCGAGCGAGCGGGTGCGCGAACAGCGAAGCCGCGAGGCGCGTGTGGATAGAGTACCTAAACAAAAAGAAAAACTACGCGACTGCTCGTAGTATATTGTACGGTGGCCCATAGGGACAAAACACTTCCCGGAATCCAAAACACTTCCCAGAATCCAAGGAGCTTTTGAAAAATTAAAGCCTCTTAGACGTGTTTTTCATGTTTCTGAGCAGCAATATTAAACCCTTTAGTCTAATACCGTACGAACGTTTAAATGTATGGAGAAACGTCGACCATCGTACCTCGCCGTACAGAAAAACGTCTAGAAGACTAGTCTAATACCGTGCAAACGTATTTATAGCCTGGAGAAGACAAATACCGTACGCGTACGGCGTATGAACGTACTAACCAATAACTAACATATAAAGAAAGACTTTTATCGTACGAACGTTATAACATAAGGAGGAACACTGATCTAGAAGACTAGTCTAATACCGTAGGAACGTATTTACGTATAAGAAATGTAGGGAAGACTTTACCGTACGAACGGACTAACGATTGAAGGATATCGAAAAGACAATTATCGTAGGAACGTGCTAACGTATAAAGAAACGTCGAAAAGGCAAGACTAATAATAACCGTAAGAATGTACTAAAAGTACACTGAATACGGAGAAATGTTTAATATGAATGTAGATACTAACGTGCGAAGAAATGTCGAGAAGACAAGACTGATATATCGAAAAAAGTTCAAATGACAGAGCGCGAATCGTAATAGGCCGTTAACCTGAAACGTTAATTCATAACTATAGTTAATAGCTATCCTTTCCTGTTTGATAGGTGACCAAGAGCAGTTTAATTAGAATCGGATATTTTTGGCACTGAGACTTGGGCTCGGTTTTTCCCCGCATTGGGTCTTATGCTCGGATTTTTGTTTTTGTAATGGTCAATGGGACTGAAATCTGTTTTTGTACACTTATTCTTGATTTCATTGATTATTTGTTGTTTTTCATGATTTTACAGTTTTATTATTTATTTATGTATTTATACTTCATAACAACACAAATCCAGCACTACCAGCATACAGTACAATAAAATTGCCTTAGTGTATTTCAATATTGTAACGTTCTAAAACTCAAGAGGACTATAAAATGCAACAATCGATTGTTGTGGTTACCAACCTTGGAACTTTAATTCCGTAATTTAAGCTAATAGCTTTCGTTACAAAATATTCCTCGGTTGGAATTCCTCGTGCAGCCTGCCTTTAATAAGTCTTTCGATCGATCAACCGGCTTAAAACCCTGCTAAGTAGCAAGAGGAATACTATTAACTTCAATGAAGGCCGATTTTTGCTTGTTGTGGCTCAAATTTGTAGTCGGTGCACGAGTAAGTCTTTCGATCGGCGTAGAATTATACCTGAAGTTATTCAGTTGTAAAAATAAAGGGTATCTATATATACAAGAGTAATCGCATAACCTTCAAAGTAGGCCGATTTGTGCTTCCATAGCGGTTAAAAGTCTGAAAATTTTTAGTTCCTCGAGGTCCTCATAGCTCGAAGGTTCATGACTCATGCGCGTAGTGGCATGAGTTAAAAAATGCCCTCCGTTTTCCTTTTCTTCTTATTATTTATTTGTGTCACGATTTTGCATCCAAATTTATTTACGCATATTTTATTTTGGAATTTTAACCAGGTTTCTAAAAAAAATAACCCAGTTAACTCACCACGGCGAAGTGCGGCCACAGCCATAATCAGTTTCGTAACTGCGGATACGTATAAAGCAATACAGCGAATAAAATCTTTGTATTTTGTAACTAACTTTACACCCCTGTGATAAACATGAAGCGACAAGATTACATTCAATAGTCCTCAACTTTGCGATTCAATTTTGTGTTCTCTGATTGGCTAACTTGAAAAAGGTTTGCTGGGTGCTCATGGTAAAGCGCGCCGCAATGTAAAGCGCGAAATTTAAGGTCATTTTTTTGTGTCCACTGCGCTAGAAACTGTTGCTATTTGAATTGTAGCGTTTCTTTTTATATTTTTTAAATATAACGTCTCTCCATTATAATGTTATATTCTTTTGTTTCTCGGTGATTTAAATTATAACATTTTCTTGTAATCATTTTATTCCTTGAAGAAGTCTGACAAAATGTTGGAAATATACACTTATCATCCCAGTTGAACAACGATGATGCATCTGGAAAGAGATCAAATTCGCTGAAGAGGTCAATGGCACATTATTACACCGACACTTTGAACATTAAAGCCTTTTGGAACTATAAATATCTGTTCTTTTAAGACGTGAAATTGACGAAACATTGGCCGAAGAAAATCATACAGGACGATAACAAAGGCCGCGCTTGAAAGCCGTGTGGGTTAAGAATATCATTGTATGCATTTTGTATTTTACTGATATTTATTGGTTTTCAATTTTATTACACACTTAAACATCTAAACATTAAGTTAAACATTAAAACATTTAAACATTACATTAAACATTAAACATTAAATTAAAAAAAAAAAAATTAAAAGTTAATTAATTCACTCACACACATACATATACACACACCCCTTCATAATAATAATAATCTATTGTAATATTTTAGGTATAAGTACAGCTGCGGCACAAGATTGTACATTTATTGTGTTATGTATTTGCCCCACTTTTTGTTATGAGCTGAAATTTTATTATTAGATTTGGCAATTATTGTTTCAAGTTGATAGATCATTTTAATTTTTAAATTAAAAACTCTAATTGAAGGCACAGATCTTTTTTGCCTACAATAATATAAGTATTGTTTAGCAACTAACAGAACATGATTTACGAACAATTCATCGTCGCACCTTATAATACCAAACATTATATCCCTGTCAGAGAAATTAGCGATTTTAATTCCTTGTTTGGTAAGCCATTTTATAACTTCAGCCCAGAAATTCTTAGTGTAATGACAAGATGTAATTAGGTGCTCAAGGGACTCGTCTATTTCTCCACAAAAAGAGCATGCCGGAGATGGTGCAACTCCAACTTTAAATAAAAAAGCATTTGTTACAAGACATCTGTTGAGCAATTTATACTGAAATTCACGCGACTTTGTATCTAAGGTGACACGAAAAGGCAAACTGTAAATCTCTTCCCATTCTAAGGCATCGTCAACAAATTTTGCATTAAAGTTCTGCTGAGCAGTTGGTGGAGTAATGATTTTATTTCGAAGCTCCCTATAGATAGTCTTGGAAACCGCTGTTTTGATTGGCGCAGTTTGATTATTTAATTTTAATTTGATCTCATCATGTATATTAAAAGGTTCATCTTCCCTATAGGAACTTGCCCTTAGAGCCTCGCGCCATTCAGCTGGTAGGGCATCAATTAAAGTCATAAGACTAAAGGCGTCTACTGGCGAAATATTCAGCTCCCTCAACCTGCGATTGTTTTTAATAAGAAGCTCATTGTTATCGGATATTAAATGCTTAATTCTAATTATTCCTTTCTCTGCAAGGTTTTTAAAATACACAGACTTGCCTCCAATACAAATAAATTTGTTATTCCAAAGCACCATTTTTGTAAGATCGTTCCCATTTAAATCCTGTACACTGCCCCAACTTGCCGCGGAGCATTTTGCAAAACTTTTTAAGCATTCTTCATAAAATTTCGGCAGCTTTATCGACAATTTCTGCAATTCAAAGTTGCAACATAAGATCAATTTTCCTCCAACAGGTTTGAGATAATGCAGAAGAATTGTTTTCCAACTACTTGGCTGATCATTAGCCAATTTCTTGCAACAGAGTATTCTTTGCGCTTCAATAATAGACTCTAAATGTGGCGCTTTAAGTCCTCCATCTTCGATTTCACTAACAAGAGCAGAGCGCTTAACTTTATCCTTTCCCTTCCATATGAAATCGAAGATAATTGTATTCACTTGTTTCACAAAATCTTTACTCATTGGTATCAAGCTTACCCGATATAAGAAGATAGGAATAATGAACGTTTTCACAATTTGGATTCTTCCGATAATAGTTAAATCTCTCCACTTCCAGATTCGTAATTTTTGTTGAATGGAACTAATTAATTCATCGGCGTTCAACTTATGTCTGGCTTGAGAATCATAAGAGAAGTGTACTCCCAATATTTTTACAGATTTCTTGACTTTTATATTCTGAAAATTGCCTGGAGAGGCGTTGCCTTCCTGTGAAGTATAAGCACGATTGCCTAATAACAATATTTCTGATTTCTCATGGTTAATTTTGAGGCCCGAGCAACTTCCATAATCTTCTATAAGCTTAAGAAAATTTATTAGAGAGAAATCATTTTTCAAAAAGCCAGTCAGATCATCAGCAAAAAGGCCTAATTTAATTTCCTCTTTGTCTACTAAAATGCCATGGATGTCCTTGTTATTGCGTATACTGATGCATAAAATCTCTAAAACCATGATAAACAAATGGGCGGAGAGAGGGTCTCCTTGTCTTACCCCTCTTTCGACTGCAAAAAGCTGAGTAGAAAATCCATTGTTTAGAACGCAACTCGAGATTTTGTTATAGAAAGTATGGATCCATTGTATAAAAGATGATCCAAAACCAAAGGCAGACAACGTGCGGAATAAAAAATCCCGGCTCACAGTATCAAAGGCTTTTTTAAAATCTATACAGATCATTTTTCCTTCAATGTTGTATCTTTCTGTAAATTCCATAACATCTTCAATCGTTCTAGCTGCATCGAAAGTAGTCCTTCCTTTGACATAGGCACATTGGTTGTGATGTATAATATTGGGTAACACATTCTCTAATCTCTTAGCGATAGCTTTTGAACCTATTTTGACATCTACATTGATAAGAGAAATTGGTCTCCAGTTTGACAAGTGTCTTTTGTCTTTGTCTTTTTTCTCAATTAAGGTAATTATAGCTTGTTTTTGAGAATTTGATAGCTCACCATAGTCGTAGGAGTAGTTTAGGCTATCAACCATTACACCACCTAAAATATGCCAAAACGCTCTATAAAATTCGACTGTCAAACCGTCGTTTCCAGGTGACTTATTACTTTCAAACAACTGAAGACTTTTATAACACTCATCGATTGTTAATTTTCCATCGCAAATTCGGGTGTCATTATCAGAAAGTTTAGGTATTTTAGGATTATTTAAGAACGATTTTAATATATCCTCAGATGGACTGAGGGGATCCTGTTTGCAGAGATTAGAATAAAAAACATGAGTTTCCTGTAAAATCTTCTTAGGATCTGTAATAAGAACTCCTTCTTTATTGAAAACTTTGCGAACAGAGCTTTTAGCTTTCTTATGCGTTTCAAGGTTTAAAAAATATTTATTACTTTTTTCACCTTTCTCGTACCAAGTGGCTTTTGATCGAATTATGGCGCCTTTTGCTATTTGTTCATAAATTGAGTCGTATTCCATTTTCAGCATTTCAAGCTTCTCCTGATTCCCAGCGGTTGGTGATTCATTGCATCTTTCCTCGCATATCCTTAGTGAAGCCTCAATATCAGAAATCTTTTTTCTTCTTTCACGTGCTCTTTCTTTACTGTATTTTATTGCGATTTGCCTAATCCTGTACTTAATTAAGTCCCACAACAATCTTTTATCTGTAACATTATTAAATTCATTCAACCATTCAGGTACTCTTTCGTTTATCAGTGTGACGAAGGTTTCGTCATCCGCCAGGCTAGCGTTGAACTTCCAAAAGGAGGGACCATGTTCTGATTTGTCTATGCTATTGAATTGAAGTAGAATTGCTGAATGATCGGAATTGATCGACGGAATAATGTCAGACTTTTCGATCTCATCTTGGCAAACGTCGCTGATTAACCAATAATCAAGTCTTCTCTGAATAAAAGGG
This sequence comes from Cladopsammia gracilis, assembly GCA_022457155.1. Classification (NCBI taxonomy): domain Eukaryota; kingdom Metazoa; phylum Cnidaria; class Anthozoa; order Scleractinia; family Dendrophylliidae; genus Cladopsammia; species Cladopsammia gracilis. The sequence goes on along the minus strand of JAJGOT010000439.1, from coordinate 430,511 downwards.
TTTTTTTTTGTCTCCATGTAAAACGCCTTCTTTCCGGGTTTCGTATCCGCCAAATATCTACTAAGTCAAAATCCAAGCATAGATCTTCTATATTTTTGACTGAATCTTTTTTGAATGGTCTGCCGCCAGAACAATCAAGGTCAGAGTCAAGTGTGACATTGAAATCTCCCCCGAGAATTATCCTATGCTCTTTGCCGACAACACAATCTTCAATGTTTTTATTTAATTTATCAAAGAAACGGCATTGGTCTTGAGTCTTATTGGGAGCGTAAATATTAACGACCTCGTAGAGTTGATCTTTGTGGTGTTCACGTATACGCACATGTTGTAACTCGCAAAGCCCTATGGGTTTTGTTGTTGGGGCCATCTTGGTAGTATGGCGAGCTGTTGTTATTTCTGTAAAGTTGTGTTCTGAGTTGTATTAACTGTGCATACAAAAATTCAGCAGCCTATTTTTTAACGAATGGTAGCGTTATACAATTTCAGATGTATATCTACATTTTATATACGGTATAACTGTTTTAACGGCATTGAGAACGTTGGTAATAGCCTTTATGGTGTAGAATAGAGAAACTTGAACTTCTTGTTTTGAAATAATGCGTGTCTTATTTTTATTTTGTAGAAAAAACGTTTGCTCCAGACAAATCACAAAAGCTGTGCAATATTATACACCGAAGTCAACCATACGTTACTCATACTACACAACGAGTTGCGGTTTTCTGGGTTTGTCAAGGTGTGGTGCATCAAGGTAAGTGACAAGTTTTTTAGTACCGTAGCACTCGATAGCCCTTAATTTTGGAATGTTCCAAAAGTCTTAACTGACAAGTCCGTAGAAACCAAAGTACGATTTGCGCCGTTCGACAAATTGACATCTTCGACGGCTCGTGCAGTGTAGTTTTCGGCCAAAAAGTTGAATTTCAAAAATAAACATTACATCATTCATAACACGAGTAATGTTCTGCCCACCTCGTTCCCAGGGTCCACTTTTTTCCTCTTATGTCGAAGGAGAAAGAGAGAAGATCCTGGAAACGGAGTTGAAATTCTCTTACGAATCCGCAGTCCGCAAAACTCAATCGCATTTCGGCAAGGTCTAAATGGTTCTTTTCGGCGTGGCCTTTTTGAAAACCAAAAAACCCTGGAAATAAGATTATTAAGGTTCGTAAAAATCACTCACTCATCCAATAACTACAACCTTAGTTTCTTTGCTAGAACGATTAGGGACTGGAACAATTTAAGTGCCTCTGTGATTGAATCCGATTCATATGATGACTTTAAACGAGCCGTAAGTAATTTGGTTATCTAATTTGTTGCAACAAGAGTATAGATGATTTCTTTGATGATTTAATTATTTATAAGTAATTCAACTATTTAAATAGCATTATGTGTATTGTTAATATTAATCCAATTCTACTTGCTATTTACTATGTAAATGCTGTGAGCTTCAGCCGACCACATCTATGTAATGGGAAACTGTTTTAGATCAAATCTGTAGATGTAGATTGGGATAAATGTATGTTTTGTTATAGATGAAATTGTCCAACATATTGAAAGGTTGTCGATTTCTACGAAAATAAATATAATTACCGGATTGTTTCTTTATTTCTCTAACAACGTGTTGCGCAAAGTACTGGCATATATTTTAAGGTGGCTCAACTGGGTTTTTTGGCAACACAACATCCCAACTTTGAACGGCTGATACTTCACTGGCTGAGCTCAGTCAGGCAAGCTGCTTCACACATACACAACAGGGAGCTCAGGTTCACAACATGAATCCTCAACTACCAAAATATAAGGATTCGTATGGGATTTTATCGTGGGTTTGATAAAATATCAAACATTTAAATAAACAGCCATTAAAGTGTCCGTACCCCATTAAACAATGTCTATCTGTCGTTTCTTGGTGGCTTTATAGCTCCTTAACGGCATTTTACATCACTCACGAGTTTCACAGGTTCTTACACCGAGGATGAGCCAAAAACTTAAAGTAGAAGTCTCTTCAACGAAAACCGCCAAAACTTACCTTCATTCGATCCCAATCGCTCCACAACTTCGCTCGAGTGAAGAACGAGGGCGTTCCTTCTATATACATCTGACATTCAGCTCCAAAACCGCTGTCATCGTCTCATGAAGACGATAAATCTCCAATCTCCCCGCCAGTCCTTGGATGCGTTTTCGTTAAGTGACTTCGGGCGGCCGTTGGCTTGGCTTAGCAGCCAGGCCGTTCGGGTCAAAACCCTCTCGTAGGAGAGGGACACGAGCAAAACAACCATTGCAAAACTGGATTCGCACGAGTACCCAGGGGCTTTGTCAACATTCGGGCCGCCCGTCCGTTCTTTCAAAAGTTGGCGGGAAGACTACTATTTTCGTTATCGTTTCAACTTCGAATTCCTTCTATAAAGCCAAGAATGTTTTCAAAACCCAGTAAAGAGAAGTTTGACGCAGCAGTGGAGGCATCGAGATCGAAACGACCCTCTACATGACCCCAGTAGTGTAGCAGCTGCTCGGAAGATCTGTCGAGATTGGTTAAAACAAACAATAGTTTTCATTGTCGACTCGTTCAATTGTTTTATTTCGATCTATTGTTTCTCGTTCTATTGTATCCATCTAATTGGGTTAGATCTTACGGCAGCTGCTACATGACCATTTCTAGTAGCGGGAACTTAAACAATGGCTGCGGTCACATCTACGACGTAACTAAAGTTTAACTTAAGTTTCTCAAGTTACGTGACGTCATTCCTAACCGTAGTTAGTGCTTTCGGTCGACTTTGCGGTCACACCACGCAGTTGACTACAGTTAGTTCTAATTAGCCTATGGATGACGTCAGAATTAAAAGAGGTTCGTGCGGCCCTTATTGTTGATCCGTGAAATGTCAACATGGTTGACCGACGTAAAGTGTGTCTGGTTTTTCTTCTTATTTATTTTTTTCGTAAGGCAAACCAGCGGAGAAAAATGAGAAATAAGTTGAGAATTTTAACGGATGCTCGACACCGAGTACACGTGTTGCTACCTTGTTGTATGTAAATTTTTTTGTTGTTGTTTTTAGTTTCCCCCTCGCTTCATGCATATTTTGCATATTTATATACGCTCATCTCGCACGTGCGAAAAGAATTGTCACATTCTGATTGGTTGTTTGTTTGTAAACTTATGACTAACCCATGAACCCTGCTTGGGTATAACTATAGTTAAAGACTGTATTGTTTTGGATCACCGAGGCGTATATTTTCTAACTATAGTAAGAGCGAACAGAGAAGCGGTCACATTACCAAAATAGCCAACTATAGTTATCCCCGTCTTAACTATAGTTAGTAGCCCAGATGTGACCGCAGCCAATGAGTAAAAAAAAAAATAATAATAATAATAATAACAAAATTAACACAATTCTTTCTGGCACAAACACATGCAGTCTCCATGCGGCTTGAATGGTGAGAAAGCGTCCCCTGAGTACTCGTGCGAATCCAGTTTTTGTTTTGCTTGTGTCTCTTTTTGAACCGAACGGCCTGGCTGTCAAGCCAACGAAAACGTACCCAAGAAAGCGAGAAGATATTTAATTTTCTGGTTGCATTAATCGTCTTTATGAGGCGATGACTGCGGTTTTGAAGCTGAATGAGCTGTATAGAAGGGAGCGGCCTCGCTCTTCACTCGAGCAAAGTTTTGGAGTGATTGGAACTGATTGAAGGTAATTTTTGGCCTTTTCGTTGGAGTGACTTCGAAATCCGACTTCTCTATTTACTTTTTTTTAGGTGAAGTCAAACCAGAAAAACCAAAACTCGCTAAAATGCCTTTCAGAAGCAATAAAGCCGCCAAGAAACAACCGAGATAGACACTATTTAATGGGGTATGAACACTTAAATGGCTCTTTATTGCGTTCGAGGAACGAGATTGTGTTGGGTTGCCTGTGCTCTTCTGGTGTACAAATAAAGTAGGCAAGGCTGATACTACGTAGAACATTTAAAAACAACCCACTCTGAAGCCTATATTCAGACACTGAAAATAGGGCAAGAAAGAGGGAACATTTCTCAAACGTTGGGGCCGAAACTAGTTTAAAACCATGTCACAGCAAAGTTCTTACTTTTTTTTATCGAGTTATAAGCTCAAACGTGTGGATCGCAAGCGAGAAAAGAGTCAGAAAAGATTATAATCAGCCATTGACAGTTTGTTTACATAATTATCGGTCGTGCCAAAGGTAATTTGCATTGCCCTTCGGCTCTTCCAAAATGTTTATTTTGAGGCTTGAATTCGATTGTTGTCCTCCAAGATAAATGTCGACAGCTTCCTTAATACTTCTGCGTCAGAATTAGATCGAGAACATTTGTAAAAGTTGCAATAAGTTGAATAATCTTCATGGCGGCGACACTCGAGAAAGCAAACAACGAGGCCTTTTTAGCATGTTTCGGAGAAATATTCATTAAAATCAGTACTTGATCCAAATTCTCTGCTCCCGTAACGAGTATTTAAGGTTTCAACGTCCCTAGAATAAAAAGAAAGTCGAAGTTTATTCTTATCCACGATTTTATACTGTTGAAATTCACTCGTGGGGGAAACTTAAGGGCCTGTTTATATGGTCTCGGTACCCGAGACACCCCCCCCCCCCCCCCCCCCCCCCCCGAGACAACTTTGCCGAGTGTTTATACGAGAAATGTTGTCCCTGCTGACCGAGTCAAAGTTGACCCTATTTAAATATTCACAACGCTGCGTAAATATTCCAATCTAAATACAACTATCGTATACCTGTTCTTTTGACTTTGTTTCATTCATTCGATCACTGTGGGCATTGCTGATTTACATTTTACTTCTTTAATGCGAATTTGTGTTCTTATAAACCTAAAAAATTGGCTTTCCGTGACACGCAGAACGCCGTGAGTTGTCCCGGGTAGGCGGGCCAAAGTGGTGTTTACTGATGAAAAAATGTTGTCCTGCCTGCCAGGGTTACCCTTACCTGCCGAGGCGAGACAACTCGCCCAACCGAGTTGTCTCGCCCCCCCCCCCCCCCCCCCCCCTCACCCCGAGACGAGTCACGATTCTCATGTAAACGGTTGGTTGAATTTTTCAAAGAAATAAATAAAGTAAAGTAAATAATAGCTTTATTTGTATGACTATATTGAGTTACAGTATTGCAAAAGCATACTTTTAACAATAACAAAAGACAGTAAAAGAATATTAAATAATTACAAAACTTCATTTTGATTTGACAATATTAAGCTATCACGTAATTCAAAGCATGCAGATATCATTTTCATTAAAAGTAAATTAACAAAATAATTGGAAGAGTTCATCAATTCTTTGATACTTTCTGTTGAGGATGTATTTTGAATATTCGGCAAGTGTTAGTAGATTTGATTAAAGTATTTCTCTCTTAAAGTTGAATATCTTGGGCATTGAAAGAGAAATCGCATAAAGGGCATTAATCTATTTTCTCTAGGGATTTGATTATATCGACCAAGCCCGTCGATCATGAGTTTTGGATTACCTGTCCTAAATTTGACTAGAGTTTTCCTTTCATTTGATTTCCTTGTATGATCTAGATAATGGGAGATTATGTATTGATCCTTAAAACTATTGTAAAATTCTAATTTCCTTGAGTTCTGTAAAGCATTTTTCCAGTAGGAAATATTTTATACTTTTGCTTCATAAGATTGACATAATGCATGATCTTATTTTCATCCAGTGTGTCAAGATTAAAATTTTGTAGATCATAGTATTAAACCATGTTTAATAAATTAGAGTAAAAATTAGTTTTTTTAATTGAATGGAGATCTAATGATATTAAGAAAATTTGTTTCATTATAGAGTCGTCATTTTTGCTTTTAAGATTTAGAATATAATTAAGAATTTTCTGATTTATGGTAAGAATGAGAGGGAATCGACCTAGTTCCGCTCTACATGCTAAATTCGAGGTCTTATTATTTATTTCTAAATAGCGTTTGCAGAATTGTAATTGAACTTTTTCTATTGAGGATCTATCCCAAGTCTTAAAGTCTTGTTTGGTATATAAGCCCCAAGCTTCACTATTATAAATGAGGATTGGAGAAATCATTGTGTCAAAGATGTTTGACTGATGCAAGATTTGGTTTTAATCTACTAAAATCTGTGTGTCTTCTAATACTGTAAAGAGCATGCATGGCCTTTTCTTTCAAGTGATCAGTTGCCAATGTGAAATTTCCTGTTGATGATATTCGGGTTCCTAAATAGGTATAATTCTGAGCAGTTTCAATAGTTTCATTATTTAGGTAAAAGGTACAATTATTGGACTTTCTTGCGCGTTTTTGAAATATCAGAGCCTTTGTTTTCTTTAAATTAATGCTTAACATCCAAGAATTGCAATATGAAGACAATACTTGCAAACAATTTTGGAATCCTGTTTTGGATCTCGACAAAATAATTAAATCATCAGCATATAAGAGGGAATTGATTTTTGTACCATTCGGTAAAATGAATGGATCAGATAAAGTGTTTTCAAACGAATAAGGTAAATTGTTTAGATATAGGTTAAAAAGTAACGGACTTAAAATGCACCCTTGTCGTACACCTCTCGAGTATTGAAAGGGTCGCGTTTTATTGTGATCAATTTTCAGAGAGCAGTTAGAATTTGAGTATAAGCTTTTAATGAGATCGTAGAAATGTCCTCCTACATTGATTTTAAGTAATTTATATAAGAGACCTTCATGCCAAACTGAGTCGAACGCTTTCTTGAAATCGACAAAACAAGCATAAACTTTTTCTCCGTGATAGTGAACATATTTACCGTATTTTCTCGATTAAACGCCGGACCCCGATTAAACGCCTGCCTCGTATAAACGCCGGGTACCCGAGGCCAAGTTTGAAATAAACGCCGGGGGCGTTTGTTTGAGGTCCCGGCGTTTATTTGCGTCGAGCCAACAAGTAAAGATATTCACTAGAAAAGCACTGCTATGACACTTACAAGTATACGGTATTACTGCTTTTGCAATTTTAATAAATGTTTAACGAACAAGTCTGGCCTAACATTAAACTGCGATGTATGCTGTACAACAACTCAAAATTGAAAACATATGACAATGTTCACGTTCCTGTTGTTATGACTGACGTCCTCTCTTCTTTGTAGTGCTCGCTGTCGTTAAAATCGCGAGGATCCCTCCAGCGTTTGTTTATTAGTTGTTTTAGTGTTGTCAAAAATTGTGCTTTCTGGGTGGCATAAATCGCGCATTGAACAGTAAAAGGGACTTTAAGGCCGTCTTGTTCCAAGTTTTTTTTAGCTCTGTAGGTTTCCTGTCTCACTTTAGCCGTAACATTCCCTCCATGTTTTACGAAGAAGCAAAGAGTGGATGAGAGCTCGATAGGGATGATAGGGATGTGTCCGACATTTATCTTGTCGTTATCAGGTCCATGCTCACGGTACACAGTCATCGCACAAGGATCGTACTTGTTGTTTTCTTGACAGAAAATTTAACTTCATTTTAAACGCCGGCTTCAAATAAACGCCGGGCCCCCGAGACCAAGTTTGAAATAAACGCCGGGGGCGTTTAATCGAGAAAATACGGTATCCATTAATGTTCTAAGTGTTAGGACATGGCCTGCGGTGCGATTTTTTTTGTAGAAAACCAATTTGAGATGGGTGCAATATGTTTTGAGTTGTAATATGTTCAAGAAGTCTTTGATTCAAGATAGCGCAGAAAAGTTTTCCCAAACAACTTGAAACGCAAATTCCTCTGTAACTGGTTGGATCACTTTTGTCACCTGATTTATATATTGGTGTTATAAGGCCATTACACCAGTTTTTAGGCATTATACCTGAATTTAGAATTGTATTAAAAAGTTTGATATATACAGGCATCATACTTCCAATACTAGCTTTAATCATTTCGTTTCTTATTCTGTCAGAGAACGCTGATTTGTTATTTTTTAATTTTTTCACGGCAGCGCGTGTTTCATGTTCGGTGATCAAATGGTCTAGAGAGTTACATTGTTCTTTTTCTTGTTCCAAAAGTCGGAGTTCATTTATGATTTCATGCATGTTGAATTGGATTAATAGGTTTATTTGAGTGGAGAGATTGGAAGTGGTTAAGCCAGCTCTCTTCTGAGATTGTTGGGTTTTCTTTCTCTTTCATGGTATCATCCGTTGATTTTAAGCAATTCCAAAAGTTAGATTTGTCAGGATTATTTGTTGCTTCCTCTAATTGTGAAATCTTTTTTGCATGGTAGTCTTTTCGTTTATTATCAAGCAGGTTTTTGTATTCTTTTAAGACGTCATGATATCTCTCACGTAAACTGATATTAAGAGGATCTCTATGTTTTCGATTTGATAATTTTCTGAGTTCATGTCTTTTAAATCTGCATTCTTTATCAAACCACTTTTTGTTTGATGTTGGTTTGACACGTTTTCGTTTCTTTATTCTTCTAACTTTTAAACACGCTATTGGTGTTGTGATCAGAATGTTTTCCACTTTATCCAGGGAATAGTTGACATCTTCATTTTGGATATCTTCGTTTATATAATCGTTAATTATCTGTTGAATCTGTTCTGAGCGTAAGGTATTTTTAAATTTAAGACCAGAATCATTTTCCCAGGAAAACTGTGCCGGTAATCTTGTTAGAGACTGAGAGTTAGTTTCGTTTGATGCTTGTAATTCAAAAATATTTGATTGATGGTTAATATATAACCATGTCACTATTGGACTATGATCAGATAAAGGTGATGGCTAGCTGTTTCACTATAAAATTTTCAATATTTAAAAATATGTCTTGATCGCATATTGTATAATCGATAACACTTACGCCATTTCTACCGTGAAAAGTAGGCCTTCCGAGAGAGTCCCCGTTTACTCTGCCATTTAGTATTCTAAGGTCACAACTTTTGCAAATTTCAAGTAGTCTTTTGCCATGATTATTGAATTCATTATCATAACTATTTCTCTGAGTGTAATTAGAAGATTCTGCTGATTGATCGTTCGTTATGATCTTGTTTCCCTCTTGAGAAACAGAATCTGAATATTTTCCAATTCTCGAAGTAAAGTCCCCCATAAGGGGTACCCATCCTTGGCAAGAAAAAAACAATATGTCTTGTTCTAATTGTTCAAATATTTCTTCATCAAAGTATTTTGAATTCGTTGGAGGTATGTAAACTCCACAAGTGTAAATGTCTCTTTTTGTTTTGATATATTTTTTGTCAATTTTAAACCACAAGAAATTTGGAGATGTTTTAACAATTTGTAGCCAATCATGAAATTTATTTTCATATAAAAGACATATTCCTCCAGAGTCACGAACACCACTTTTCGATTTAGTGGAGCATTGGACAACTGATCTAAAGCCTGATACTTGGATATCACAGCAGTCCCAAATCTCGGTAAGAATCACAAAATCAAAATCATTGATGATATTTAGAAAATCATTGTTTTGTAATTTGTTTCCAAAATGTTTGGACGATATTCCATTAATATTCCAAGCGCAGAAAGATAACCGACTTGAAATAATTGAAGATCTTGTTAAACCTATAATAAAATTTTAGTTATGCTGACTATTAATGTATTAAGTGAAACGTTACCTGGGCCATGCAGGGTAACTCGGGAGGGGGGTTGCCTCGGGTACCCGAGACCATATAAACAGGCCCTAACTTGACCTTGGCGTACAAACTGTACAAATAATGTAGATATAAACTGAAAAAAAAAAATAAATAAAAAAAAAATAACGACAACCAGAATTTTCACTGCGATACATGAAATACTCACCGGTGAGAGGTTGAAATATATGATTAACTTGAATTTCAGATTCGTTTTCAAGGGCTACTTGCCAAGCGACAGCAGAAAGCTTTTTTGGCTTGAAAATGTGTAGATCCGTTACAAGGTCGCGTGACAAAGGTAGTTGGCCGATTGAATTGAATGCGCTATGTAACGGATCTACACATATTCAAGGTAAAAAACTTTCTGCGGTCGCTTGGCAAGAAGCCCTTAAAACGAATCAGAAACTCAAGTTATTCATATATTTGACAACCTCTCACCGGTGAGTATTTTATGTATAGCGCAGTGAAATTTCTGGTTGTCGTTAATTGTTTTTTCAATTTATATCTGCATTATTTGCACGCCACGGTCAAGTTAAGTTTCCGCCACAGGTGAATTTCAACAGTATAAAATCGTAGATAAGAATAAGCTTCGACTTTTTTTTTTCATTGCGGGTCAGTAATGAACGGGTTATCGGTAACGGCGACAGATATGCAAATGAGTCACTCACTCGCTCACTCCTTCCATCAGCTGTAAACTTAGTGACGTAATGCTTTGTTACGAATGCGTTTTGTAACAAGAACAGCGTGAATCCAGCGATAACAATAACTAAATTGGTGTAAACGAATATAAACAACAATAAGCTTAAAGATGTTTCGCATTTGGAGTCTTTAATGCAACGTTAAAATCGATCTAAAAGGAATTTTCAACTGAGACACGCGTTTTGATTCTTATTTACCTTCAAGTAATAAAATTTATCCCATCTCAAGTCAGTGGTCACGGTGGTCGAGTGGCGTAAACCGCGGACTTACAGCCGAAAGGCCCAGGTTCGAATCTTCTTTTCTTTTTTTTTTCTTTCTTCTTTCTTCGGACTGAACATTATGAAAGTGATGTACTGTATTTTTATTTTTTGCGTTTGTCACTACGTTTAATTAAAAAAATATATATATTGAACCGTGATAGAGTGAAAACATACGCTGTGGCTATCATCAGTGGCCGGTAACCGGTCAAGGTGTTGAAAACACTAAATGGCCGTCAGTTCTATATTCTCAGTAAATTTCACAAAATCGAAAAATTCCGGCTAATCTAAACTATCATATGTCGATTTAGAAAAGTCAAGCGATCCTGGAATGCTTTATAGATCTCAAGTCTAGTGTTTGGTTTACGCTGGGCTCAGAAGACGAAACCATGTTTTGTGACACTTAGACTTTTTTCAGCTCGACTGCCGGTCAAGGTTTTCAAAACAGTAAATGGCCGGCAATTCTATAATTTTCAGTAAATTTCACAAAATCGAAAAAATCCAGCCATTCTGAACTTTCATATGTCGTGATCCTGATCAAACGAGCCGGTTTTGTGGGATTTCTATATCACGAAACCATGTCAGTTTTGCAGTCGAGCTGAAAAAAGTTCCAAGTGTCACAAAACTGAGCCCAGCGTATTAAACCAAACACTAGACTTGAGATCTGTAAAGCATTTCAGGATCGCTTGACTTTTCTAAATCGACATATGATAATTTAGATTAGGTATGGGTCGCACTTGGCAAATTTTTGACAAAATGTGTTTACTTTGCGGTCAAAATCTGTCATCGGGGCACATTGCCAAGTGCGACCCCAACTTTTCCGGCTGGCAAAAAATTCGAAAATCGGCAAACACTTCAAAGACGCCGAAGTGCTTGGGTGGGGCAGGCAGATTTTGGAAAACTCGAGCTGAACAATAGGAATCACAGCGGTAACTGTCAACGCTTGTCAGTGAATGACAATTTAACAGAACACTCGCGATAAAAATAAAAAAAGCGCGCGATATTTCAGTTCAGTTCGCGCTCTTTCTTTACCATGGACGGACGTGGATTTCAGAACCATTACAACCTTAACCCGTCACAGTTCCCCGGTGTTTTCGGTGGAAGCGCCGAATATTCGCAATATCCTCACTATCTGGTGTAAAATGGCCGAGTTCTTATTTTCAGACAACACACGGATAAACGCGTATCTGGTCTACGTCAGTTATGAAAAGTGACATCACTGACACTTTTCTCCCCAAGTGCGACCCTACTCAATTTGACTAAAGTTTTCATTTCCGGCTGCGGTTTCAAATTTTTGTGGTGATTTTTGCCGGCAAAGTTGAAAACTTTTCCCAAGTGCCGGAATTTTTCGATTTTGTGAAATTTACTGAGAATATAGAACTGCCGGCCATTTAGTGTTTTCAACACCTTGACCGGTTACCGGCCGGAAAACATAAGCTTACCGCAATATTGCGTTACGCTAGCATTTCAAATTCACGGGTTGGCTCTAAGGAGCCTTTGATTTTTTCCCCCTGTGCGGACCAAACATGACCGTTTTTACAAACATTGTAAATAATCACTAAAACAATCTAAAATTGATGCTTAGGGATAAAAAAGTACTTAAGAAACTGAAACATGCTATTTACGCAACAATGTCATTTTCCACCTCATCCTCTGATGACAACTCCGAACCATCTTGATCCAAGTGTTCGCTTTCATCGATGTCGCATTATTTTCGAATTCGTCGAGTCTGAGAGCTCGTCCTCATCGCCAGAATCGGCCCATACTCTTTCTAAAACATCTGCACCAGTTAATCAGGCAGTTTCCGGCGAGAAAAAAAAAACTGTATTATTCTTACATGGTTTTCAGGTAACACTCGTTTCCATCTCTCAAACTGACCTTGGACACCTTATGAGGTTTTACACAACGTAGTATATTTTATTGTTTTTCCGTAGTACTGATGTACACGACAATAGAACCCTATTTATTGCACAGAGAACCCGGAGAACTGAGAGAACAGAGCTCCGGTTAAGCAAAGAGTAGCGTTTTGGGGTTTAGCACTGATCTACAGTGTTTAGGGTTAAGCACTGATTTGAAAACGGTTAGCTTTCATTTATTGTTATGGGTAACTCTATAAATAGGTTAAAAATTACATCTCCCGGCAGCTAATCCACGTTGGTATAGTGGATAAGGATAGTAGTTATGAAGCGAACGACTCGGGTTCGAGGCATACACTATACTGATCATTTTTTCTAATTTTACTCTAAGTGTGAAATAGGTTTTACTTCATGTAACTTAAAGTGAAAAGGAAAGGTCAGTTTGAGATATGGAAACGAGTGTTTACCGGTTTTCATCCGAAAATTTGCCTCGATAAATTCAAAATGGCGGCTCGCACGAGGTAAATAAGAGTCATTTTTTACGTGGTGTAATTTTCACCAATTGTCTTACACTTTACCAGCCCCTCGCAAATATCCAGAAGTTTAATTATATGCGTTTTAATAGTTCTCCCGGGTGCGTAAGTTCTCATATAATCACTATAAAACAGGACGTACTCAGTACGTCCTCGTAGCATATGCGTAATCTGATACAAGACTTACTCTGTACGTCCTTGTAGCAGTGAAAGGGATATTATTTCTCCGAAACATGCTAAAAGGCCTCGTTTAATTATTTGCTTTGTCGAGTGTCGCCGCCATGAAGATTATTCAACTTATTGCAACTTTTATATCTGTTCTCGATCTAATTCTGACGCAGAAGTATTAAAGAAGCTGTCGACATTTATCTTGGAGGACGACAATCGAATTCAAGCCTCAAAAGAAACCGAAGGGTAATGCAAATTACCTGTGGCACGACCGACACGACACTGTCAATGGCTGATTATAATCTCTTCTTGCTTGCGATCACGGGATATATATATACCCACACGTTTGAGCTTATAACTCGATAAAATAAGGTAAGAACTTTATTGTGACGTGGTTTTAAAACCAAGTTTAGGCCGCAACGTTTAAGAAATTTTCCCTTGTTCTTGCCCTATTTTCAGTGTCTGAATATAGGCTTCAGAGTGGGTTGTCTTTAAGGCCCCGTCCACACTAATATAATAATGCGTTTCCGTTTGCAAACGCATACTTTTTTATCCGTTTTTACCGATCGTCCACACTAAAACGATCAAAAACGGAGATATTTATCTATGAAAACGGAGATTTTCGAAAACGCTTTTCAGAGTGGAGACTTTTGAAAACGCAGGTCTGGCGTTTTAGGCCCCGTCCACACTAATGCGGTTTTGAAAACCTCCGCTTTTGGTTCCCCGAAAACGGATAAAAAGGTTTGCTTCCACACTAGGAGCTGAAAAACGATAATCCGAAGATGCGTTTTCATCACCAGGCTCTGCTGGTGATGAAAGCTAGTCATACACATGTTGAATGACAACTTCCCCCTTTATTTTGTGGCTTTCAGCCTGAGATAAAAAACATATTTTTGGCAGGCTAAGCCTTCTGTATCAATAATTTTTTTTACCTGTTTCACAAGCCACCTGACCCATCAAAATATCCATCTAGATATTGTATGTCTAAAGCAGAAGTAAGAAATGTCTTGAAAGACGTTGTGTACTAGTACCAACATGTAAACCTGTTAAAATAGCCCTTTATAAGGGGTGCTTACCATTTGTAGAAGAAAAAAAAAACGGTTGGGGTGGGTTTACATAATGGTAAGCGATTTTCCAAATATACCGAACAACCAATGAGATTATCCTGGTACCCAAGCCGTTCACTCGCTTTAGCACGAAATTTCACTGATTTCTGCTTTTCAGTCAAATTGGTGGACGCAAGCTTTCTTGCTGAGTTATCGAACTAACTGAAGATTTTGAGGTGGAAAATAATTTTTTGACGATCAAAAGACCTCGTGTTGTTTTCCGCTGTCCGCTGCTTTATGAGGCGAGATTTAAACAGAATTCATGGTTAGTTTGAGGTAATTCCCACCTATGCACTGGCGAGTGAATTTCGGAGTCATTTTCGAATGATAGATGGCACATGTGAGATCTTGTGCAGAGAAATAATTAACACCGGAAAGATTCCAACCGGGAATACGAGAGGTAGGCAGCCTCTTCCTCCGGTACTGAACAAGTGCCGGGATGTCGTTTCTGTGGTCCATAGTGTCGGAGATGAACAAGCAAGAACCACATTGATAAGACGCCTTATTGAAAAGAAAACTAAAACCGCGCGAAGGAGAACCTGGAAACGGAAGAATCGTTCAAATGGTACGAAAATTTCCAACCATCCATAACGAAACGGAAAAATGCTGGAGGCAGTCCACAATTTCCGAACGGATTTTCCGGAAATTGTCTGCTCCATTTGACTTTCAACCGAAATTCAGGATATCCGTACAAAAAAAAATAAAGTAAGCAAGGCTGATACTACCTAGAACACTTAACGCGATAACGACATGATACGGAGCCCGAACTGAAAGTCGACGTAGTATCAGCCTTGCTTATTTTATTTGCGTTCACATGCGACATTTCGTGTGCGGTCCTTTGCCAATTATTCACTTTTCATACAAAGCAACCACGTCTGGCAACAATAGAATTTTCTCACGCTTTCTTGCATCATTTTCACCATTAGCAAATTCAAGACATTTACGGTATTCTCACCAAATGGTCCAAAAACGTTCATCTTTCACGGTTCACCCCATTTCGAGTGAAAATGACGTGATAACGGCTTAATAATGACGTTGTCCCTCGTGATCTCTCGCAACGTGATATCGCCTAAATTAATTAATAATTAGGCGATATCACGCAAGCTTGAGCGCAATAATAGTTTTATAATTCAACACATAGTAACAAAGCACAGTTTGAAGGAAAAATATCGAGGCCGGTCCGTCATTTTTGCATTCTCTTGTCAAAATGCGAAATTTACCCTCATCGTTGGATATACGTCATGTAGACATAGCGTATATCGATAACTTTTTGACAATATTTGGGCAGTGTATCAATGTGTTGAATTATAAAGCTGGATATACGTCATGTAGAGCTTTATGACCATATTTGGGCAGTGTATTAGTGTGTTGAATTATAAAACAAGTTATTTGTTTAATCACAAGTAATATTACAGGCAGAATTGGACTACATGAAGTTAAAGGGACACCGTTCCGCCGAAATAGCAAAATTTCGCTCAGCTCATTTCCACGTTATATCGCCAAATGCCACCAAATATGTAACTTAGTTGGATAAAAATATTCTATAGAGCGAAACAAAAGCAGTAGTTTGGAGATAAAGTGCAGGATTGCAAGGATTGAAATGGATTACAGTTCATTAAATTTGATTCATTGACAGGCGGTCAAGAAATCAAACTTGCTATTCTTGTGAAATTTTGACTTTTGTAGCCGTTATTTTGTCTGTTTAGTTCATATTTCTTAACTTCTATCACTTTGGCGATGGTTTCTTCCAATTTCAAGGTAATAAAGTAAGCTTGAAACAAGTTTCAGGCCATAATTATGAAAACACAATATTTCACCCGGGACAGTATCCTTTTAAGTTTACGAGAAAGAGAATCAAAGAAAAGTCCCTATGTTGGCATTCCAGCGAGATATGCCGCCGGTATTTCGTGTGTATTATGCAGATTTTGTTTCCTACTTTTCGCACCTCTGCCGCACCCTTCATCGCCGGCATTGTTTGTAGACTTTGTCTATTGGTCACTTGACAGTATTTATAGAATGCACTTGCTTCTGTTTACCACTCACGCTCGCGGTCTTCGCACAGTTTTCTGCCGTATTACATTGAACAAACGTAAGGGAGTAAAGACTCGTGAATCAAGAAGAAGCTTTGCAGGACAGTTCTTCAGGTCTATCTCGTCCTTGCACAGGAGAGTCTTTACCCCAGGCTTCCACAGAAGGTGTTTCAAACCCAGTTGCGGTAGATCATGTATTTTCGATGTTCAAAAGTTATCTCGAAAGCAAGCTAGACGAAAAAGGGAAAGAAATTGAACACAAGAACAAAATCGACAAGGAAATAATCCAGTTAAAGTTTAAAGTGAACCAGAAGCAATACGAATAAAACACTGAATTGGACGGTGTCCTCGAAAATATTGGCCTCGAAAATCAACTCGGTAAGCCGAATCCTGTTCGTATTAAAAAGTTAGTCGACGACGCACGAGAGAGTATAAGTAAGCGACAGAAACTCATTAGGATAGCTGACAAGAACAAGGATGGCTGGCAAGTGGTGGCTGAATATGAATCGGACGACCTGGCGTCGGGATCAGAGGATGAGAAGCGATTTAAAAAGGCTAAAGAAGCGGCGAATCGCAAAAGGCGTCAGAAACAACAATTTTCTGATCGGGGGAAGAAGCCCAGAATGGATTCTACTACTGACAATCAGCTTTTTCGTGGTGAGTTATTTTGGTCGTTTTTCGGTTGTACCCGGTTTTGGGTACTTTGTATGTCTCACATCTTGGATCTGCTTGCGTATCCATTCATAATGGCGGCCGATTTATTTATTCTTTTATATGTATGTTAATTAGCCTCACTGGCCTCATTTTAGAGTAAAAATTATTTTGAATTTTGCACATGTTACCGAGGCCAGTGAGGCTAATTAACATACATATAAAAGAATAAATAAATCGGCCGACAATATGAAAGTGGAGAACGTAAATGTATTTTCCGCCGGTATTTCGTGTGTATTATGCAGATTTTGTTTCCTACTTTTCGCACCTCTGCCGCACCCTTCATCGCCGGCATTGTTTGTAGGCTTCGTCTATTGGCCACTTGACAGTATTTATAGCATACACTTGCTTCCGTGGCCGTGGGAACACTTCTATCGAGCTCCGCGGTTGCTTCAGATGCGGGAAACCCGGTCATATATTCAGACGCTAGCGCCACCGGCTGCAGTGCTTACATTAGCCTTAACAATGAGTTTGTTTGTCATCAAATGTGGACAGAGGATGAGAAGCTGCGGAGCTCTACATGGAGGGAGTTGCAAACCGTTGGATTCGCTCTTCATTCATTCGCGAAATTTCTGACGGACTCTCGTGTGAAGTGGTTTACAGATAATCAATCGGTTGTCAAAATTGTAGAAGTGGGGAGTATGAAATTGGATTTGCATTTAATGGCGAAAAATATTTTTAGTATCTGTATTAAATTTAACATCTATTTGGACATCCAATGGATTCCCCGTACTGAAAATCAGCAAGCTGATTTTTTTTAAGTCGTTTGATTGACCCGGACAACTCGCAAATTTCGATTGAATTTTTTGGCAGTCTCGAACAACGTTGGGGCCCTCATTCACTGTTGTGCCAATTATTACAATAATAAATTACCTAGGTTTTTCTCCAGGTTTTGGAACCAAATACAGCAGGGATATATTTTTTCATTCAGCCTCTTAAGGGGGAAAATTGTCTTATTGTTCCCCCGGTTTCTATTGTTTCGAGAGTGTTGCACTATATGAAGATTCAAAAGGCCTCAGGAACAGTTATCGTACCCCATTGGTCTTTCGCTCATTACTGGCCACTTCTCGCTGGCAAGTATAGCATGAACGTGTTATATTATTGTGTTTTTCCGGGTAAAGACATTTTGAGACAGGAAAGAAATCCTAACTCATTATTAGGTTCTGACCTTTTCACGGGAGACATCATTGCCCTTGGAATGGATTTTACAAACTGAACCTTTATGCGGCACTGGCTGGTACGGTTCATATGTAGCATGGCGCTGGCCAATAAAAGGGCGGCTGCGCCCCGTTTGGTTCTGCTGACAAAGATTGCAGTTTGTTTTTGTTATTTTTTCAGATTATGACCTCAAGTTGCCGAGAGGCTTTTCCTATTTCGCTTCAGCCTAATTTCAAACGGATCACGGAAGTGGTATTGAAATTTAGAGCTGATGCTACAGTTGTAACGGTGTTTAATCCTCGCTAGAATCCCCAGATTCCAACTGCCGAGCTTCGGTTATTCCCGCCATCGTAACGGCTCTATAGACAACCCCCCGCTGGCCTACAGCGGGCGCAATACTGACACCCAGAAACCCTTACAAGATAAAATCTAATTACATATATCGTAACATCTTCCCTTTTCATAACCAAAATAAAGCTAAAGCAGTTAATAAATAAATGTTTCTGAGTTCAAAACGTGTCCAGTGTTCAAAGATATATTAAACAGTTATTGTTCTACTACTCAAAGGTTCAGCCTGGATGGAGGTTTGATAATCCTTCCACTGCGGGTCCTTTGTACGGGTAGCTGGGATGGAGAACTGGTACGTTGAACAATCTGGGGAGGCTCTTCCTCTGATGGAGCTGGGTCACTACTGTTCATGGCAGGGTGATCGTCGGGTGGAGCCGTTGGTATGTTAGGCGTGGTCGGAGGCAGTGAAGCAGATAAAGGGGGCTCTTGTTGAGGTTCGGGTGTCTGTGCATCAAGGTTTGCTTGAGCAGGTTCAGAGATGCTATCCTGTGCACTACGTAGAAACTTCCGGTTTCTTCGATAAATAGACCCGTCGACCTCTACTAGGTAGGAACGTGGGGCCACCTTTTTAATGCAGACCCCTCTTCTCCATTTCCTGCCTGTGTCTGATGGGGAGGGCATCAGTCTAATGGGCTGACCAATTTCCAGTTCAGGAAGTTCTTTGGAGCCTCAGTCAAAGTATTTCTTAGCCATTCTTCGCTTTTTCGTCAGTTTCCGTTCGACGTCTGACTGTATCTCAGGCTCAAGGAGATGCTGTGCTACTGGCAATGTAGTCTTGGTTCTCTTGGACATCAGTCTTTGCACTGGACTGCTATCCATCCCTTCTGTAGGCGTGTTTCTGTAATCCAGGAAGCTCAGCCACTGATCCTGATTAGCTTTTGCTGCTTTCTTCTGGAGAGTTTTTGCCGTCTTAACAGCAGCTTCAACAAGTCCATTAGACTGTGAATGGTATGGCGATGATGTGAAGTGCTCAAATTGCCAGTGGTTGGCAAATCTTGTGTATTCAGCGCAGTCAAATTGTGGGCCATTGTCTGTGTACACTCTGTCTGGAATACCAAAGCGCGCGAAATGCTGCTTTGTCTTGTGGATGACTGCCAGGGATGTCGTTTGGGGCATCTCGTCGACTTCCCAGTATCCACTAAAGGCATCTACTGTTATCAGATAGTTGTTACCACCATGGCTGTATAGATCTTGGGCACTATACTCCACGGTCGGGTTGGCAGCTCTGGAGTTATCAGCGGTTCTTTCGGCTGGGCTGGTTGATACTCTGCACACAGGCTGCAATTACTCACCACTTCAACAATTTGGTGGCTCATACCAGGCCAAAACAAAGCATCTTTGGCCCGTCTTAAACAAGCTTGCTGTCCTTGATGACTTGCATGAATGCGCTTTAACATTTCTTTGCGTAATGCAGTTGGAATGATCACTCGATCTCCTTTGTACAACATACCATTGTAGACTCCGATTTCATCACGGTATGTCCAATATTCAGCGATCAGTGGCTCCATTTGCTGCTTTGTCTCTGGCCATCCCTGTAGGACAGTCATCTTGAGATGTTGTAGCTGGTTGTCTGCTTCAGTAAGGCATTGGATGTTCTTTAAACCATCGTTTGATACTCTCAGGAACTCGGCCGCATTAACATCTTCCAAGTTCTTCATTTTCCGGTCTGAGACAGTTCGTAGGAGGAGCAGTGCTTGGCAGTGGTGCTCTAGATAATGTATCAGCAAGAAACATTTCAGTTCCTTTCTTGTAGCCAACCTCAAGGTTAAACTTCTGTAGGCGAAGGAGCATCCCCTGAAGACGCTTTGGGGCTGCTGTCAGTGGCTTTTTAAAGATGGTTTCAAGGGGTTTGTGGTCACTCTGCACGCTGACGAACTTCCTTCCAAAGATGTATTGATTAAATCGCATGCAAGCGAAGACGATGGCCAAACATTCTTTTTCGATCTGAGCGTAACCTCTCTCTGTTTGCGTTAGCGTTCTCGAGGCGAATGCCACAGACTGACCATCTTGTAGCAGGGCTGCACCAAGGCCGGTTTCACTGCTGTCGCACTGGATGGTGACGGGTAGGTTCACATCATAGTAGCGTAAGACAGGGTAGTCTGCCACGAGTTGCTTGACGCGGTCAAATGCATCTTGGTGGTGTTTCTCCCACACCCAGTCTGCATCCTTGTCGGTGAGTCGTCGCAATGGCTCACACTCGTCAGCCAGATGGGGAACAAACTTAGCTAGGTAGTTTACAAATCCCAGGAATCGTTGCACCGCTTTGACTTTCTCTGCATTGGTTCGTCCATCTGGGCTCGGCATCTCTTGGACTGCACGGACTTTCTCTGGGTCAGGCTTGACTCCACTTGATGTTAACAGGTGGCCGATGTAGGGGACTTCCGGTAGTCTGAGCTTCAGCTTCTTGGAGTTCAGCTTCAAGTTGACTTCTCTGGCTCTCTTCAATAATGCAATTAGGTTGTGGTCATGGTCTTGCAATGCCTCTTCCTTGGTCTCCCCCTGTCCCGTGATAAGGATGTCATCTGCTATGACATAGATACCAGGCAGTCCTTCAAGTACTTCATGTTGTCTGCGCTGATATTCTTCTGGTGCTGTTGCAATTCCAAAGGGCATTCTTAACCAGCGGTATCGTCCGAAAGGCATCCAGAAGGTCGTAAGGTAACTGCTTGGCGCGTCGAGTCTCACCTGCCAGAGCCCATTTCTAGCATCAGCTACGCTGAAGACCTTGGCTTTAGAGAGTTCCGGAAGAATTTCATCGATCGTTGGCATCGGGTAATGTGACCGTTTAAGGGCTTTGTTAAGGTCCTTCGGATCAATGCATAATCGTAGTTTGTTGCCTTTACGTACAACAACCTCACTGCTTATCCAGTCTGTCGGTTCAGTGACTTTCTTGAGGACTTGCATCTTTTCTAATTCCTCAATGTGCGCCTTGAGCTCAGCTTTCAATGGTATGGCCACCCTTCTCGGAGTATGTTTCACTGGTGTAATGTTCGGGTCTACCTCTAAATGGTATTCTCCGGGGAGACATCCTAAACCTTTAAATACGTCCTTGTATTCGGTGAGAATATCTTGTACTGCTGCTGGAGGTATGTCAACGCTGTTCGCTGCATGTACGGTAATCAGTCCCATGCTAGTGCAGGTTTCACCTGACAACAAGGGTTGCTGGGATCCTGGGACAATCTTGAAGTTTAGCAGATGCTGTTCGCTCTTGTATTTACATTGCAAATTGCACTCTCCCAGGGCTTGTACGAGGCTTTCGTCGTAGAGCCTAAGCTTTGTTGTGGTCAGTTGCTTAGCTGGATTTCCACTCTGCTTTATTTCACACAGCCTGTCAAAGGACATAACATTACATGTAGCACCTGTGTCCAGCTGACAACGAACCAGAGCTTCTCCATTTTCATCGAAGAAACGAAGGGGTACAAAGAAGCGCTTACTCTGTTGGTGTTCCACCGCTCCCACGGATTCAACGTAATATACCGACTCATCTTCTGAGGCTGAATCCTCTTGTACGTAGTGGACGTTTTGCTTTTGTAAACACACAGTCTGGAAATGGTTGAGTTTCCCACACTTTCTGCATGTTTTGCCAAATGCTGGACATTTGTTCTTATCATAAACGTGCTGGCCGCCACAGTAAATACACTCACGTTCCTGCTTGAGTTGCCTGCCAGTGGTACTTCTACTTCTTTTGATTGATCTTTCAGGTCGCTTCTTCTTAGGGCCTTCCTTTTCCACAAAGTTTACTGGCCCTTGTCCTTTGTCTCCATCGCCCTCAATTTTCTTTAGCTGCTCGCTGGTCGTTTCACTGATCCTAAGAGACTCTACAGCTTTCTTTAAATCACAACTTTTCTCTCTGAATAACCTTGTTCTCGCTGCACTGTCCTTACAGCCCAGCACCAGTCGGTCTCGCACCATTTCGTCTTCGAGAACTCCAAATTGGCATGGTTCGGCGAGTTGGCGAAGCTTGATCAAATATTGGTCAATAGTTTCGTGTGCTTGCTGCTCCGTATTGTGGAAAATATATCGTTCGTACAGTATATTTCTTACCGGTACGAAGTGGTCTTGAAGATCGCCCAAGATTATCGCTGGATCTTTCATGTCATCATCGGTGAGCTGTAAGCGTTTCAAGATCTTTTTGCACTCGGCGCCCATTAAGCTTTTGAGAGTTGCGACTTGAATTTTCTTGTCTTTCCCGTCGAGCCCTGTCGCTACCAGGTAATCTTCGTATGCTTCACGAAACATCTTCCAATTTGTGGGTAAATCTCCGCTGCAATTCATTTGTTCAGGCGCTGGTATCTGATAAGTAGCCATATCGATCAGTTCAAATTCAAGATGTCGTCCTACACAAGAAAACTAACGTCGTCGAGAAAACAATTTCTTTAGCGTTCGTGTCGAAATCCCTCTGCACTTGTGACTGACACGGCTTCAGCTAAAGAATCCTACTTCTGACACCATGTAACGGTGTTTAATCCTCGCTAGAATCCCCAGATTCCAACTGCCGAGCTTCGGTTATTCCCGCCATCGTAACAGTTCTAAAGACAACCCCGCGCTGGCCTACAGCGGGCGCAATACTGACACCCAGAAACCCTTACAAGATAAAATCTAATTACATATATCGTAACAACAGTGAAGGCTTATCTGAGTCCTATCAAAAAAATTATTTATTGATGTAGCAATAAGCATATACCTATTCAACTTCCTTTTTCGGTAGGTGTTATTTCCCTTTATTTGTTTGAAGTCTATCAATCCTGTTCATCTAGTTCATCTTTAGTCTTAACGCATGCAGCTTTAAAATGGTTTCATTCCCTTATTCCTTCGACTGATCCTAATCCTTTAGATAATGATTTCTGTAAAAATATCATCGACGCTTCCAAACGAGAGAGAACTCAACCCATCAAAAAAAGAAGCCTTTTTCTGCCTAGATCATCAAAGCCATTGTAGACACCTTCAATAAGGATGTATCCACTCGGAAGGACGTTAGGATTGCCGTTATCTGCTTTAGCTTTCGCTGGATTTTTTCGCTTTAACGAGCTTAGCAATATTATGCCCGCACATATAAAATTCTTTGATGATTATATACGAATTTTCGTTCCTAGAAGTAAGACTGATTCCTCGCGAAGCGAGGTTAATAAATTTGTCGTCCCTCGGGAGCTGAGCCGCGTGAATTCGAGCGAAAAATATATTTATATATATACTTGATGGTGTCCGGCAGTTGCCTGGCAACAAAAATCGCGACCGCTGACAATGGCGCACTCTCATGTTTATTAATGAAGGCCGTGCCGGCGGCCGTTTACCCAGCTTACTCTGTCCGAGAAAATTAACCACCGAAACTCCGCTGAACGGTGACTTGAAATTCAGCGCGATCGAGCAACGAAGAGACAACGAGCCTCAGGATTGTTTGGTACCCAGTCCCATAGCAGTTACAGCGACCCACAGCTCAAAACCCAAAACTGACCAGCAACAGCTCCCATTTATTTTATTTTAGGAAGTACAATTTAACCCATTGACGACGGTGACTTTTTACGTTTTTGAGTGATTTTCTGCATATAAACGAGCCATAGGATTTCGTGACTCCATATTTGGGGTTACCATGGAAGGTGCTGCTGTTCTAAAACACTGAAGGCTCAAGTTTACAAGAAACGTCATTCTGACGTAGTGTTTTTGCTTCGTTAAGCGATACGAACAGATCAGCATGAGCATCATTAAGCGTGAAGGTAGCTAAGAGTCCACTTTCTCAATGAAGCGAGTTAGGTGTTGTACTTCGTTTGAAAATTTGGCTCGTTATTCGTTGAACTGGAAAAATGGCCGCCACAAAACGAAGCAGCTGCTTTGGGACTCGACTCTGGATGAATTTCTCGACCTACCACGGCATATTTTGGAAGTTGCGACCACTGAAGAACACAACAAGCGTGAAATTTCGGTGGCAGGTCGGAGTGGTTGTGGACTTAGTGTAAATATGAAATATGTGGGGTACGGAACGAACCCTGTCAAAAATTCTCGATATTTCCCAGCATGCAGTGCGGTCGTGATGTTGAAAATCGAGGCAAGGCCAGGATGCACTAGAACGAGAGGCTGCAGCTCGGCCTGGCAACGAATAAGAGCAAAAAAAATCACTTCTAAGGTAGGACTAGGACGGAATTTTGTTGTGAATGTTGACTTTTGGGTTTGCAACGATGATTTCAATAAAAAAAAAAACTGAAGGCAAAAACGTGATTTTTGTTGTTTTTCTATGACCTTAAAACGGCCATTTTTGTTCTTCTCCAAATTCGAACGCTGATATTCTGCGAAAATCGCTGACTTTTTTGGTTTATTGGGTGTCTCAATTTGAAGGACTTTCTAGTCAATGCACACAACTGCAATGTTCGCGCAATTGAGAAAGTTGCAATTTTTTAAAGCAGTGGAGTCTTATCGTTCCATTAAGAACGATTTTGGCCGGCACCGTCCTCAAAGGGTTAAATGGAAGAGACTGGGAACGAAAATGTCTCAACTTTAAATTTTGGGGCCATTGCCAGCAAGCAACCCAACCTCTCCATTTAAATTATTCCATCTCTCCCTCCCACATCGCTAAAATTTTGCAGTGACACGTATTTCTAGTATCTATAGGGAAGGGAACTACATTTATCAGCAAGATTGGTACAAAGTATTGTCCTGTAGGAGTACTTAGAAGATATGTCTTTACCTAACATAGAAACCAATAGGGCATTTGCACGATGGTGTCATTTGACTACAACTACCAGAATTCATTTCGTTTTTCCTTTCTTGTTTAAAGTTTTTAACTCCAGTGCGGTTTAAATAACAATGGCCCTAATTTGCACTACAAAACAAAAAAAACTGAAGGATTCTGGTAGTTGTAGTCATATGACGTCATCGTGCAAATGGCCTATAGCGACCTTCCGCTTTTTCGACCTCTTGTATTTCATAAAGCAGTTCCACTTATACTTTAAAGAATTGTAAAATCTCTTATAGCCGATGCAGAGAAATAATTAGGGAAGGTTTAACTAAGCTGGGCCATAATGCGAACGATCATGGGCTCCATAGTTTTAGATCAGGAGGCATTACCGCCGTAGTTCACAACAGTAACAATTCTATACCCGAAAGATTGCTGAAGATTCACGGTAGATGAAAATCAGACACTGCCAAAGATTTGTACGTTTATGAAAGTATAGAAAAAAGATTAGAGGTTACAAAGCATTTGGGAATTTAAAATGTTACTTAATTATTACCTATAGTTATGCAGCGTTGTAATATGATATTGTAATTTGCGCTAGCATGTTTTGGGTGTATATCCTTGCTGTCGTTACACAGCGTTTTTCCCGTTAATTTTGTTGCGCGTTAAGTAGATAAATTGATCGCATATAAGTCGATGATTATTCAGTATTGTAATCTGATATTTTGGGTTGCGATAGTAGTTTTCACGTTGATAGTCTATTAGTCGTATTGATAAATGTAATTGTATGTTTAAAGATATCTATTGTTATGTACTCAATTTGAAATGATGATGTATTAAACTGTCTTGGATCTGTTTGCGTATCCATCCATATACATGCTTGTTTGTCTCTTTGCTATATATAGTAGGAGTTTAGGGGTAAAATATTTTACGTTCGTTTAAGCGAAGCGTATTAGAACGTAAACAGAATTAATGATGGACCATTAAACCGTCGAAATTTTGAGCAACCCTGGCCTCTGACGTTACGCCCAATTGTGCATTTTTTTCTCATCTGTTGTTCAAATATTATCGCATTTGTGAGTTATCTATGTTCTTCGTACTAAATATATGGCTCAATTAATGTGTTTATTGTTCTTTAAATTGTTCCTGCGTTTAAAGACAAGTAACACGCTACCGTCAAATCATCCAAACAAGAACTGGATATGATACGTATATCAACTGCTGCAATGGATGGAAACAGCAACACTCAGGATCCAAGGACTGTACTAAAGGTACTCTATATCACAACAATCTGATTAAGGGGAAACTGTTAGAGTTGTTATAATTAAGCAGACCAGAGCACGTTTTAGTACTTTAAAAAAGGTTAATATGGGACTATTATGGTGTCCATCTATTTATCTTTAACTTCAGATTGGATTTTTAACACGTAATATTAAAATCTTTAATATTTCATTCTACTATACAAAAAATTAACAAAACATCCTATAACTTCTATCTTCAAACCAAGCGAGACTTTCTTGGAGTACTTAAAAATAACACATACAAAACCCCGTTAATACGGACAACGAGGGGACCACGAAAACTGTTCGTATAAGTGTGCGGGTTCACATGGATGACGCAATTTGAGCGTTTCGTCGTTTTTAATGACAAATACAGTAAATGACCACACATAATCTCCTAAGACATAATAAAATTACGATTGCACTTTTGTTTCTAGTTTTCTTTCAATCAAAATGATATTATATGTGTAGATAACGCATTGGACACCATTAAAATTTGCCTACCTGTCCGTATTAAGCGTTGTGAACGGTAAAAACTGGCCGTTGTCCGTATAAAGGGGTGTCCGTATTAAGCGGGTAATTGTAAAAAAAAAAAATGTATAGGCTTTTTGCCGGGGACAAGACAACTGTCTGGGGTGTTACTAAACAGAGTAACGCAGTAAAGAGTAACGAGTAACGAAGTAACGGGAAAAAAATTCAATAGTTTATAAAACAATAGAAAAATAAAAAAAATCAAATCTACATTTTTTCATTATTAACATTAATTGTACGATTATCCGTTATGTCGAAATACACAACAAAAATAGAGTTGTTGGACACAATATATAACAAAAGTTTATTTGAGTGAAATTGTGATCCTCGCAGTGTGCTCTTAACTTAAACAGTTGTAAAAGCCACCTGAAAAAATTCAGGCCTGAACGGGATTCGAACCCATGACCTTGCGATACCGGTGCAATGCTATATACACTGAGCTATCAAGCCACATGGATAGATGGTCAATAGACCACTTCGACGCTACGGCGGCCATTTTGAATCATGAGGCATTACGGGGCGGCTAAGGGGCAAAGAAATTGCGTGACTTGCAGCTTGCCAAACAATGGCGTCTGGTAACGATAATAATTCGACTAGGAGTGCAATGCAAACAAACTACACAAAAGAAGAATTAAGAAAATGGACAGTACCACAACTCAGCGGGTATTTGAAAGATCGTGGTGTTGTAATTTCGGCAGATGGAGGAAGAAAAGAGCAGTTAATTGAGAAGGTTTTCTACGCCAAACAACTTGGACTTCAAGTTCTTCCAAGTGAAGAGAAATTAGGTAATGACATCGCCAAAAGGAGGAAGGAAAAGTTAACTTTTGACGGTGTTGTTCTCCCTTTTCTGAAAAAGTTAATAACTTGCTCCAAGGAAGTGAATATCTCCCGGATACCACGCTGCATGATTTAGAAGAATACTTTACAACGAACAAAAGCAAATCAAAGGGCTCTTAAAGCCATCTCGTTAATGCGTTAGAATGTGAGGTTAATAAAAAAAGAATGTTGATAGTCAAAGGTATTAGGTGGCGGCGGTCTTATTGCGTCTAGGGTGGTGAGAAAAGTCTATGAGGGACGTAGTTGGGGTAGACTTATTGAATATTCTAAAGATAGGTTAAAATGGTTTTAGTGACGAGCAGGATTTGTGTTAGGCTTGTGATGTTTTTTAAGGAAAAAATTTGGAAGAATAATCAGTAGTTTGAATTTCAGTGACGTGAGTTTTATTTCTCATTTTATAGATTGGTCGTTTTAATTTCTCTTATTAGGGATACCGATCGAAGAGGTAGAGTAAAGTGTCGGAGAGTGATGCTGTGGTAATGTGCACTTGGTGCTTGGGTAAAGGGTAGTGATTATGTTGATATCAATTTTGTAATTGACTTTTTCTTTGTGTTCTCGCTAGCTTTGGAGTGACCTTGATGAATAGACTACACTCTTGATGAATGGACTACAACCTCAGTTGCCTTATGTTTTTTGAAAATCAAATAAATTCGCAATGATAAACAACTGAAAATTCTGTTGTTGCCATTCTTCCTCCCCCTCCCTTACCAACTGTCGATTTTCATTAAATATTTTACTTTTAAAGATAATTTGATTGAACTCCAGCCTTGCTTGGGAAACTGATTCCTGGGTTCCAGAAACGCTGGAAAAGCAGGGGCGGAGCCAGGATTTTTCTTAGGAGGGGGTGCACCTCTAAGGAATGAATAAACCGCATAGTTTTTTTCCCCCTAGAGTCGTCTTTGAAACGGCGTTTCTGAGTCTTCTATTTTAAAAATTTCCTGGGGGGACATGCCGCCAGACCCCCTAGGTGACTTGCGCGTTCGGCGCAAAGAAAAAAATTGACGTCCGGTGCTTTCAGAAATATGTCCGCTACTTTACAAAACTGTTGAAAACGCTGCCTTAATATTTCTTTGTATTGTCAGATTTTTTTAGTCGTACCACTTTAAAATGGTCTTCGCGGTCCCTGAAGGAAGCAGTAGCTATACTGTCAAAATTGGCAACGGAGGTTTTAGTGTAAACGGCGAGGTTTACGCAGCTATAAAGCGTAGCGAATAGAAGGTAAAATTATAGTCTTGACTGAGAGAAACTTAAATTTTGTACAAGTTGAATAGCTTATTAAGCTACAAGTCTGTCTGCTATAAAGCTTGGATTCTGAAAATTAAAATTCTGTAAAGACAAAACTAAAATAGATGGGCCCAGCGTGACTCTTTATTAATAGCAGGAAAGACATTGACGCTGTTCACGGCCGACAGATAATTTTAGATCCTGTCATGTCCGGTATTTCAGAGAGAAAAGTTAGAGAAATTCAAAGTTTTCGTATATAAAAACGTACATGCTAATATTACTGGCTACAAGAACACATCAAATGCGAGGCAAAAAAGGACGCTAAAGTGAGGTCAAAATCAACGGAGCGTAACACTACGGGAGACCACAAGTGACAGACTTGACGTCAGTCCATTGGACACTGTTTTTGAAAGGTTTTAAAACTCAGTCTGAAATAAAATCGTCGTTGCAAACGGCTAAATACAGAATATTTTCCTACAAAATGTGGAGCAGTTTGAAGGATGGTCTAGCTTCGAGATTCGAAGACAGTATTTTTCGTCGGTACGTGTCTGATCTTGCAGGACATGCGGATTTTCTCCCGTTCTTGCCGGGGTTTTTACGAGAAATAGTCGCGCGGGAAATCCAAGAACTATAGATATTGTAGTAAGATTTGCTATCAAACTTTTAATAAACAGTTTTTGTAAGTTTAATTAATGAAATGAATAGCTTTGAAGGTGAAATTTCATGGTATCTGATTATATAATAAGTGTTTAGCGTCATATTAGTTTACAGTGATATTACTAATCACGTGAAGAGTTATGTGAAATATTCTATAAATGGTTTGGGAATAGGTTCGTGGTTTGGAGGAGCTATTCGAGTCGAAGTGTATCTGCTGGCTACTGTGTATTATAAAATTTGAGCTGTTTTGTAGCGGAGCACTTGCCAGGCCGAAGGCCTGGCTGCGCAGCTCCATACTCATAGAACCTACGCCGTGATTTTTCATGGTCATGGCTAGCGGAATGTTTCGCGGGCGCGTGTCCGTCCGTCCGCCCGCCGGCCGCCCGCCGTGTTGGAACAACATCCGGGATCTTGAAAGCAAGGCTTTGTTTTTCGCGCGGCCACACAGCCGTGAGCTCGGTAAACACTTTAGTTGTTTTCTTGTGCCTAGCGGAGAATTAAACTCGTTATTTTCCTGCATTTTTTCGCGGTTTGCTACTCAAGACAGGGATACTAAGTAAGGTATACTCAGAAGCCGCTTTAGTGGAAAAAGACGAGCTTTCAGGGATAAAATCTTGCTTCGAGGAACTTCATGTATTACATTTTTATCAATGCGGGAGATGATTTCAGAACCAGAAGCGGAGATTTGAATTTCCAAGCAAGCGAGGAACTTAAAGGTAAAACAGATTACAGTTTTCGATGAGAATTTATGTTGATATCAATCTGTGAGTGACTTGTTATTAGTGTTATTGTTAGTTTTGGCGAATTGATTTTAAAACGTGCCTATCTCTTGAATTTCATCGAAGAAAGCTTGAACTCGATGAGCTATAATTACATGGTACGCGTTTTGCTTTTAAACGTAAACTAATGGAGATTTGAATAAATTTTTTCGAAAGAAGATTGTGTTGTCCATTTTTATGTGTTTGTTCATTCATTAGATAGATTGAAAAGCGATTTTATGTAAACAAAACACGACTTGATTTTATAGTACAGTTCTATCTTCACTCGCATCGCCTTATGTAAATATGTTTGTGTATTTTTGCAATTTTTGATTTTCAAATCAGTTTCTCGGGCAATTTTTGACAAACATAAACTGTATTTTATTCGGAAACTAGTGGTACTATTTATTCTAGACAGAGAAAAGTTGTTTTTGTGAACTTTTGTACGGTCTATAAAAATGTACTGTGCAGACGGTCGCGTAATACTGTTTTTGAGAATTGCTAAAATTGAAAATAGCCCCTTCGTCAATCTTAATTCTTGTGCTTCCAACCTTTCACCTTAGTTAAGTTTCACCTTAGTTAAGCTTGTTCGAAGTGCGACGCTGTTAGGCTTGGGCTATCTATATATATATATTATAGTATTGTATAATTATGAGAGGTGAACATTTATTATCGGTTATATGAAAATATAAACTTTCCGGTGGGAAGATGTGTTAAATTGACAGCGCATTTATTATTTGATTATTACTAAAGCGTGGTTTCCATGTAACTGTAATTACCTCGTAACTGCGGTAAGGCAAATTGGCAGCAGCACTAGGATATACCGGCGGTAGTTCTAGAGTCGAATGCCTAGCCTGCAGAACAGGCGTTATTTTTTTTAAGCGTTTCAGGCGAGCGCGAAGCACGAGGCGAGCGCGGAGCGCAAGGGGATCTGATGAAAGTGGTTTTAACGATAAAATTTGACAGTGACATGTTTTTTTAAAACACAGGTGGTGTAGCGATATGATGGCTGACAATATGCGGTGAAAATGACTTTCGACTGTTCGTCTTCGAGTGTGAATGAAATTGCTAGTTCGTAGATCGGTAGACGATTTTTGTGGCAGTTGGAAAGTCTTGAATCTTGTTTAAAGAGTATACAATACTGATCACTTGGATGCGTAAGAATTAGAAAACAGGTATCATGGGCGCCATTACATCGGAGATATTGTGTTACAGATTGCGGTGCAAAATGGTGTTTTTAAAGATATAACAAACTTTCTAATATGTTTCTTACGATGTCTGTTTGGGAGTTTGGGACAGCAATTCTAATATCTACGAAATGAATTGAAATAGCGAAATGGAATACATTTCATAATGACTGTGAAGAAAAGATTATCTCGAAAAGTTAGCGTTAATAACCGGAGATAAGTGATAAATTTTCTGAGTTTTTTGTTTTCGAGTGCGTTTCGTACGCGCATGGGGGCATGGGGGAGGGGGGGGTAAGGGTGGTGGGTGAAGTAAGTTACGAAAGACAGATCTGATTTTTAGAAGAGAATAGCCTGTTACAGAGACGTTCGTTTAGACTGCGAGCAGTTTGTTTTCTTTGAGTGCTACACCACATGGAGTGTAAAAGCGGCAATTTATCTGATTTAATTTTACGATCATGTTTTTGATTTCAGAAAAAAAAAATAGCAAATAGCCTGCAGATAGGCTTCCAGTCAGACGGCGGGGTCCTCCGAGCCAGGTTATTAAGAGTATAGTAGTGCAATAATAAACGTAAACTCAGATCAGCCCTGCAGTTTATTGTATAAGTGCAATAATAGCATGTTTGAACTTTGGGAGGGAAGAGAATGATCTTAACGTAGTTCTGTTTAACTTGCGTGTCTTTCCATAAAAGCTTTAAAGCTTTAATTTTAGCTAAATACATGTGCGGGAAGTAGTAGGGAAAATATAACTTGAAAACAACATTTCCTCCAACGTTCGTGTGTACGTTATATGAACTATAGGATCAATAGTTTTTAGTTTGTATTCGCTACGCTTTATAGCTGCGTGGACCTCATTAAAACCACTCATAACAAACTTTCCCGTGCAAAAAGTCGCGTGTTTTTTTATTTAACATGTGTAGATTTTATCTGTGGTTAAAACCACAGAAACAATAAATCCTAGATAACAAACAATCTATTAGGCGATGACCTCATAGCTCTAAAACAATTGAAAAACAACTCTGCTATAAACCTCAAAAAGCAGACAAAGATACAGGGTGAAATTTCTTAGCTTCGTCGAGCGCGTTCGTAGCGCACAATGTCAGCTATAAAACTCAAAAAGCGAACAAAGATACAGGGTGAAATTTCTTAGCTTCGTCGAGCGCGAAAAATGTCTCTTTTTATTTAACATGTGTACATTTTATCTGTGCTCAAAACCACAGAAACAATAAATCCCAGATAAGAAACAATCTGTCAGGCGATGAGGTCTCCGACATATCCACACAGGAAACAAAAAGCATAAAGCTTTAATTTTAGCTAAATACATGTAAGGGAAGTAGTAGGGAAAATATAACTTGAAAACAACATTTCCTCCAACGTTCGTGTGTACGTTATATGAACTATAGGATCAGTAGTTTTTAGCTTGTATTCGCTACGCTTTATAGCTGCGTGGACCTCATTAAAACCACTCATAACAAACTTTCCCGTGCAAAAAGTCGCGTGTTTTTTTTATTTAACATGTGTAGATTTTATCTGTGGTTAAAACCACACAAACAATAAATCTTAGATAACAAACAATCTATTAGGCGATGACCTCATAGCTCTAAAACAATTGAAAAACAACTCTGCTATAAACCTCGAAAAGCAGACAAAGATACAGGGTGAAATTTCTTAGCTTCGTCGAGCGCGTTCGTAGCGCACAATGTCAGCTATAAAACTCAAAAAGCGAACAAAGATACAGGGTGAAATTTCTTAGCTTCGTCGAGCGCGAAACATGTCTCTTTTTATTTAACATGAGTACATTTTATCTGTGCTTAAAACCAAAGAAACGATAAAATTCCAGATAAGAAACAATCTGTCAGGCGATGAGGTCATAGCTCTAAAATAGTTGAAGAACAACTCTGCTATAAACCTAAAAAAGCGGACAGAGATACAACGTGAAATTTCTAAAGCATAAGACGCAAAGAGCGTAGAACGTCTCCGACACATCCACACAGGAAACAAAAAGCATAAAACGCAAACAGCGTAGAACGTCTAGGACACATAAACTTAAAAACAAATTTGAAAGATTGATACCTAACGTGAGATATCGAAACTTAATAAGACGTAACGTAAGAGTTCATGACATTTCAATACCCTAGGGAAATTAACAATAGGACCGGGGTGTTCCTCAAAAATTTTAGTGACGGTATGTGACAAGCTTCCACAGCTACTCAATATTAATCAATATTAATCGCATCACAGAACAACCACCTTAATTCTATAGCATGTAACTAAAAAAGTTCAAAAAAGCTCAAAACGAAATTTACACGGATGAAAGAGCAAAAGGTCCTCTATCTATACTCTTAACATTTAGCCGTTTACTGTCATAGTTCGCAGGGAATTAATGTTTTAGTTTTTGCGTGCAAACATCTTGCGTAACGCATTTCTAACAAGCTCGTTTTATTTCAAGTAATTCGTGATAAATGTTACAGTATAAAACCTGTTCTTTCTCGCCTACAGCTTTGAAAAATACATTGAAATCTTCATGTCGAAAACATTAAGTGGATATCTTGTACCGTTTTCTTGCAGCGATCCCTTTTCTTCATCAGCCATCGATCTCCATTTGCCGCCATTTTTTTAACTCCAGTTCTCTCGAGGGCGCTCGGCCCAGTCTCGCTCCGCATCACACATCGCGCAAGCGCTGTGGACACGTTGCACCGCCCATTCTTTTCAGCGCCCTGGTACGAACATACTTTAGAACCGTCCCCAGTAACTTGATCTGGTCATTTGTACGTTATTTATCAGAGAGGTTTTGGATGTGCTTTATGTTCGTCTCTAACTGTGTGTATTTAGTTATTTTTTGTTTTTGATTTTTTGCGTTCCTTGCGCTTTTTACTTGCTAAGTTGACTTTTAATGGCTTTGTACGGTTGGATTAAGTGAAGTAACTTTAAATGGGTTCTTAATGATCCTGTTATTATAACGAGACTCAGAGAATAGACATGGACACTGTTTAACTTCTTTATTCTTTATTTTAGCCTTCTAGTTTTGACAGCATTTGGCTGAACTAAGAAATATTATGTTGGATTGTCTTTACTACCTTGCGTACGTTGTTGATAGTTACTATATGTTCTCACTCTAGGCGCCTTTCTGCCGTGGAAAGAGACTGCTGTTTTGGTCACATGATTTCTATTAATAATGTAAACTATATTTTTGTTGTGTATTTTGACATCAGTTAGCCGTGCAAATAATGTTAATAATAAAAAGAATCTGTAGATTTCATTTTTTCCTCATTTTTCTATTGTTTTATATTTTTTAACCTATTGAATTGTTTTGCCGTAACTCGGTTTCTTGTTGTTGGTGAACATTTATTATCGGTTATATGAAAATATAAACTTTCCGGTGGGAAGATGTGTTAAATTGACAGCGCATTTATTATTTGATTATTACTAAAGCGTGGTTTCCATGTAACTGTAATTACCTCGTAACTGCGGTAAGGCAAATTGGCAGCAGCACTAGGATATACCGGCGGTAGTTCTAGAGTCGAATGCCTAGCCTGCAGAACAGGCGTTATTTTTTTTAAGCGTTTCAGGCGAGCGCGAAGCACGAGGCGAGCGCGGAGCGCAAGGGGATCTGATGAAAGTGGTTTTAACGATAAAATTTGACAGTGACATGTTTTTTTAAAACACAGGTGGTGTAGCGATATGATGGCTGACAATATGCGGTGAAAATGACTTTCGACTGTTCGTCTTCGAGTGTGAATGAAATTGCTAGTTCGTAGATCGGTAGACGATTTTTGTGGCAGTTGGAAAGTCTTGAATCTTGTTTAAAGAGTATACAATACTGATCACTTGGATGCGTAAGAATTAGAAAACAGGTATCATGGGCGCCATTACATCGGAGATATTGTGTTACAGATTGCGGTGCAAAATGGTGTTTTTAAAGATATAACAAACTTTCTAATATGTTTCTTACGATGTCTGTTTGGGAGTTTGGGACAGCAATTCTAATATCTACGAAATGAATTGAAATAGCGAAATGGAATACATTTCATAATGACTGTGAAGAAAAGATTATCTCGAAAAGTTAGCGTTAATAACCGGAGATAAGTGATAAATTTTCTGAGTTTTTTGTTTTCGAGTGCGTTTCGTACGCGCATGGGGGCATGGGGGAGGGGGGGGTAAGGGTGGTGGGTGAAGTAAGTTACGAAAGACAGATCTGATTTTTAGAAGAGAATAGCCTGTTACAGAGACGTTCGTTTAGACTGCGAGCAGTTTGTTTTCTTTGAGTGCTACACCACATGGAGTGTAAAAGCGGCAATTTATCTGATTTAATTTTACGATCATGTTTTTGATTTCAGAAAAAAAAATAGCAAATAGCCTGCAGATAGGCTTCCAGTCAGACGGCGGGGTCCTCCGAGCCAGGTTATTAAGAGTATAGTAGTGCAATAATAAACGTAAACTCAGATCAGCCCTGCAGTTTATTGTATAAGTGCAATAATAGCATGTTTGAACTTTGGGAGGGAAGAGAATGATCTTAACGTAGTTCTGTTTAACTTGCGTGTCTTTCCATAAAAGCTTTAAAGCTTTAATTTTAGCTAAATACATGTGCGGGAAGTAGTAGGGAAAATATAACTTGAAAACAACATTTCCTCCAACGTTCGTGTGTACGTTATACACAAACAATAAATCTTAGATAACAAACAATCTATTAGGCGATGACCTCATAGCTCTAAAACAATTGAAAAACAACTCTGCTATAAACCTCGAAAAGCAGACAAAGATACAGGGTGAAATTTCTTAGCTTCGTCGAGCGCGTTCGTAGCGCACAATGTCAGCTATAAAACTCAAAAAGCGAACAAAGATACAGGGTGAAATTTCTTAGCTTCGTCGAGCGCGAAACATGTCTCTTTTTATTTAACATGAGTACATTTTATCTGTGCTTAAAACCAAAGAAACGATAAAATTCCAGATAAGAAACAATCTGTCAGGCGATGAGGTCATAGCTCTAAAATAGTTGAAGAACAACTCTGCTATAAACCTAAAAAAGCGGACAGAGATACAACGTGAAATTTCTAAAGCATAAGACGCAAAGAGCGTAGAACGTCTCCGACACATCCACACAGGAAACAAAAAGCATAAAACGCAAACAGCGTAGAACGTCTAGGACACATAAACTTAAAAACAAATTTGAAAGATTGATACCTAACGTGAGATATCGAAACTTAATAAGACGTAACGTAAGAGTTCATGACATTTCAATACCCTAGGGAAATTAACAATAGGACCGGGGTGTTCCTCAAAAATTTTAGTGACGGTATGTGACAAGCTTCCACAGCTACTCAATATTAATCAATATTAATCGCATCACAGAACAACCACCTTAATTCTATAGCGTGTAACTAAAAAAGTTCAAAAAAGCTCAAAACGAAATTTACACGGATGAAAGAGCAAAAGGTCCTCTATCTATACTCTTAACATTTAGCCGTTTACTGTCATAGTTCGCAGGGAATTAATGTTTTAGTTTTTGCGTGCAAACATCTTGCGTAACGCATTTCTAACAAGCTCGTTTTATTTCAAGTAATTCGTGATAAATGTTACAGTATAAAACCTGTTCTTTCTCGCCTACAGCTTTGAAAAATACATTGAAATCTTCATGTCGAAAACATTAAGTGGATATCTTGTACCGTTTTCTTGCAGCGATCCCTTTTCTTCATCAGCCATCGATCTCCATTTGCCGCCATTTTTTTAACTCCAGTTCTCTCGAGGGCGCTCGGCCCAGTCTCGCTCCGCATCACACATCGCGCAAGCGCTGTGGACACGTTGCACCGCCCATTCTTTTCAGCGCCCTGGTACGAACATACTTTAGAACCGTCCCCAGTAACTTGATCTGGTCATTTGTACGTTATTTATCAGAGAGGTTTTGGATGTGCTTTATGTTCGTCTCTAACTGTGTGTATTTAGTTATTTTTTGTTTTTGATTTTTTGCGTTCCTTGCGCTTTTTACTTGCTAAGTTGACTTTTAATGGCTTTGTACGGTTGGATTAAGTGAAGTAACTTTAAATGGGTTCTTAATGATCCTGTTATTATAACGAGACTCAGAGAATAGACATGGACACTGTTTAACTTCTTTATTCTTTATTTTAGCCTTCTAGTTTTGACAGCATTTGGCTGAACTAAGAAATATTATGTTGGATTGTCTTTACTACCTTGCGTACGTTGTTGATAGTTACTATATGTTCTCACTCTAGGCGCCTTTCTGCCGTGGAAAGAGACTGCTGTTTTGGTCACATGATTTCTATTAATAATGTAAACTATATTTTTGTTGTGTATTTTGACATCAGTTAGCCGTGCAAATAATGTTAATAATAAAAAGAATCTGTAGATTTCATTTTTTCCTCATTTTTCTATTGTTTTATATTTTTTAACCTATTGAATTGTTTTGCCGTAACTCGGTTTCTTGTTACTTCGTTACTCGTTACTCGTTAGTGTGTTACTCTGTTTAGTAACACTCCAACTGTCTGTAAGCCGGTGTCCATAGTAGTATATATTGATGAGAGATAAACCTGGTTACTGGATTCTCCCGGTTCCCTGGAATATTAATAAACGGAATCCCTAATCATAACGTCAACTAGCTATAACTTTTGTGTTATTGTGAAACGGAATACCTATCCATGAAAGTTGATAGGTAAGTAATAAACCACCGTTTCAAAGCATTTATCCTTTTCAAACATGTCTAAACCTGCCCGATTTATACCAATACAGACTAGTTTCGCTTCACTTCAAAACAAAAAATAACACACATGCAGATATTCTGTACAAACACCTTTACCAAGCTTTGACCACGATTCGACCACAACGCAGTGTCTTGACAACTAGATCATCAAAGCTGTGGGTTCCGAAACATTCAACTTGAATCTCAATAAAATTGCGCAGTATAAAAAGCGCTTTTTACCTTCAAGTTACTATAAATTCTTATGGCCGCCACATTGCTAGACTGTATTTCGATTTTGAGTTTCCCAGCTATCATCCAATATAAGTTTTGATAACATGACTTTACCGGTTGAGGAAAACATCAAATAAACTCCGTTCATTATCTTAATTTATCTCTCTTACACTTAACTAAATTGCATGAAAATAACTGACGCGCGCGTGCTAAAACAACGAACCCACCCGTTTGTTAAAGTTCAAAATACATTAATTGATTATTAACAAGCTCATCAATTTAAACAGTTACGTGTACAGTCTATTTTAATCTTAGAAGGAAGGATGGAGATATATAACGGAGATATAGCTCCGCAAAGTCGGCAAATTTCACAGACGTTTAAATCGCGCGGCCAAGTGACCGATTAGGTCAGACACTCGTCGACTTCAAACAGCAAAATTTACAAATACAGCCAGAATATACACAAAACACTTTTAGAAAAATATGAAAGATAAACAGGGAATGTATTTAGAAGAAGAGAATGGAAAATATTTACAGGGTTTCTTTGGAAAAAGGCGATGATAAAGGGCTTTCGGAGAATCGCAATTTCGTGATACACGAAATTCAAGATTAGCGATCGCAGCGCGCAATGCATCCCGGATGGAAATGGGCCTTTAAAACTCTTATCTTGTTCGTAATTCTTTTTTAATTGATAGTTTAAATATATATATATATATATATTTATATATATACCTCAAACACTGCTCGCCTCGATTAGCTCTTGCTATCTGCCGGTAAGTGTAAATTGTAAATAAATTTAAATGAATAAAGTTGTTGTTGTTGTTGTTGTTGTTGTTGGCCCTACAATACTCGCCACATTTGTTGGGGCACATGTGGGTCTCTCTCCCTTCTCAATGTTGGTTTGATGTTTAGTGATCTCAGCGCCGCAAAATTCAACATTGGGAGGGAAGGATGCCAACTGTAGGGTGAATATGTTTTGAGCGTGAGGTGACCTAACAAAATGTGACGAAGGATTGTATTTGGAAGTATTTAAAGTATTTTATAGTCACGTCACGTTAACGTTGGGTCACAAAGAGTAACGTTAGTCTGCAATGTCATGAACGTACGAAGCAGTTCTGTAAGATTTCCATTTGCAGCGATTCAATGTTAATTTTCGTTGTGGTTCTGCCGGTTTGGTTTTGAGTTTTACATAAGGTAGCGTATATTGATATGACAGTAATGCTTGCATCACAGTCTTATTTCAGAAGCTTAATATAGAAACGCTACAATTGAAGGATTTATTCGCTGATTTCATGATTGTTAACCTTCCCCGAAATATAATGTTTGATGTACTCTTGAAATTCTCTCTGAATAGTTATTTGTAGCATCATAAGTCCATGGCCGCAGCTCTCGGCACCGGATTTCGAAGGCAACTCCGTAGAAACTATTCCTCTATTTACATTAGCCATTTTGAGGTTGCGCATGAGACTGGGTCGGTTTCGTTTCGAATTGCACTATGGGGCTGTTTTGGGGATGCAATTCAAACATGGCGTCTGCCCAGGAACCGCCCAGGATGTGAACTGAAGCTGTGATCTTGTCAAAAATGGGATGATAGTCCAGGGAAATATA
Source organism: Cladopsammia gracilis (assembly GCA_022457155.1). NCBI lineage: Eukaryota > Metazoa > Cnidaria > Anthozoa > Scleractinia > Dendrophylliidae > Cladopsammia > Cladopsammia gracilis. The sequence continues at coordinate 390,444 of JAJGOT010000439.1, read as the reverse complement.
GGAGGAAGTTCATTTCCGTTTATCCTCACTCCTCTTGGAAAATGTGCTCCACAAATCCTTGTGCTCGGTGCGTCTTTCTTCAAGGTTGCATTTCGTATCAGTCGTACGTGCGCCTTTTTTACTTTCGGTTCACTTGGTAAAGTGTGAAAGTTCATATTTGGTGAATTTCTCCAGTTGTTGCTGCATTCAGGTACGCAACAGCTAAACTCTCCCATTTTTGACAAGATCACAGCTTCAGTTTACATCCTGAGAAGACACCATGTTTGAATTGCGTCTCCAAAACAACCCCATTGTGCAATTCGAAACGAAACCGACCCGGTCTCATGCGCAACCTCAAAATGGCCAATAAGCTGATTAACTTAACATGGAATGGTAACATTTATAAAATATTTTTTTATCAATTTAGAGGCTTTAGGGAAAACATATGGAGGGGCATTCTGGACTAAATTAAAATGGAATTGGATCGGATCCCATATTATTCGATCGTATCTTCCATTTCATCGGATCGTACCCTGTATGGAATTGGATCGGATCCCATGTATTCCATCGTATCCTTCATTCCATCGGATCGTACCCTGTATGGAATTGGATCGGATCTCATGTATTCCATCATATCCTTCATTCCATCGGATCGTACCATGTATGGAATTGGATCGGATCTCATGTATTCCATCGTATCCTTCATTCCATCGGATCGTACCCTGTATGGAATTGGATCGGATCCCATATTATTCAATCGTATCCTCCATTACATCGGATCGTACCATGTATGGAATTGGATCGGATTCCATATTATTTCATCATATCCTCCATTCCATCGGATCGTACTCTGTATGGAAACGGATCGGATCCCATATTATTCAATCGTATCCTTGAAGTTTAGCCGGACCTCCGAGGAAACAATAAAGTTGAACCGGACCTCCGAGGAAACAATGTAGTTGAACCGAACCTCGTATAGCGCCGTACTCACGGTCAGCGGTTTATCAATATAATATTAGCCTCGATTTCATATCAATGTGGCACACATGACTGCCAATACATAAAGTAAACTTCGAGTTTTGCGGCGAGTCAGGGCCTTAGGGGGATTTAAGTCAGGGTTTACATACTTTCCACAAAACAAATAATGGACAAATTAAAACGAACGAAGAAGATCGCGATCATCTTATAAGGCGCACTACCAGTGTGCTGAGGACGGTACTACATGAACTTGAAGGACCACCTGCCCTTTCTGTTTCTAGTTCTGGTCGTAATAGTGCTAGTGTCGTGTCCTCAACATCGTCAACAGAGGCCCCGCCAGGGGCGGGCGGGCCGGGGGGGGGGGGGGGGAGTGGGGGGGAAGGTCCCGTGTCGCTTGTCTGAATTTTAAAATGTCTCATGTCGGTGTTTTATCAAAGCTTCACGTCGCTGTCGGAAATTGAACGAACATAGTTTGTCGGAATTTTAGAAAAGGTGGATAATGGTACGTTATAAAGAAACGCCTACAGTTCTACAATAGCTCAGTTATCGTTCGGTGCGCATCGATAATGTATAACGCGATGCATAAGAGACCCTCAAGGGTCCTCAAGGACCTCAAATTGGTGAAAAAATATGCCAAACCACCGTTCTTTGTCGCTAATTCTTGGAAACAAATAAAATGAAAGGCTGATCGTACAGTAAGCAATATATTTTTAACCGATTAATTTCGAACGGCACGGCAGTTCTTTTTCAGGGTATAACCGTACTAAAAGAAAAAACGTTACAGATTTGAATATATAACAAGCGAAAGATATGAAATTACATACTTTGTTTATAGTATAAGCTGAATGGATAAAAATAGGACGTTGAAAAAACGTTACAGATTTGATGAGTATATATAACAAGCGAAAGATATGAAAATACAGTACATACTTTGTTAATGGTGTAAGCTTCGTAATGGATAAAAATAGGACGCTGAAATTTACATATATATTTCATCGCGTCTGTGTAACCCTTTGGGTTCGAGCGTTTGGCCTTTATCAATAAGATGAGCCTCTCGAGCCTTACGCACGTCGTCACGGTTAGATTTTATAAGCTCAAGCGGGATTAGTTGCATGTCAGAGGCAGAATGATTAGGTGAAAGAAAATGTTCTGATACTGCCGTAAGTTTAGAGTTGTCGGGGTGTACTTGTTTGTCGAATGGTCTGCGGTGTTCGTTGAAACCTCTGACATGCAACTAATCCCGCTTGAGCTTATAAAATCTAACCGTGATTTATTGATCTTATTGATAAAGGCCAAACGCTCGAACCCAAAGGGTTAAACAGACGCAATGAAACTTAATACCGGTCAGTATATACTTATGTAAGTTTCAGCGTCCTATTTTTATCCATTAAGCTTACACCATTAACAAAGTATGTACAACTACTGTATTTTCATATCTTTCGCTTGTTATATATATTCAAATGTGTAACGTTTTTTCGGCGTCCTATTTTTATCCATTCAGCTTATACTATAAACAAAGTATGCAATTTCATATCTTTCGCTTGTTATATATTCAAATCTGTAACGTTTTTAACCCGTGAACATACGCGCATGCGTAATGAACGGGTTATCGGTAACGGCGACAGATATGCAAATGAGTCACTCACTCGCTCACTCCTTCCATCAGCTGTAAACTTAGTGACGTAATGCTTTGTTACGAATGCGTTTTGTAACAAGAACAGTGTGAATCCAGCGATAACAATAACTAAATTGTTGTAAACGAATATAAACAACAATAAGCTTAAAGATGCTTCGCATTTGGAGTCTTTAATGCAACGTTAAAATCAATCTAAAAGGAATTTTCAACCGAGACACGCATTTTGATGCTTATCTACCTTGAAGTAATAAAATCTATCCCGTTTTAAGTCAGTGATCACGGTGGCCGAATGGTGTAAAGTACGGACTAATAGCCAAAAGGCCCCAGGTTCGAATCTCGCATGTGCCGTTCTTTTTTTTTTTTTTTCTTTTTCTTTTTCTTTTTTTTTTTTTTTTTGTCTTTCTTCTTCGGACTGAACATTATGAAAATGATGTACCGTATTTTTCTTTTTGCGTTTGTCAAAAATTCTTACGTTTATTTTAAAAAATATATTGAATCGTGTCAGTGTGAAAACATAAGCTTACCGCAATACTGCGTTTAATACGCGTTAGCATTTCTTATTCACGGGTTGGCTCTTAGGAGTCTTTGATTTCTTTTAGTACGGTTATACCCTGAAGAAGAACGGCCATGCCGTTCGAAATTAATCGGTTAAAAATATATTCCTTACTGTACGATCAGCCTTTCATTTTATTTGTTTATAATTATTTCTGCTGATCAGATCCTTCACAAGGATCCAGTACTTCCAATTTGTCGAGTGGTCCTTTCATTTACAAATAGCTAATTCTCGGCTTTGATGTCGCTGTCGGAATAGGCCATTTGCACGATGGCGTCATTTGACTACAACTACCAGAATTCATTTCGTTTTTCCTTTCTTATTTAAATTTTGTAATCCCAGTGCGGTTTAAATAACAATAGCCCTAATTTGCACTACAAAACAAAAAACTGAAGGATTCTGGTAGTTGCAGTCGAATGACGTCATCGTGCAAATGGCCTATCGTGCCGAGAAAGATTGTCTTTTGTCGCAATTTCATTTTTCGTAGTGTCGCTACTTTTTGGGTCATGTCGCCTGTCGGAATTTACCCTGGCAGGGCCTCTCAACAGCGCAGTACAACAATACAATACAATACAATAACTTTATTTAAACACGGTAAAAAGAATCATCAGGCATAAGAAATGTATGCAGCATCAAGCGCTGCAGATGACTTCTGGTAAAGTTAAGTTTAAACCTTTTGTATAAACAGCTAGAATCGTTGGTTTTCAGAACTTCGCTATGTATATATAAATTAAAATACATGTGTATATATGTATATACATGCATTTTAATTTTTTAAATATATAATTTTAAGCAATTTCTTTATTAACATACAGTTGTACAGTCAAAATTATTCCATAAGCTTAAGCTTATATCAAGCTTAAACATTACATAGAAATGGTCAAAATCCTAAATATTATAAGCCATTATTAATACATATGCATACTTAGCGATCTTCTTCGTTCGTTTTATCCATTATTTGTTTTGTGGAAAGTATATAAACCCTGACTTGAATCCCCCTCAGGCCCTGACTCGCCGCAAAACTCGAAGTTTACTTTATGTATTAGCAGTGATGTGTGCCACATTGATATGAAATCGAGGCTAATATTATATTGATAAACCGCTGACCGTGAGTACGGCGCTATACGAGGTTCGGTTCAACTACATTGTTTCCTCGGAGGTCCGGTTCAACTATATTGTTTCCTCGGAGGTCCGGCTGAACCTCAAGGATACGATTGAATAATATAGGATCCGATCCAATTCCATACAGGGTACGATCCGATGGAATGAAGGATACGATGGAATACATGAGATCCGATCCAATTCCATACATGGTACGATCCGATGTAATGGAGGATACGATTGAATAATATGGGATCCGATCCAATTCCATACAGGGTAAGATCCGATGGAATGAAGGATACGATGGAATACATGAGATCCGATCCAATTCCATATATGGTACGATCCGATGGAATGAAGGATACGATGGAATACATGAGATCCGATCCAATTCCATACAGGGTACGATCCGATGAAATGGAAGATACGATGGAATACAAGGGATCCGATCCAATTCCATACAGGGTACGATCCGATGAAATGGAAGATACGATCGAACAATATGGGATCCGATCCAATTCCATTTTAGTCCAAAATGCCCCCCCCCCCCCCCCCCCCCCCATAAAAACAGAATAAAGAAATTAGAGTACCCTAACGAAAGAAAAAGATCAAAAATCCATGACACACAGTGCTGGAAATAATTTTTTCTTGCTTAGAAGGACATGTGTTCTTTAAAACCTCCCTTTTGATCGGACATTTTACAAAATTGGTCGGACATCCGCCATTTTAGATTTTTCCTAAGACACAATCCGTAAGCATACACGACGTGCCATAAGAAAGTTTGCAATGCATTGTAGGGCGATTTCAAATGACACGGCCTTTTCTGAATATTCTCGAATCGAGAGAGCCTTTTACGGCAAAATTAATGGTACAAACAGCGTGAATTCTTATTGTAATGATTTCGGACACCATGTCCGAGCATAATTTAAAATTGGTCGGACATTTTCGGATTTTGGTCGGACAATGTCCGATGACCGACTGTTATTTCCAGCACTGACACATGTCAAAATAGTACATTATTTCGCGCGTGACTTTAAATAGCAGCTTTGAAAAAGTGTGCACGAGTCTCCGTACATTAATTGAATAAAAACAACAGAGTTTTCTTATAGCAAATTGCAATGTCACCATGTACACTTCTAAAAAACTTCTAAAATATTGTCTCATAGACTCAGGGAACCGATTTCAAATGGGGAAAGTAGAAAATGTGTTCTTTCTAACATTTTAGCAGTAGTGAGAACTAAAAAATGGAGACTCGTATGGAGACTCGATGTTTAATACTGTAAACACAAAGTTATAAAATAATGTGGGGGTATATCGTTTCTGCTAAAAAAAATGCCTTAGTTGGGCATAATCTCCTGTATCTCGGTGAATTTGAGCCGGTGATAGACAAAAACCCATGTTAGTTTCACTAAACTGAACGATAAGATGAGTTATTGGGTCTAACACCCCACTAACTCCCCACTTCAACAGCGCATTCCACAGGTGCTCTTTAACCATTTCACCGGTATGGTCCAAGATTTTCAAGAAAATTTGTTTCGGCATTACGCCTGGCGTTAAAGACGACACTCTTTTGCAACGATTATTATTATTATTTGGGACTTGTACTGTAACACAGTTCTCGTTATTTCTACCTTGGACCTGCGTGCTCATGACTACCTCCTTAAAACTGTCGACGAGGCGGACGGCGTATGAAAACTCACTTCTAATAATAGCAAAATAACTCGCAGAAATGTCCACACTAAAAAAAAGTCTCAGTATTTATTCAAAGTTCGATTGTCATAGAAATCGCTACTCTTACAGGTAAAACATCGCGGCAAAAAGCATTCCAGTTCGCTACAAATTTCCCGCCTTCTGTGTCTGCATTAGGTCACATACTTTAAATTTGAATGATATACATGAAATAAATCATATATGAACTGCGGAAATGAAATCAAATGAAGAATGATCCTCGCAGTTGTGAACGCAATTTAAGCAATTGCGAAAAGAAGCCTGAAAAAAATTAATTCAGGACTTCAACGGGGTTCGAACCCGTGACCTCGCGATACCGGTGCGATGCTTTACCAACTGAGCTATGAAGCCACTGACGTTGGGAGCAGGTCAATTGTAGGTTTATATGTTCCCGTGAAAGGAGTGAATGTGAATGATATACATGAAATAAATCATATATGAACTGCGGAAATGAAATCAAATGAAGAATGATCCTCGCAGTTGTGAACGCAATTTAAGCAATTGCGAAATTGAAGTCCTGAATTTTTTTCAGGCTTCTTTTCGCAATTGCTTAAATTGCGTTCACAACTACGAGGATCATTCTTCATTTGATACTTTAAATTCCTTGCAAATACAATACTCGCCACATTTGTTGGGGCATATGTAGGTCTCTCTCCCTTCTCAATGTTGATTTGACATTTAGTGATCTCAGAGCCGCAAAATTCAACATTGGGAGGGAAGGATACCAACTGTAGGGTGAATATGTTTTGAGCGCGAGGTGACCTAACTGAATGTGACGAGGATTGTAGCCGGTTACAAGTAGCATTTGATGACTCCATGATAATCTTGCGTACATCATCCTCAGAGAGTAGGCGAAAGCTATTCAGCTTAATTTCCGGTGAACAGATTCCCACATCAATAGAATCAACTTCTATTTTATCAATATCACCTTTGATAAGCTCAATTTTCTTGTAGAAAAATTCTCCAAAATCATAAGCCAGGGAGCAGGGATTATCATGAAGAGGCAATAAATTACCCTGCTGTTCTTTACACAGAGAATTCACAACCCCAAAAAGTTTGCTCGAGTTCCCAGCACTTTGATCGATGAGCTCAGAGTAGTATGTGGTCCTCACATTCTGCAAAAGAGCTGAATATTTATTACGTACATTGCGAAAGGCATCTTTATCACATCAGTAAGGATTAGATTGTATTATTTTCCTCTCAAGTTTCCTTAAATTGGCCTTGAGTGCGTTCAGATCATCATTAATCCATGATACTTTAGGTCTCGCAGCCATGACCTTTGACTTCAGGGGAGTATGTTTATCAAGCCGAATTTTAGACAACGAATCACCAGAGGGCTTCGCTAGATCTTCAACACTACGCCAATCTATACTATAGAGCTCGGATGAAATAATGTCTGCCTTAAATGCATCAACATCAATCTGTCTCAGCTTGCGAAAACGCGCTTCACTCACTGACAGGTTAGGACTAGGGATGTTGAATATGCATTCGACAAATGAATTATCAGAGAGGGCCAAGGTAGTTTGAAGAGAGCTAACCCTAATATTATTAGACGATCTTGAAATTATGAGATCCAAGGTATGACCAGATGCATGCGTGGGTCCTGAGATATGTTGAGAAAGTCCAAAGGTATCCAAAAGGTCTCGGTAAACCTTTTAGCGGAAAAGGACAATCCAGACAATCCAGATGGAAATTAAAGTCACCAGTAATAAACAGAATTTCCGGGCACATAACAATATTTTCAAGGGAATGCGCCGAAAACTCATCAAAGAACACACTGGACGGAATAGGACTACTTTCCGAATAGGACAGACGATACACTGCAACAACCTTAAGACTGACGGTTATGTATTCCAACATTCCACTCAGAAAACTCAAATGATTGATTCTCATTTCCATAAGTTCTTGTGCACACTTAACGAGTTCTTAAACATGATACCTGTGCCACCACCACATATCTGATCGCCTAGGAAAATGTTTTAAAGCATAGTACCCAATCGGAGATAAACCAGCAACAGTGACAGAATCATAGTGTTTCAGCGAGGTCTCGGTCACAATACATAGATCAATGTTATTAATCAAACATGATCCACAACATTCGCAACTAGCTTTGTTCTTGATGGATCTCGCATTGACACTGGCGAAATGAAACAGTTTCTTTGATGCAGAATGATGGGACACATTAGAAGAATTCAGCGAACTGGTAATAGTTGATTGAAAAGGCCTGACAGCGAGCAGATTATCAAGGTTCCTTACTCGGATCCGTTTTTAGTAGTTATTTCGTTGTGTAATCATCACTGTTGTTCGGGAATGTTGTTGGAATGAGGTGAAGACCCCTTCGAAAACTATTTCGAAGAATTCAACAAGCTGGTACGGTAGTGGTTGGTTGAACAGGCCTGACCGCGAGCAGATTATCAAGGTTCCTTACTCGGCTCCGTTTTGAGTAGTTATTTTGTTGGAATTTTACCGTTGGAATGTGACTTTGTTCTGAATAATAATGAGGGGAACAAAATTCAGCCAGATAGAATCCCTTTCTACGACTGTTGATTTCCATCCCTCTCACCTCTAAACCCTAGAATGCCATTAATCTTTAACATCGATAAATCGAAATCTGAAACAGTGTTACAAAACATTGAGCGCCTGATCATTAGAAGTTGATTGCGGGAGTAAGATGTTGTCCAATCGTTAATATGCAGACGAGGCTCTGCAAGATCGCCTCGCTGATTCATTTCAAAACTTTGATCCCGAGGACCAGGATCACGAAAATGTCTATGAAAACTGTTATATCAATCGGAGGATCGTGGTCTTCAACAAGAAGAGAGGTCTGACCGTGTTTCGACCATTTAGTAAGTGATCTTTGCGGTCGATGGAAACCATGATATATAAGTTTCATCCTTGTCACAATTCGGTGACAAGGATGAACTGAGTTTAACAGTGCGTAACATTTTGAACTCGGAAGTTTTTCGTTTTATTTTGCGTTCAGTTTGTTTCCCTCTGCCGGTAAAGTCATGTTATCAAAACTTATAGTGCGTGATAGCTGGAAAACTCACAATCGACATAGATCAAACATCGAGTCTAGCGATGTGGCGGCTATAAGAATTTATAGCAACTTGAAGGTAAAAAAAAACGCTTTTTATACTGCGTAATTTTCTTGAGGTTTAGCGGTCGATTCCACTTGAATGTTTCGGAACCCTCTTATATTAGTTTTATCCAGCTATAGTATCCACAGCTTTGATGGTCTAGTGGTTAAGAGACTGCGTTGTGGCCGAAGTAACCCAGGTTCGAATCCTGGTCAAGGCATATTGTTTTGATCTTAGTAAATGTGTTTGTAAAGGATATCTGTGTGTTGTGTTTTGTTTTGAAGCAAAGTGAAACTAGTCCGTGTTGGTATAGAGCGGCACGTTTGGGCAAGACTATTGTATCATTGTTTGAAAGCGACGTGGAAAATACTACATTCTCATGCAGGGAAATCCAACTTGTGAGGTCAGTTCGAAAATCCAAATTTACATGCAGAAAATCCAAATTATGACGTCATGATTAAGCATAGGTAATGGGGGAGTGAAGAAAAATGAAAATGGGGTGCAGGGGAATACAGTAACCAAGTTTGTCTCTAATCAATATACACCAAATTGAAGAAAGGTTGTCGGGTGAAAAGCATAAACGTAACCATGAACGATGCTACCCAAAGGTTTACGTATATACTGGGAAGATGGAAAAATTAATCTTCGTCTGTGTCAAAATACATATTATATTAACACAGGGTGCATAAATCAAGCTCTAAAATGACTCAAACAAATAAAACGTCTTGATCTGTTACTAAGCTTGCCAATGCTGCCTACCCAGAATCACATTCGGTCTCATCGTTCATGATTTATGCTTTGCGGCACTGGCAACGTTTCTTCAATTAGCTGTGTAATACTGTCCATAATGCTTGGTTCGGTATCAACTAGAGAATTCCCAGAACTAAACGATAATACAATACAATGCAAGGCAATGCAATGCAATAGCTGTGGTTACATGTTGAAAAATTGAAATAACAATAGCCGCGGAACGCTTAAGCACGGCAGCGGCAAATTAAAAGTTAATTCAAATTAAGCATGCAGCGGCAATTGTTATTTCGAATTTACCTAGGTAAAAGTTGAAGCGCGTCATCGCGGCTAGTACAGTACAGTACAGTACAGTACAGTGCAGTGCAGTGCAGTGCAGTGCAGTGCAGTGCAGTGCAGTGCAGTGCAGTACAGTACAGTACAGTACAGTGCAGTACAGCGCAGTACAATGCAGTGCAATGCAGTGCAGTGCAGTGCAAGGTATATTCAAATCTTTCTTATGTCGTGTATTTCTGTCGTGAACATCTCAATACAATTGAGCGGTAAGTTGTCAAAAGATTGTGTGACGATCTTCAAGCAAATTGATTGCTTTGGTTGGTTGATTTTATTGACCTGCGTTTACCATTCAAATATGTACCTCAATATTAAATTTGGCCAGGCTTGTTACGAGACAATTAGAGAGGGAGCTATAAAAGGGATTTACACGTTTTAACCCTTTTTTCTATAATTTATTTGCTTAATGTGATTATATTGTTTATTTTTTTTCTATATACCAGCAATATGTTCTAAAGGATGTTACTCCCATAATGGAGTCTGCGTTGCACCTGAATATTGCCGGTGTAACGCCGGATGGAGTAATTATGCTTGTCAGTCAGGTATTTGCACTGTCGTTTTATGTTCAGTGTCCACTCTTCATATCCTTTGCACGTCTAGGGGGGAAAGGGGGGGGGGGGGGGCTGGAGACAGAAATTTACAGCATATATAAAAAAAACAGACTACCGACCTAATGAAAGCGACGGTGAAGCTTTGTTGACGGATTTGGACTATAATGAAAATGAAGTAAACGAGCGCCAAAAAAAAAAAAAAGGTGACAACGGCGTCAATGCAAAAAAAAAAGACCTCGTCTTAATACACTCATTTTACCTCGTTCTACCCTCCGAGTGTGAAAAGAGGTTTATCAAAGGCGAAGCCGCGAGACGTCTGTGAGTGAACCCTTCGAGAACAACATTCAAAAGCAAAGCGCTCACATAAATACGTGCTGAGAATCTCAGCAAATCAATGCAACATCCACATGAGAAGATTTCATCGGCCGAGTTGGGAAATCAATTCTTGGTTTGCAACCACGTGACAAGGCGGCCATGTTGGTGGTCAATACAATACATTTTTTTTCGCAGAATTTGCATGAAAATAGAGTTTAGTTCCCAGCGGAAAGAAACTGTTTTGTTCTTGACCACCAACATGGCCGCCGCGACGTACGTGCAAACCAACATTAACTTACTTTTGCGTAGTGTTTGTAGATGCTTCATTGAACAATTTTGAAATCCTCAATTACATTGTTTTCGAAATATATTTTACAAAAGCCACGCTCGCGATACTGGCTTCCAGCATTTTTCTGAATCTGATAAACTCGAGAAAGGGGAAGCTGTAACATATGCAACCGCTTACGATATGGAAAACCTTTTTCAATACTTTTGTGTTTCGCATTCGCCGCTGGGCAAGAAGCGAGGCCTGGGACCAAGGTTATATGATTGCCAGAGTGAAGAAATGTGGCCCAGTAAGCCTAAGTACCAAAATTGGGTTAACATAGAAATGATTCGACCCTTGCGTTTTATTCCATGGCTGAAAATTAAACTCGCTTTTAAATTTATTTCGGGTGCCTCCAAATGCTGTAGATGGGACCTTTTTAGCTTGTCAAGGCGAGCCTACTGAAAGCCCGTGAGAGATCTGCGAGAATGTGCAAAATCAGTACCGCCGTTCAACCCTGGTTCATTATCGCAAGTGAATAAATTCTTCCGACAAATGGCTAAGTTAATGTGTCATTTGTCATGCGTTAATTATCGGGACAATCAGACAATTTGCAACTCGGATACAAACGGTTTGTATAATTTCAATCAAGACAGTCTCTCATTGAAATAAATAAAAATGAAAAATAATGTGAAGTGATTGAGATAGCTAAGGATTTATTTACAGTTTCTTTTCTTTCTTTTAATAGACATAGATGAGTGTGCTACAAACAATGGTGGATGTGATCAAGTCTGCACTAATCTACCGGGATCATACCAATGCGGGTGCAATGCAGGATATACTGGGAAAATCAACTGCACAGGTATATTTAAGCTTAATCCAAACATAAGTCATCCTTACGGACTACATCACATGACTGCTTCATGACTGCTGCAGAAATAATACAAGCAACCACCTCTTAAGAGGCCCTGCACCTAAGAAACGACCGATGATTCCCGGCTGAAAAATAAAATCGGCCGATTTTTTTGTCACAAGTAAAGATTGCCAAACTTTATTTACAAATGAATTTATTTTGTTTTAGTTTCTATTTTTCCTAAAATATCGACTCGCGAAGTTGTGTTGAATTGTCTGTTGTCTGATGGCACCAAAATAGAACGTATAAAAAAGAAGTTCAGAATTTTAAATCGCAACGCAAAATGATTAAACTGACTTTCACGTGAGTAAAGAAAAAAGCTTATTTATTATCACGCTTATTATCATTCGATAATCATCGAAAAAAAAATAAATAGGGGGAGAGGGGGAGGGAGAGGGAGAGATTGTACCGGAGAATTGAAGAACCTTCGTCCATGCCTGATCACAGGCAGCCCAAGCTCACGTCACGAGAAAGTGAAGGATTAATTATTAGCGGTGTGTGAGACGGGACGTGACCCTTCGATGAAAGCGGTATTGGGTTACACGGCGGCTGTTTTAAAAATTTAAGACTTTGTATGGGGAAAAAAATAACGTAGATTTCGAACGCTTGATAAAGCGAAATTTAGGCATTAATTCAATAAAGTGATTGATTGTCGGTACAGTCTGAAAAATAATTATTCTCGGAAGCAGTTCCTTTTCGACACTATCAAGCTATCCGTTTGACGAATTTGCCGAAGCGTTGTTAAACGCTTCAAGCTATCCGTTAGACGAATTTTATCTCGAACGGATATTAAACAACGTTTTGAACGGGTGAAGATTTATTTGAACGGCTGAATTTTTTTTTCCGAACTGTTAACTTTAGCCGTTCGAACGGCTGAATATTTTTCGTGAATGGCTGAATATTTTAAGTGAACGGGCGACCCTTGCCGTCCGAACGGCTGAATATTTTAAGTGAACGGATGACCCTTGCCGTTCGAACGGCTGACTATTTTAAGTGAACGGCTAGCCGCAGCCGTTCGAACGGCCTCCTACTGTTCGTGAACGGCAGGTGAACGGCAAGTGAACGGTATAAATGGTTCGAACAGCTATCCGTTAGTATCGTTTTCCTATGAGAGATCACAATTTTCGTATTGAACAAAAATCGAAATGTAGAATCAAGGAATAGGATTCGTGAATCAAATTGAATGGTCATGATTGTGAATAATTGTATAATCAAGAATTTAGACCAGTAATAAGTTCACGGATTTGGTTTTCATGTTGATATAAATTATCAGTATATTAATTTTCAGAGGACCAAATATTATTTTATACTTAAATTTTGACTTTAAAATACTCAAATTTTGACCCTTTTTGGGGTCAGCAAATTACATGCATACAGTTGTCATCTGTTTTATTGAATTTTTTATATTAAGAAAGAATTAGTAAATTCGAATTGTATTTAACAACAATTCACCGAAGTGGAGGTGGGTAGTGGTGGGTAGTTGCTGGGAGGTGAATAGCACTTGCTATTCCGAGTTTCAGTAGCCAATCAGAGCGTGCCAACAATGCTATCCACTGTTTCAGTATATACTAAATTTATATATTATTATAGGGTTTGAACCATGTTTTAAAATTATTTGTAAGGAATTTAGAAAGTATTTCAAATATATTTTTATTGTATTTTGACAGACATAATTATGAATAAACCATTTATTGCAAATGCTACTCCATGTTGTTTTTAAAATCTTTTAAAATCTATGTTCAGTGTATTTTCAGGTAGTTTGAAAGGCTCTTAAACCCGATTCAAATACTATTTATAATATATTTTGAAACATCACCCATTTTCTCCATTCACGACATATAGAGGCCTTTCAAAATACGTCACAATAGTGTTTTAAACAGGTTTAAACATCGTTAAAATAAGTCAAAAACTACTTAAAGTGCCCATAACCTAAAATTTTTTATTTTATTATCTGAAACTAGACATTACTACAAGAGCTTCTGTGAAAATATTTTGCGATTAAATTAAAACGTGATTTTTTTAGAATTTTTTGAAAACGCTCAAATTGGCCGCCATTTTGGTACACCATTCGCCTTAGTCTTCTCTCGGAGCTATGACGTAATATGATGTACTTTAAGGAACACGTGACTTCACCTCCAGGAAAGCATTGAAGAGTTTCTGTGAGTTTTCTTGGAGCGGAATTGTAAATAGAACGGAAAAAGGTTAAAACTGCCAGAAAGATGCGTGGCAGCGAGATGCAATAACGTTGCTGATCCTGAGAAGGGGATAAGCATGCACCAATCCCTTTTTTTGGGGGGTCAAATAACCCGATCGCCAAGAGAAGGCGAAAGAGATGGATCGACTTCGTTCTTACAAAGTGGAAACTTTGGAAGCCGGGGAAGACGTCCTCCTTGTGTTCAGTTCACTTCAGAGAGGAGGACTTCAACTTTCGCCTTGATTCGAAGTTTAACGGTTCACTTAAGATGGATGAAATCGGGGTTTGTGTGTTCCCAAAAATACACGCTAAAGACGAAGTGGACCCCGCGTACGGACGGTTCTAATCTTTAAGTTTTCTTATATCATTGAATTTTCTCTTGAATTTTGGACCCAGGCGAAAATTACTAAAGCGAAAGTGAATTTTCTTTGGCCAGATAAAATATTTAACGACGCAAACAAAGAAAACAAGTTTGGATTTTATGATTTGTTGATTTTATAGTTTGTTGAGCGTTTGTTATTCTTTGCAAAGTTGTTTTTGTAAGTGGCTTAAAAATCACTGTAATTAGACAATGTAGCGCTTTTTACAAAGGTTTTGACTCCATTTCATTTAAGTGTTCTTATGTTTTCGGTTTTTTTTTCCAGTGAATTTTCATTAAAAAGTCTTGCTTAAATTTGTCATTCTAGTCGGCTTGTACTAGTTTGTTGTCAATATTAAAAATTTACACGCCGTTTCGCGATCGGATTAATTCGGTAACCTTCACAACTTTCCATTCATAAACAAAAAAACTTCCTTTGCAAAGTGAAATCATTTCTACCAGTTTATGATTCTCGATAGAATAAACGGCTATTGTGTTTGCCTCCGGTGAGAATAGAGAAATATTCTTGCCTACAGCGAAGCCGTGCAAAGGTAAAGATATAACTTTTAAAACTTTTGAAATTCTTCCATTTGCTAAAAGGAAAGTCGAGCGTTAGGCTTTATATAGCAGGTTGAAAGCTTAAACTGAGCTTTTCTAATTTAAAAATCATATTTTCTTGAATGAAAACTTATAGAATTTAGATAAAAGAGGGTAAACACTGAGAAATAAAAGCATACAAACCGAGCAATGTAGTGGAAGTACGAATTATCTCGTAAAATTTAGATTTTGCCCGCGTTGTCTCAGTTTTGATTACGCGGCGCCTAAGAAACATTTCCTGGAAAGCTGTACATGAATGATTTTCTCGGCGAATCGCAGAATTAAAGAAGGAAAAAATAATAAAGTTATTTACCGGCCTTGGTCGGTCCGTATGGGAAAAAACTGTACCCTCGGTCTTAAGTAAGACCCTGTGGCCTCGGGCCGTACTCAAGACCTCGGGCACAGGTTTTTCCTGTACGTTCCTCCCGGCCGGTAAATAACATATGTAGTCAATTTATTCAATTCAGATGTAGCCTGTAAACTTTTCAAGCGGGAGCTCAGAGATCTTGCAAAATAAACTGACCAGTCACCCACAAGCACGCCGTTTTCAAGACGCTTTGTCAGCTCTTCCGCCTGTTCTCGCCTGTAGTTTTGCAGCCATTCCTCGTCAGTTAGAGGCTCATCCGCGTACGATTCGAGGGAATCATCTCGTATACTGCTGTCTGTTTCCTCTATTACTACTTCTACCTCGATCGTTTCGTCCTCGGTAATTGATTTCTCGTTTTCTGATTCAGAAAAACTCTCTTCTTGCGAAGACATCGCGATTTCATGAGCTTTTTGTGTACAAAAGGTAAAGGGAAGGCAACGCGCGTTCCTGAATTTACGTCACATGACGTCACATGCGAGCCTGTCAGTTTCAATGATCAGCGGAGCGGGCGTACCACAAAAATGTAGACTTAAAAAATTCGTTAAAAAAAGTATTTTCTTCAAATGGCAAAATTTTTTCGCAGAAGTTCTTATAGTAATGTCTAGTTTCAGATAAAAAAATAAAAAAAAAATTAGGTTATGGGCACTTTAAAAACTATATTTCAAGCACGAATTTTCAATGTATTTTGAATGCAAATACATTCAAAATAGCCTTCCAAACAGTTTGCAAATAGTTGGAAAAATTATAATGTATTTTTGAAAGATTTGTGAACTGTTTTTAAAACTATTTTTTACGGTGTTGAAACGTATTTGAAATATATTTTAAAACGTATATGAGGATTTGAATTCATCGAAACTACACTCTGAAAAGGTTTTAAAAATATATTTCAATATCGTTTTAAACAGGTTTAAACATCGTTAAAATAAGTCAAAAACTACTTAAAAAACATGATTCAAATACATATTTTTCATATATTTTTCAAAAATATATTAAAAATAGTTTTTGAAAATACATTAAAAACAGTTTTAAAATAGTGTTTGGTTTGGTAAGGGAATACACATTGAGTTTTTGCCATTCCTTGTAAAATAGTTCAATAAGCTGTATTCAAATGGTTTCGTAGGAAGAATTTCTGTTTACAATTTGGATAAAAACATTTTATTAGGAAAAAACATTTAACTATTATTACCAGTGTGATGTGAAGCTGCTACATAGGTAAACACATGATCAAAATTACTGCTTGATGTTAATTATTGTTGATCAGCACCTCAAATCTCCTCAGAATATCAGTGTACAGGCAAGTACATAGATCATAATTCTCATGACCTAGCTGTATCCTAAATATAGTATTATGTTACTGTTGGGAGAATCTCGCACCACTTTCTCAACCAATCAAAAATAAAACCAAAACTCAATCATGACTTGCTCACACACATTTTCCCATGCTTGGTACTGGCTATCTGTAATTGCTCCAAGTTCTGATTGCTTCATTGGATTGACCGTGTGTGCTGTGATTGGCCAAAGTAACTACTACGGTTTTGCTTTTATGACACTCGATTGAAAACCAATCTATGACAATGCAACATGTAATCACCTCTATGGTATGTTGGTATGTTCTGTGCTCTACTATTCTCTGTCACTGTAGTCTCATTGCTGTTTATGGTGAGATTAAATAAGTAACTATTTTTACTGCAACTGTACCAGTTGCTGTTATTTTTTGTACAGCATCACTCTTCAGCATCAGTTAATTCATGCGATCTCAACCATTCAAGGAAAATAGTAAATTAGGTTAGCAATTACTTGATACCCAGTATATCGAACAAAAACTACAGCAGTATCTATGGGGGACAGGCTAATTTGGGAGATGCCACTCACAAGCTTCCTCTCCAGTGAGTGCAACCTTGAAGTTGGTTGGGGGGCTTGCGTGTCTCTATGACCCTGAGAGCTATGCTGGCGGGAGATTCGACTCCTGGTAGGGCCACCCAAGCCAGACAGGTCAAAGGGTAGAGACCAGACGAAGAGCACTCAACTCTCCCGAGGCTAAAGGGCCAACAACCCTATCTGTAAAAATAGCAAGTTACAGAAGCATCGACGACAAACCAAAACCAACATGTCCTGGGAGAGGGAGAGCCTCCTTCAAGGAGGATTATGATGCTAGGCAGTGAAAGCCGAAAGGAAGCTGCTTGGCCGACGCCTCTTCTGAACCCTAGGAAACCAATGAGACTTGCTACTTGGAACATCAGGACAATGTATGAGGCAGGAAGAACAATGCAAGTAGCAAGAGAGATGAAGAAAAACAACATTTGTCTCTTAGGACTAAGTGAGACTAGGTGGTTGCAGGCGGGACAGCTGGGACTGGTGTCCGGTGAGACACTACTGTATTCAGGGCATTCTGACGATGGAGCTCCCCACACTGAGGGTGTAGGGCTGATGCTGTCACCGGAGGCACAGCGCGCTCTCATCGGCTGGGAACCTGTAAGCTCCAGGATCATCACAGCCAAGTTTGCCACCAAGAAGAAGAACATCAAGATGAACGTCATCCAGTGTTATGCTCCCACCAACGACGCAGAAGAAGAAAAGAAGGAGGACTTCTACCAACATCTCCAGACAGTCCTAGATGGGATGGGAAAGAAAGATCTAACAGTTTTGATGGGTGATATGAACGCCAAGATTGGGTGTGACAACACAGGCTATGAAGAAGTCATGGGGAAGCAGGGACTGGAGCAGATGAATGAAAATGGGGAGAAGTTTACAGACCTGTGTTCCCTCAATGAGCTGGTGATTGGGGGAAGCATCTTCCCACACAAACGAATCCACAAGGCCACGTGGAGATCACCAGACCATGTGACTGAAAACCAGATTGACCACGCGTGCATCAACAAGAAGTTCAGAAGATCATGCCAAGACGTGAGAGTGATGCGAGGTGCGGACGTGTCATCAGACCACCATCTCCTACTGATGACAGTGAAGCTCCGCCTGAAGAAGCACGCCACAGCCACTACACCACGAACAAGATACAACGTCGGACTACTTCGCAAAAAAGAAGTTCCAGCTCAAGCTTTCCAACAGATTCCAGCCATTGCAAGAACTACTTGAGGAGGAGACAGACATCGAGGAACAGTAGCGAAACACCAAACAACTGTGGCACGAAACCTGTGAAGAAGTTCTCGGCAGGCAAAAGACCCAGCACAAAGACTGGATTTCTGCGGACACCTTGCAGAGACTGGAAGAAAGGAAGGTCAAGAAAGAGCAGCTGAACACAAGTCGGACCAGAGCATCCAAAGCAAGAGCGCAAGAAGAATACACGGCTGCGGACAAACAAGTGAAGAAAAGCATCAAAAAGGACAAAAAAGACTATGCGGACAGCCTAGCTGGGCAGGCAGAAGAAGCAGCAGGACAGGAAAACCTGAAAGACCTGTACACCATCACCAAGAAAGTCGCCAACAAGTTCCAACAGACTGAAAAGCCAGTGAGAGACAAGAGCAGGAAACAACTGACCACAACAGAAGAACGGCTCGCAAGATGGGCAGAGCATTTCAGAGAATTGCTCAACCGGCCAACACCAGAATCACCACCGGACATTCTGCCTGCAGAGGAAGACCTTGACATCAACTGCGGCAAGCCTTCCAGGACAGAGATCAAAAAAGGCTGGAAAGCTGGAAAACTGGAAAGCTGCAGGACCAGATCAGATACCAGCAGAAGCCATCAAAGCTGACCTGGAGACAGCCACCAACATGCTGTACAACCTCTTTGCCAAGATCTGGGAGAGGGAGGAGATTCCGGTTGAGTGGAAAGAGGGCATCCTCATCAAGTTGCCAAAGAAGGGGGACCTCAGAGACTGCAGCAACTACCGAGGGATCATGCTCCTGTCAGTGCTCGGCAAGGTCCTGAATCGAATCCTTCTCGACCGAATGAAGGAGGCGGTTGACCCCAAACTCCGAGACCAGCAAGCGGGCTTCCGTCAAAACAGATCATGTGCCGACCAGATTGCCAGCCTGCGCATCATTGTGGAGCAGTCGTTGGAATGGAACTCCCCGCTCTACATAAACTTCATCGACTATGAGAAGGCATTCGACAGCGTGGATAGAAAGACGCTGTGGAAACTGATGAGGCACTACGGAGTACCAGAGACATTTGTCTCCGTGATCCGTTGCACCTACGAGGGAATGACGTACAAAGTAGCTAACGCCGTCCAGCTGTCGGAGAGCTTCGAGGTCAGAACCGGAGTTCGTCAGGGGTGTTTGCTGTCACCGTTCTTGTTCCTCTTGGTCATCGATTGGATCATGCGGACCACTACAACAGGCAGAAACAACGGGATCCAGTGGACACTCTAGACGCAGCTCGACGACCTGTCAGATGCAGGACAAGACAACTCGCCTTGCAACAACATCAGCGGGCACAGGGCTGAAGATCAACAAGGGCAAGACAGAGCTCACGAGGATCAACACCAATGTCCAAGCACCAGTCACAGTTGGTGGAGAACCCATCAGGGAGGTTGAGTCCTTCGTCTATTTAGGGAGTGTGGTGGATAGGCAGGGGGGTACGGACCGTGATGTCGCATCCAGGATTGGCAAAGCCCGAGCAGCCTTCATCATGCTCAAGAACATCTGGGCCTCAAAGAACATCAGCCAGACAACCAAGATTCGCCTCTTCAACTCCAATGTTAAGTCCGTCCTGTTGTATGGATCTGAGACGTGGAGAAAAACCAAGGCAGCCACGCAGAAAATCCAGACATTTGTCAAAACGTGTCTCAGGCGCATCTACAACATCAGGTGGCCTGTAAAAGATCCACAACGAAGACCTCTGGGAAAGGGCGGGACAGGAGCCAGTCGACCAACAGATCCTACGGAGGAAGTGGGGTTGGATTGGACACACCCTTCGGAAAGGCGCAGGGGAAAAGGAAGAGAGGCCGGCCAAGAAACAGCTGGAGACGAGACACTGAAGCAGAGCTGAGGTAGATGGGCACCACCTGGAAGGAAGCAGAGAAGACAGCCCGGAACCGTGTGCGGTGGAGGATTGTCGTCGATGGCCTATGCTCCTCCTGGAGGAGGGATGGGCCTAAGTAAGTAAGTACTCACAAGCTTCAAAATTAGAATTTGAGACAGCAGGAGTTAGCTGTATTCGTAATAAACCAACTCTCATCCAATCAAAATAAACAGACCTCCACTACAACAGTGCTATACATCCACTTTCAGACCAATTTTCTTTCTGACAATAATAAATGAAGACAGGTGGGGGGAGGGCCTGAGGGTCCTTTGGAACCCAGTCCCATAGCAGTTACAGCGACCCACAGCTCAAAACTCAGTACCAGTTCTCATTTATTTTATTTCAGGAAGACAGGGGACTGAGTACGAGTAAAATGGAAGAGACTGGGAACAAGAATGTTTCAAATTTCAAGGCCATTGTGGCCATGCAACCCAACCTCTCCAGTTAAACCAGAAATTCCATCTCTCCTTCCCCGTCGCTAAAATTTTACGGTACACCCTCCCCCGACCTTCGCGAGGTTATGCGAGACACTTATTTCTAGTATTAAAAGTGAGCTGCAAAGACTTCAAACCTCTTCGTTGAAACCCATACCACGGAGAATTCACTAGTGCCCAGTCCGATATTGCTTGTCACTTATGCATCACTCTGGGGCTTGTTATTATCTCCTTGCCTCTGTTGTGAATTTAGAGGAGTGATAATGGTTGCATCAAAGGCATTCGGATCAGAATCAGTTATATGAATTGTACAGCTAAGTGCATTTGCTACTGCTTGTATGACAATGTTATGACACCATGTTCCTTGTTTGGACATTTCCTGAATGTAATGTTCTCAAGACTCATTTGCAACACTTTCAATGTATAATTCAGCATTATTACTCATGCGCGAAGCAGCATGAGGTTAAAAAATGGGCTTCTGTTTTCTTATTTTTATTTTGTTACTCATGCGCAAAGCGCAAGAGTTATAAAACGGGCTTCGTTCTTCTCCTTTTTATTTTATTATTATTTGTTTTTGTCACGATTTTGCATGCAAATTTATGCACTTTATGCAATGCCCCATGGGTTAATTTGTGGAGCGGCTCATTTTTCCTTCGTCTCGACGGAGTGAGCATCTCCTACGTTTGCGTTATTTAGCCTGAATTTAAATCTAGCGCCTTTTCTTTGGTTAAGTAATCAAATATACAAGTCTACAAATGCAAAAAGACTTCGTAAAGGCCGTTTTTCTTTTTCTTAGAGACACTATTCTGATTTGAATCGAAACAGGCATTCCGTTAATAAACAAGACAACAGGAAAGATCAAATTTATGCACGGGTCAACGCTCTACGTGTTATACAGAACAAACACTGCAAACGCCGACAAAAAATGTCACTCTGTACATTCACTCATTCCCGAACAGGTGGACAGTCATCCTATACTCTATGATGTGCTGTGAAGGATCGTTATCCTTGAACCATAAGAAACGTAGAAAGTTCCTGTGTTTTTGGGTCTACATGAAAGGAATGGAACATCTGCTCCACATCGCACATTGCTCCAACGGGTTAATACTCCGACTAAGCTGTTCATGAAGTCGGGGCCTGTCAGCAGTTGTCGATTGAGGGATACACCTTGATACTCGGCTGAAGAATCGAATACCACCCGAATTTGGTCTGGCTTCTTAGGATGGTATACTCCGAAATGCGGGGAGGTACCATACTTGTCCAGGGTCTTCGCGGAAGGAGATTTCTTCTGGTACCGGGACTGCATGGCCTTTATCGAGGACCTTTGCTATGAAGTCAACATAGTCCTTCTCCATCTGAGGTTTGCGTTTCAGGGTTTGCAGCAGGCCATTCAGACGTTTGACCGCGTAACTCCTGTTGTTTGCACTGGACGAAAAAATGGATTTACATGGGTGGCAAAACAGTAGTAAACATGTAGTAAAGACGACATTTGCACAACTTTGCTCATCTTTGCAGCAAATCAAAACATGATGTTTGCACTTTATTTGCAAAGAAAGCAAAGCTGGTAAATTCTACATTTTCTTTATGTTTGCTTGGCATGGCAAAGATGAGCAAATATGAAATTTGCTTGGGGTAGCAAAGATATAGTAAATTTTTGCGCAGATGCATATTTACACCACATTTGCACACAATTTGCACGTGAGCAAAGATGTATGTTTACATTCACTTTACACCAAGTGCA
Organism: Cladopsammia gracilis; assembly: GCA_022457155.1. Taxonomy (NCBI): domain Eukaryota; kingdom Metazoa; phylum Cnidaria; class Anthozoa; order Scleractinia; family Dendrophylliidae; genus Cladopsammia; species Cladopsammia gracilis. The sequence goes on along the minus strand of JAJGOT010000439.1, from coordinate 367,591 downwards.
AATTTGGTTCAAATTTAGAAGACCAAATTTGCTACATATTTGCTCAATGTGCAAACTTGATTAAATCCATTTTTTTCGTCCAGTGTTGGCATGAACACATTGTGTGAACGGAACGGGAGAAGCATTTCCCAATTTCCTTGGGCGTTCTTATGGATGCCGTTTTCCATAATTTCGATGAATCTCCGATCTTCAATTGATAGACCTTCATCGTTGTCACTACCGGTCGTACGGTACACGTCTTCTTTGGTTGAGGTAAGTCACTGTGCTCATCATAACTTTCTCTGAGTTCGAGTTTATTAGGGCATCGGATGATCTCGAATTCCGCCTCTGTGTTCGCCCCCGCGCAGGCTCCATGGACGACACTGGTCCTCCTCGCGCGGACATGGATAGGTCCCTCTGTAAGATCTAGGCATTCCTGGCCTGAAACGGTCCATCCCAACACCAACTCCTGAGCCCACGGTGCACCTTTTGGGCATCACGGGGTTTTTTATGATGCGTCACGCAATATTTATTTTTAAAATGTTTCACCAATTTATAGCACTTATCACCACAGTTTTGAATATTATAAAAGCAGAATCTCCAGAATGCGATTACATGTATTTTTTTCATTAAAAATTTAGGGCTTCCAAAAATGTATTGGAAAACCGGGCAGGAGGAGGGGTCTCTGGGCTTGGAAATCCAGGCGGGAGGGGGTGGGGGGGGGTCTAGCGGTTCAGAAAATCCGGTCGGAAGGGGAGGGTCAAAAAGTCTTGCCATCCATCGGGGGGATAACCCAATGTAATCACGGTTTAGGAAGTATTAGACCAGTGTGGGTTTCATCGGGAATCAATAAATTAAATATTCAAAGCGAGTACAGTAAATTGGTAGCTTCAATCAATGTGTCTTAGAGTCTCATGCGCATGAGTATAGGCTACGTGAAGCCTCTTGTTTATCATATGAGTGATTCCAGCAGAACGAATCTGAAAATGCAAGTGCAAGTCAGCATTGCTATAAAGGTTATCCCTTACAGATGCAAAAAAATGCAATCACCAGATGAACTTGCACAGTAAAATGGCAATCGACCTATTTCTTTACCAAAATATTCCAAGTTAAGCTGTTATTATCAGTATTGCCTGAATACATACCACCACTTAAATAGGACAATCACATGACGTTTGCAGGGCATATAGTTTATTTTTGGCCCGAGTAGCATCATTTGCGCCCGAGCGGAGCGAGGGTGCAAATGATGCTACGAGGCTTCACGTGGCCATTTTTCTTAAAATTTGACGAATTGGTGACGGGTTTAAGAGAAAACATCAAATAAAAATACTTTTCTGATGCAGATTAAATATCTCCAGCCCTTCACGTTTGGAATGAGTGTCCATTAATCTCTAAAAAAAAATAATGAGGACAAAGGTCATTTTTCAGTCCAAAATTCAACCTATAATTATTTATAACTGTAATTTAAAGACTTGAGGACAATCATTCCAAACGTAGAAGATTAAAGATGTTAAACCTCCATCGGAAAAGCTAATTTATTTAACTATACAAAGAAAATTCGCTACCAAATCGCCGATTTACGTAATTTTAAAATTTTGACCACGTGACATGTCACGTGACCAAACTTTTGCGTTAAGGCAAAAGAAAACATAAAGATTAACATTCAGGGAAAATTTCATTTAGATCTAGGTTTTCTCGGCGAAGAAATTAAGTGTCAACTATATTTTCCGAACACACTTTAAACCCAGGCCTTAAACTGCTTGAGTGGTTAATATTCATCGGATGATGAACCGTGAACCAATCAGAAACAGGGTCGTAAATGCGTTTGCATCCCGTCAAATTCAATATCGCCCGCCACTCACGCGTGTTTTCTCGAAGACAGTTTCTTATTTGGCCGCGTATATTGATAATAATTGTAGTTAGCAGTCAAGTGTTTTTCACATTGGGATACAAGATCTTCTTTTTGGTAAATTTTATAACCCTTTTTTCTTTTCTCTCATTATTCAAGGAAAAAAAAAACATATTTTCTATAATAGTTATCGGATACATATTTCAAACCAGATTTTTTGTAGTTCATTACGAATTTTCTTATAAAAGAGCTCTTCGGGAAATTTTGTGTCTGTGGCACATCTTAATCTTTTACGTGAACATTTGGAATGAAGCATCTTAAGTAGCCTTATAACACAGACTCTAGATGATTCTCTGTCACGTTAACTTTTGTAATTTTCTTTCTAAAACTATTTTTTGCCCTGTCTCTTGTTAAACGCTCTACTATCATACTATTTTGACAAGATATAACTGAACAATTTATCAAAGCATCGGTAATTTCCAATGATACATGATTTGTTAAAAGAGGGTTATAGAATACACAGCTGCATTCAGCAGTACAACTTCTCTCTGCCTGGTTAGCTCAGTTGATAGAGCACCGATCTGCTGAGCGGGAGGTCGCGGGTTCAAACCCCGGCCGAACCACCAACCAGGGTCTTTAAATAGCTGGTAAGATCATGCTGGCTGTTATCAACACCCTGTCTCAGTTAAGATGATCGCGTCATTGGGTGGTGACGCTAAGCCGTTGGCCTTGTCTCCTTCATCCTTTCTTGTCAATTGAAGGGGACGTAAAAGAACCCATGACATTGTACGGTAAGAGTAGGGCACGGAGTTCCCGATGTCATGGCCTATCTGACTTTGCCGTCATTGGTCTGGGTGGGTGGGGTGAGGTCTACATGGACTGAAGCGGCTGCAAATTGCGCCCTATATGCTGACGTCCGATTTCACCTCTCTGGTGCTCCGTAATTCAGCTACTTGCTGTAATGGAGGAAGTGGCACCAGATTTGTATTTTGCATTTGTGTGTGACCACTCATGGTCATCTGGCTCAATGGCCGCCCAGCTACACAACTAGGTCGAATATTGTTTATTTGACCACCTACTATAGACATGGTCGTTAGGTCCGAAGGCCACCCAGCTATATAACTGGGATTTGGCTGACCACCTACTACAGACATGGTCAGAAACAAGAACATTTGAACTTCATAGCTCAGCAACTTGAAAAAGTCTGCATTCATCTTTTCAATGGTCAGTGGCCAAAGGGAATATATGGGTCGAGCCTCATAAGTCTGAGCGCAGAGAGAATTTGAATTTCCTGAGAAAAGTGGCTGGGTGGACACATCACAACTCGCTATCGTTACCGGGGAGAATTGCAGCGTCTATTTCCTAAAAAACACAACACTACACAGCGTTTTGATATTCTGATAAGTAGCTTTAGTCATATTTACTAGTGATAGTTCGAATAAATCAACACAACTTCATTTACCTTGGGGGAAACTGCGGAAAAGCTTCGAAACAGCAAAAGTACAAGAAGGCACGACTGACAAAGCACATGGAATACAAGCTCTGAGTCTGCAATCTTTTCACTGCTCAAGTTATTTCACTCCACGTGTTTTTGTGTAAACGATCGAGGCCGAGAAAAATTATCACATGAGATCGAGGCCATCTGTGCCAGTCCAAGATGAACCCCGAAATCGAGTGGCATCGTGATCGATACCCGCGGGACATCATAAAACCAGCGGGAAAAAACGACACGATCGAATAGTATGCGTTCCAGTCGTTCTACGTCGAACGCAAAAAGAGACAGATCACACATGACTCCCACTAGTCGCAAAAAGTATTGAAATGCCTTTAGAATAGCTTTCTCAAGTAGGTCTTCGAGATATTTGTCCCTTTAGATCACCACTATGTAGCTCTCCTGGTATTAGGGTTTCTTTCGCTCAGACTCGTGTTGCAGGATAAATAGTAACCGGCTAAAGTTTATGTTTGGAGAAATGTAAGGAAAAATTGGATTCAAAATTAGCTAAAATTATGAAACTTATCTAGAGTTTTCTGCAAGTAAAAAATGCTACAAAAGTAACATGATCAGTTAGATATCAGTGTAGCTCCTTCTACTCAAAATAGTGTGATGATCAGGATCTACCGTTATTTACCGGCCGGGAGGTCCGTATAGGAAAAAACTGTGCCAGAGGTCTTGAGTACGTACTCAAGACCGAGGGCACAATTTTTCCTATACGGACCGACCAAGGCCGGTAAACAACTTATTTATGTTTTTCCTACTTTAATTCTGCGCTTCGCCGAGAAAATCATTCATGTACAGCTTTCCAAGAAATGTTACACGCGCCGCGTAAAGCTAAACTGACACAACGCGCACAAAATCAAAATTAACTCGGAAATCTTCACAACTTTCCATTCATAAACAAAAAACTTACTGCGCAAAGTGAACTCATTTCTACCAGTTTATGTCTCTCGGTAGAATAAACGGCTCTTGTGTTTGCCTCGGGTGAGGATAGAGAAACGTTTTCGCCTACAGCCAAGCCGTAGAAAACTGAAGATATAACTTTAAAATTTTTCAAATTTTTCTATTGAAAGAAAGTCGAGTTTAATTTATTTATAGCAGAACGAAAGCTTAAACTGAGCTATTCTAATTTAAAAATCATATTTTCTTGAATGAAAACTTGTAAAATTTCGATTAAAGATGGAGAAACACTGAGAAATAAAAGCATACAAACCGAGCAATGTCGTGAAAGTACGACATGGCCAGAAATCTAAGACACACAGGCGCATTTGATACAGACTTTTTATCTCGTTAATGCGCATGCGCATTAAACGAGATTTCGGAATCAGTCGACGAAAAAAGGGACAAAAGTTGTTGCTAGAAAGCTAGCGTGAACATAAACAAAAACTCTATCACAGAATTCATATCAACATAATCACTACCCTTTACCCAAACACCAAGTGACATTACCACAGCATCACTCTCCGACACTTCCCACCGGAAAGTTTATATTTTCATATAACCGATAATAAATGTTCACCTCTCATAATTATCCAATAGTATACAAAACAGCTCAAATTTTATAATACACAGTAGCCAGCAGATACACCTCGACTCCAATAGCGCGCTTGACGATACGCAACCAAAAATACCGCTCCTCCAAACCACGAACCTATTCCCAGACCATTTATAGAATATTTCACATAACTCTTCACATGATTATTAAATTAATACCATGAAACTTCACCTTCAAAGCCATTCATTTCATTAATTAAACATACAAAAACTGTTTATTAAAATTTGGATAGCAAATCTTAGTACAATATCTATAATTCTTGGATTTCCCGCGCGACTATTTCTCGCTATAAGCCCTGCAACAACGGGAAGGAATCCGCATGTCTTGCAACACACCTACGCGGACGAAAAATACTGTCTTCGAATCTCCAATACCATCCTTCAAACTGCTGCAGATTCTGTACATTTAGCCCTTTCCAACGAAGATTTTAGTTTAAACTGACTTTTAAAATCTTTCAAAAGTAGCGTCAACCAATGGACTGAGGTCAACTCTGTCACTTACGATTTCCCGCCGTAGTGTTGCGCTCTATTGATTTTAACCTCACTTTAGCGTCCTTTTTTGCCTCCCATTTGATGTGTTCTTTTAGCCATTAATATTACCATGTACCTTTTATATACGAAGCTTTCAATTTCTCTAACTTTTCTCTCTGAAATACCGGACATGACAGGATCTAAAATTATCTGTCGGCGGTGAACATAACAGCGTCAATGTCTTTCCTGCTATTAATAAACAGTCACGCTCGGCCCAGCTATTTTACTTTTGTCTTTACAAAATTTTAATTTTCAGGATCCAAACTTTATGGCAGACAGAGTTGTAGCTTAATAAGCTATTCAACTTGTACAAAATTGAAGTTTCTCACCGTCAAGGCTATAATTTTACCTTCTATTTACTACGCTTTATAGCTACGTATTATATAACCTCGCCGTTTACACTAAAACCTCCATTATCAATTTTAACAGTATAGCGACTGCTTCCTCCACGGACCGCAAATACTATTTTCAAGTGCTACGTCTAAAAAATCTGGCAATACAAAGAAATATTAACGCAGCGTTTTCAACAGTTTTATAAAGTAGGGGACACATTTCTAAAAGCACCAGACATTAATTTTTTTTATTTACGCCGAAAACGCAAGCTACCTAGGGCGGTCTGGCAGCATGTTCCCCCAGGAAATTTTTAAAATAGAAGACTCAGAAACGCCGTTTCAAAGACCGATCTAGAATGAAAAATACTTTACCTGGCACACTTTTTAAAAAGCTCCTGATCGTGTCGCCAAATCGCCCTAGTCCCGCTCATCACAGGTAGCGGAGAGGAACTGCATGAGGGTCTTTTGGTACCCAGTCCCATAGCAGTGACAGCGACCCACAGCTCAAAACCCAGTACCAGTTCCCATTTATTTTATTTTAGGAAGACAAGTGACTGAGTACAAAATCGCAAGTGTCGAAAACTGACCCTTTCTCATTCCACGATGTTCACTGCCATTCCATCACCCACATGCTCTCTCAAAATTACTACCTATTCCATTAAAAACCAATTACTATAACTGCGCCCATAGCAAACGTGACCGAAAAATGACTACGTATTCACCATTTTCCCACCATTTTCACGTCAGCGAGAAAACTCCGCGGTTCTCTTAAAATTACTACCTATGCCATTAAAACCAATTACTATAACTGCGCCCATAGCAAACGTCACCGAAAAATGACCACGCGATCACCATTTTCCCGCCATTTTCACATCAAAATAAATAAAACAACAGACTGATACTTACGACAAACAAACACAAAGAAAAAAACATCACTCTACCATTTGATTTGTCTTCATGGCTTTTGCTATTCATTCTTCACATTTTTCACGTCACTACCCTTTACCCAAGCACCAAGTGCACATTACCACAGCATCACTCTCCGACACTTTACTCTACCCCTTCGATCGGTATCCCTAATAAGAGAAATTAAAACGACCAATCTATAAAATGAGAAATAAAACTCACGTGACTGAAATTCAAACTACTGATTATTCTTCCAAATTTTTTCCTTAAAAAACATCACAAGCCTAACACAAATACTGCTAAAAAATTACGCTTTCAACAGCCGTTTGGAATCATTAGTTACGCCGTCGACGAATGAATTGAGGAAAACAACTCTGTGATTAAAACCAGAGAAACAAAAAATCCTAGAACTGACATTGTAGTCCATTCATCAAGAGTGTAGTCTATTCATCAAGGTAACTAGAAAGCTAGCGAGAACACAAAGAAAAACTCAATCACAGAATTCATATCAACATAATCACTACCCTGTACCCAAACACCAAGTGACATTACCACAGCATCACTCTCCGACACTTCTGGGTTTTGGTCTTGAAAAAGTGGAGCACTGATAAGAGCAGATCCCCCAATGCTATACAGAAAAGTTGTTAGCAGAGGGGCTCGGGTTCCTCTCCTTTTGCAAAAAAAAAAAATAAATAATAATAATAATGAAAAGTCCCAGCGTATAACATTTTCAAAACACGTCTATTGTATAACCAAATTATAGACCCCATTTTAGTCACTAGCTTGAAAATGTAAACTTTGTAATCCAAAATTAGTGATTTCTTGTTTTTAATACCCCAAATAGATATTCCTAGTAAAAGTTTCATGTTAATGTATGTATATGATTAGTACTTTGACCACTCTTGTAATTTAGCTGAGAAGCTACGAAAAGAGTAATTAAACTGATTATTATTATTATTATTATTATTATTATTATTATTATTATTATTATTAATGGATACTAAAATAAAACTACGCCCATTTCGTGAACATAAATTTCTATTGGCTGATTTGCATCATGTCATGTTTTCATGTACGTATTTTAAGAAGACTTATTCTAAAGGTGCGCTACAACAGCATATTTATCATATTCACTATCAATTCTTCTATTTTGTTTTTATTAACCTCACGTTCTAACGCATTAACGAGATGGCTTTAAGAGCCCTTTGATTTCGTTACATTGTGTCACATAATGGCCTCGATGCGTATAGTGTTTATTGGGAGAAAAGATATAAAATCAAGCCTACCTCAATATTCCAATTGAAACTCCAAATTGTTCACTGAGAACCTGTTAGCAATTGAGAAAACCTAAAAGATTCGCATTAAAGTGCAGGTTTCCAAGTTATAACCGATGCGTTTTTCGGTTTCGAAGATTCGAGAAAATTTCACCACGAGGAAAGTATGGCGAAGCTGAAAACAGCGTATCCAACTGTCGATCGATACCTCGTAGCTCGAACTTCGCCGTAATCTCAAATTTGTTCACTGCGATTTTCAATCTATCGAAGCCAAGCTTCAAGACACAGCACAGGATGTCTCTCGGGAATCTGTCGCTGTTGCGTTTTCTTGGGGTCCAAAACATGATAAAATACAACAAATCATTCACGCTAAAATCCAAGACCTTCACTCTGCAATATCTCGGCCGAAAATCATCCAAATTTCCTCCAAAACGTCGGGTTCGAAAGCTTATTTCAGGGGTATTTGACCGCCATTGCTTGTTTCGGCAATACTGTCAATCAGCGGCTTTTATTTGACCATAAACAACTATGTATTTGACCACTCGATCCGTCCTAAAACGATGAGCCCGGAAATCACATTGAAAACCAGCGCTTGAGACCATTGCGTGACAGCCTGAATGTAAGTCGCACGAAATTCGATGTCCGAGATTTCTGGCCATGAATTATCTCGTAAAATCCGATCGCGAAATGGCGTGTAAATTATTGACAACATACTAGTACAAGACTAGAATGACAAAGTTAAGCAAGACTTTTTAATGAAAATTCACAGGAAAAAGAAAACAAAACCGGAAAAGAACACTTAAATCAAATGGAGTCAAAACCTTTTTAAATCAAAGGGCTCTTAAAGCCATCTCGTTAAAGCGTTAGAACGTGAGGTTAATAAAAACAAAATAGAAGAATTGATAGTGAATATGGTAAAGATGCCGTTGTAGCGCACCCTTAGAATAAGTCTACTTAAAATACGTACATGAAAACATCACATGATGCAAATCAGCCAATAGAAATTTATGTTCACGAAATGGGCGTAGTTTACATTTTCAAAAAAAAAACAACTTTAACATGCAAGGCTGATCAGACAGCAAATTTGTTCGATTTCTTTTAATAATATATGCCCGATATTTCGGTTAGACAAAACTAACCTTCATCAGGGGCTAGGAAAGCTTAGTGAAGATGGAAACAAACGGTTACAATATTTAAAATGGGCTAAGATAAATTGCTGGTACACGATAGGCTAATAGACAAGTAACGGTCCAGCTATATTTTGCTACTGTTTGTTCTAGTGGTCCTTGCATTTTTACAGAAGTTATTTACATTTTCACGCTAGTGACTAAAATGGGGTCCTATTATTTGGTTATACAATAGACGTGTTTAAAAAATGTTATAGGCTGGGCCTTATCATTATTATTATATATATATATATATATATATATATATATATATATATATATATATATATATATATATATTTTTTTTTTTTTGCAAAAGGAGGGGAACCCGTGCCCCTCTGCTAACAACTTCTCTGTACAGCATTGGGGGATCTGTTCTCATCAGTGCTCCACTTTTTCAAGATCAAAAGCCAGAATAGTCCTCAACTTCGACGACTAAGGAGAGCTTTTTTTCACAAGATTTGGTGCCGTTTTTTCACCACAAGCAAGAAAGCGTCTGGTAACCATCTGTCTTCGCTTTGGTGAGTGCGTGCTTTTCAATTTTGTGGTTTTGGTTTTGGTCTCGCGAGTTTTCTCGCCCTCTCGTTACGTGGAGATGGCCGCGCGTCCCGCACACCAGCCGTTCGCCCACACTAGAACTTACTGTCCGCTTGATAGCGGAGGAAAACCTGGATCTTGACTCGCTCAGTATAGCGCAGTCGTTACCGAACTTTAGGGAAGAAATCGTTGGGATTGTACCCCTCTACGGAGGAAAGTGCTTCGACATCACCCTCCGATCTACAGAATGAGGGTCCACAATAGGGTTCTCAGATCCCGCCTTCCCACCCATTTTTTCCTGTTAATCCCGCCATCCCGCCCTTTTTTGCCTGGAAATCCCGATCCCGCCCATTTTTCAAAGACGTTTCTGCGTTAATTATTAATTTATTAAGTTAATAATTAACACAGAAACTAAAGATAAACATCACATAAAAGATGATAAATGGCTTACGTTTATGCAATGGGTAGCAGATAAATAACCACAAATGATTGTTACGTTCTTTCTGTAAACGTTTATTCTGTTTTGTTTTCCTTTGTCCACGTATCAGTGAAAGAAAAATATTGTTCATTCCTGCTTTTTTGGAGGACAATCAGCTGAGTATTTGAGGGTGTGTGTTGGTTAGTGCGTGTGACATTCAATCTGGTGTTAGCTCGTTGGTCCCCATATCCTGTTCTGTTGTATCTTATCGTGTTTTTTCTTTAGATAAGAAGATTTGGTCCACATTATCCCTATTCATTCAGTTTGACAGTGATTTGGTTTCCAAGCCCTATATTTTTCGCAGCATTGCGAACCCCTCCAAATTGACTATCGAAGAAATAACAAAACGGAACTTTATCGACTTTGTTCTGTTAATTAATACCAGTCTATCTAGTTCCAAGTTGCCACTTTCCTTTGGTTTTATCCCGTCTGCTTTGGTTTTAATCGTTTACTCAAAGAAAAGAAAAATTTACTTTTCCAAATTTATCAGGATAAGGGACGGTCCATTAGAAAAATTATGGGGCTGGGTCAAATACCAAAAAAAAAAATGGTGGGAGGGAGAATTAAAAAAACCAAAGTAATTCATGCAAACCAGCATTCGTGCATATTGGCCATAGGAAATAATTTATGCATATTTCGACAAAAAAAACTTGTGCAGAGAATTTCATCCTAAAACTAAATTCCTTCAGTGGCCAAAAAAACAATTCATGCGAGCTGAAAATTTCCCACCCCCACCCCGCCCCCCTTAAATTTTCTAATGGTCTGTCTCTAAATTTGAGTTTATTGTTAACTACGTTTGTATTGTTTTGACATAGCAAGCCTCACGTCCACGTACTTGGGAATTTGGTTGAAGCTATTTTAATCCTCATTGATCCCGGATCGAGCGAAGAATTTGAAACCGGAAATAATGAATATTTTCATATTAGTTCGTCTTTTCGCTCTTTGAGAGAAAGCATGACCGTTGACACTGTACGTATGATTTGAACGAAAGGCATTTTAAATAATATGTACATATAAACGTTTATCACTAATCATTTCAGCTAGTGAGATCACGTCAGATCGATCACAACAGCCGCAGCATAGAGCAGAGGACATGTCAGATCAGACCAGATTCTCCAGATACACCGTTTGTAAAAGGACCTAAACGGTCTTAAAAAGTCAAACGTAGACAACATTTAAAAAGTAAACACACCTGACAGTTTCTTTCAAAGCTTTCAGCGTCTTCACTTGCCTTGAAATCCGGGCTCGGAACTTTTCTTTCCGAAGAAAGGCATTTCTGCTCGCTCCCATTTCATAATATATTGCCACGCAATTTATAATATCGAATACTTCGTTCGGTATATCACTATCACCGCCAGCCGGTGTGGCCATACTGACCAGATAATAATAATAATAATAGTAATAATAAATTAAAATTTCTACCGCGCAGTTTCTATAAAAATATTCAACTGCGCCTTACAATAAGATATTAATTTAGTAATGAAATAAAAATCCAAAATTACAAGTCTAAAATTCCATAAAATAATTAAAATAATATATCAATAATGCAAATTAAAATGGATTCAAAAATACAATTCTAAAATTCCATACATACATAGAATAACTTATAAATAATGCTGATTAAAAGTTAATTATTAACAACTATAGCAACTAATTAAATGCCTTATTATAAATATAAATGCCTAATTAATGCCAGACTACCCACAACAAACCAAGCGCTCTGGAAAAGATCGAAAGACTAGGAAGGATCGGGAGGTCAAATACAGATGCAAGCGTCGAAAATGTCGAAAATGGACAGATGTCAGAGGCCAACACACAAGATCACAATAGGACTCACAGACCTCACACAGTCTAACACTACCGCAGGATAAGGGATAATGGATACATTTGACAGGACCTGACAGAGTACAGAGCCTTTGCTATTCATTACTTGAAACCTGACACCTGAGGTTCCTTTGTACCAGTTTGCGGTTTTTATAAAGTCTAGCCTGTGAACAGGCCTCCTTGTGGGGGTATGACGAAAGTAGATAGCGGCGAAAAGAAAATCGGCGAGCGAAGCGAGCCGCGGGAAAACTGGGGAGAGGGGAAGAGGCAGGGAGGCCTGTAGACAAACCATTGATGCCGCCGTTCCAGATCACCAACTGTGCACTAGATTCTAGTGCAAACGCTGATTGGTCAGATCACCGACTGTTGACACATTCTGTTGACAAGTTTGCGGTCATTTTGATATCCGCACGCCGACATGCGATCAAAATTTGCATATCGCACCGCAAAATAGAAACATGTTTGACGGCCGGTTCTCAATCGATCAGTTTGAAAAGGCATTGGGCGATTCTCTGAGGGATTTCCCTCATATTACAGGTTTAAAAGAAGAGCAGAAACGCTGCTTGAAGTCTTTAGCGGAGAAACATGATGTATCAGATCACAGTTATGAATTTGTTCTCTTCGATGATATTGATCTTTTGATCTCGGCGGAATGTCTCTCAAATTGATAGGAAGATTTAATGCTAAACAGAGCCGTTAGAATTATATTTCTTTATGTCGGTGTTTGGTGCTAGCTCTAATTGGCATACATTGCGTTTTCTCTGGCTCTCTTTTGTTGCAAGATAAATACTAATCGGCTAAAGTTTGTTACCGCTTTGAAAGTGAGAGGATCGTTAAATTTCTCATGCCGTGATTATTCGTTCCCGCGACTTGTCATTTTCACGTGCGCGACTATTTACATTCCAATGCAACCAACCACTGATAATGATCTTGTTGACAGATAATCGACAGGTTAATTACAAAGGGGCGGAATGGCGGCCTCAATAATTTGTCGACAGGCTCTCCCCCTCTCTTTTCCTTTTACCCATCCCCTCCCCGTGCGCTGATTTTTTTTTCGCCCTATATCCCACCAGAGAGCCTGTTCACAGGCTAATAAAGTCACGTAAAAATTGAAATCTCATATCCCGCTCTGTTCTCCTTGAGAATCTCGCATCCCGACCCCAAAAAACACGAAATACCGCTCCCGCTCGTAATTAAAATTCCCGCTTCCCGCCCCTGTTTTCAGCTCGCATCCCGAATATCAACGCGAAAAAAAGCCAAATCCCGCGTCCTGCCAAACCTATTGTGGACCCTCCAGAATCGGTCACGCGGTTGGCGGCATCGGGCTTTGACTACGAAAGCCGCGTTATCCCTTTACGCCTTTTAGGGCAAAAAGCACTACACGTGTCATGCTTCGTTCCCGTTGAATTCCCCGATGAAAACCTGCTACAACTCGTGGAACAATACGGCGACCTCAAAGCGCGAGCAGTCCGCCGGCTTTGTTTCAAAGCCACGGGCTACAAGCACATCGAGAACGGCATCCGTGTCGTAGAATTCACACGTTTACAAAAGGCAGTGCTACGCAAATTAGTCACTCAAGGGCTCGAGTTATTTTTTAAGTACACGGGCCAGCCAATACTATGCTACCGGTGCCAGTCTTCCGAGCACGTTGTTAAAGACTCCCCGAAGGCGAAACTCATTTCGTTTTTCCTTTCTTATTTAAATTTTGTAATCCCAGTGAGGTTTAAATAACAAAGGCCCTAATTTGCACTACAAAACAAAGAAATGAACCTCCGTGCGACCCTTCTCCAGAAACTGCCGGCCACCCCCTACTACCGATGCCGTGAGCGTAAGCGTGAGAAATTTAATCTTTAAAGCGAGTTTGGCAACATCCTGTCTCGTGGTAAATTTAAATACAACAGATGATCACACGCGTTTGGCGTAGATCAAAGATCTCCTAAAAACGCCATCATTCGCAGTAAAAAACAGTGGATAGAGCTGGGGGAAAAACCGACCAAGTATTTCTACCAGCTTGAAAATCAGCGACAAACACGCGACTCAATTTCAGAGTTAAGTGCCAACAATTCAACCGCGATTGTCGCGATTTTTATCGTAACCTCCATTCGGCTGAACAAGTTTATTTATCTAGCCAAGGCTGGCTTTTCGACCAACTGGATAAAACTCTGGCATCTGAAGACCAGGAGAAATGCGAAGGTGACCTCACACTCTTCGAATGTCAATTTTTTTGTAATAACGAAATATAATATCCAATTTATTCAACACTTTTGGGAGATTCGACAGATTGTAAAGTATAAATAGGTGATGTCACGTTTAATTCTCTCGGAGATTACAGAGTGAATTTTTGTGTTTAGTTAAATATACGTATTGGATTCGTTTAGCAGTAAAATTTCGTTCCTAAAAGATTGTTTTTGTGTGTGTGTGTGTGTGTGTGTGTGTGTGTGTGTGTGTGTGTGTGTGTGTGTGTGTGTGTGTTGATAGTTTATCGAGATTTTTTGAGGAAAACAGTCATTAGTAATTTCAAACTTGTTTTAATGATGAATATGTATATGACGTATATCGGCTTAACAGGAACTTTTTAACGGTGAACTCTCATAACTCATAACTCTCATAACAGTGAACTCCGAGACGACCGGCACGACAGTCATTTGTATTCCCGATTCAACTCCAGACACGTCCTCAAAAGAACCAGAGACTGTTATCATAATACTGATACGTTTTTTCAACACTGATTACAACAACGTATACAATAATTCACTCACTAGTTTTATCGTTGTTTATGTTCATATTGGCGCCAGAACAGCAACCATAACTATGGGAACTATACAAACCTCCGGTCAGGAAGTAAAATTGCAGTTTAATACCGATGCCTTGGATTTTATTTATACTTGACCAGAAATCCGCAAGCATTTCCCTCCAGCAAATTTTAGCTGTCTCCGCGACCCGCAAAAATATCCTCCGGCAAAACAAATTCAGTCGGACAATCTGCAAAATATCCTTGTGCACGGTAGCTAAATCAACAAAGCTATGACGTCTTTCCCATACTATTGCATAATCAAACTGTAATAGCAATGATTCAAAATAGAACAAACGCAATGTTGCTCTGCCATATCGCTCATATTAAAACACAAACTTTCCCGTCCCAATTAACTTTCTTAAAACGTCTCCATTCGTAAAAATACACCGTGAAATTCTCAAACTGCGTTTGCCAAAAAAAAAAAAATATCACATTTGACCTATTTTTACCCTTCCAAAGCAGCTTTAATGGCTTTACGACAAATGATTGAAACTGATAGGTAACGTGAGATATCGAAACTTAAGAAGAACTTAATACCTTTGCGGTAACGTAATGTGAGATATGACAAGTTCATGACAAGTTTTGACATCCCGATACCCAAGGGAAATTAACAATAGGTCCGGGGGTGCTCCCCAAAAATTTAAGGAGCAGTAAGTGACGCCCTTCTTGAAATCCTAACCGGTTTAACCAACCATATCCTCAATGCCCTAATATAGCTTCTATAAAGAAGAAAGAACTTACTACCCCGGACAAAAGTCCGCAAAAATTTGTTAACAACTTTTGTCCCTATATTCTAGTGACTCCTATATCTCGTTTGCGCGCATGCGCTTTAACGAGATAAAAAGGCCTTACATTGTCTAATTACAGTAATTTTAAGCTGCAAATGATGCTTTGTAAAGAACAACAACAAACGCCCAACAAACTATAAAATCAACAAATCATAAAATCCAAATTTGTACTCGCCTTTACGAGGAATAATAATGATTGGCCTTTAATTTTACGGGTGCAAAAAAATGTTGAGCCAAGTAGAACTGGTGATACAAACAAGGAATCAGAGAATTAACGCTGTGTGAAAATTATAATGCTAAGGTAAACCCATAAATTTCCCTGTACTGAGCGTTAGCCCTAGTATACATAAGGAAATGAGGGACCACACGAGGGAAAGAAAAAATCTTTGACCTCGGTGGGATTCGAACCCACGACCTCCGGATTAGATCTTCCGTCGCTATACCGCTTGAGCCACGAGGCCGTACGGGAGCAGATCGTGGGTAATAAGGTGGTAATTCCTGGCAATGAGAATGTAAAGGGTACAAATAAATGTTGAGCCACGTAGCACTGGTGATATAAACAGCCGTACAGCCCCGTGGCTCAAGCGGTAGAGCGACGGAAGATCCAATCCAGAGGTCGTGGGTTCGAATCCCACCGAGGTCAAATATTTTTTCTTTCCCTCGTGTGGTCCCTCTTTTCCTTACTAGGGCTAACACTCAGTACAGGGAAATTTATGAGTTGACCTTAGCACTATAATTTACACACAGAGTTAATTCTCTGATTCCTTGTTTGTATCACCAGTGCTACGTGGCTCAACATTTATTTGTACCCTTAACATTCTCATTGCCACGAATTACCACCTTATTACCCACAATCTGCTCCCGTACGGCCTCGTGGCTCAAGCGGTAGAGCGACGGAAGATTTAATCCGGAGGTCGTGGGTTCGAATCCCACCGAGGTCAAAGGTTTTTTTCTTCCCCTCGTGTGGTTCCTCATTTCCTTACTAAGGCTGACGCTCAGTACAGGGAAATTTATGGGTTGACCTTAGCACTATAAGAGGCCATTTGCGCGATGACGTCATTTAACTACTACTACCAGAATCCTTCAGTTTTTTGTTTTGTAGTGCAAATTAGGGCTATTGTTATTTAAACCGCACTGGGATTACAAAATTTAAATAAGAAAGGAAAAAAGAAATGAATTCTGGTAGTAGTAGTCAAATGACGTCATCGTGCAAATGGCCTATTTACACATAGAGTTAATTCTTTAATAGGTCATTTGTACGATGACGTCATTTGACTACTACTACCAGAATCCTTCATTTTTTTGTTTTGTAGTGCAAATTAGGGCTATTGTTATTTAAACCGCACTGGGATTACAAAATTTAAATAAGAAAGGAAAAACGAAATGAATTCTGGTAGTAGTAGTCAAATGACGTCATCGTGCAAATGGCCTATTTTACGGCTGATTTCTCCTTTCACTTAGTTTATCCGGCTCTCTTTCTTCATGATTGAGTCTTGGCGTTCAAGCGTTAACATCTTTAGCGTGTTTTCGGATCTTTGTTTGTGAGCCGATGTCAACCATGGTGAAACTTTGTTGGTTTTCTTCATTGTTTTCTTTGTTTGCGTCGTTTAATAGATATTTTATCTGGCCAAAAAAAATTCACTTTCGCTTTGGTAACTTTCGTCTGGGTCCATAATTTACGAGAAAATTCAATGATATTAAGCTTTAAACAACAATATATTTCTGTAAAATTAGGAGCGGTCCGTACGCGGGGTCCGGATGGGAAAATCCGGACCGCTGGAGCGCGCGTAGTTAGCCAATCAGATTCAAGGATTTAGGATTCCGGACCGCTGAGATGCTTCAGAAAAAAAATAAAATCTTTTAAGTGATGCTGGAAATTTTCCCACAGTAAATGATAATGAAACGTAGGTAATTGATCGTATGGATGATAGCAGTTATAGAGAACTTGTTTCCTCGTGAATACGCGAAGCGTTGAACGAGATATAGTATACAGTATACAGGGACAGTTTCACTCACTCCTTCCCTCTTCCATGGGCTGTAAAATTTTTTTGTAATTCCCCGGTGTATTACCTCATCCAGTTGTCTCGTTTTAAACAATGCATATTTATGTCACGCTAAAATGTTTTCATCGTTCTATTTACATATAGTTACAATAAATTCGGGACTTTGATAACTGGCCGCTTAAAATAGGGTGACCGCTTAATAAGGCTTCGACTGTACGCTTATGTTAATATAAACACGGGTTAAATATTGAAATTTAACGATTCAAATCACGTGTGTATTTGCTGGTTCAATGAATACGAATCGGACCCTCACTTCTGCTACGCGTTTTGCTGTACGGACGTCCCATTCAGGAACGGACAAAATATATGGGCAAGCCTTATGCAGCGATCAGTGAATGGACGGGAAAATAAAAGAGAATTTGTCAAGAACGTTTCTATAGCTGTTGATTAAAATAGCCTAATATGACATTTTCACGCCGCTAGTTTTTAAAGATGATTGCTGTAATTGAATAAGTGGCGTGATTTTGAGTAGAAACAGTCAAAGAGTTGATGATTAACTCACGTGTAACCGCATGAGTTATACAATATCCGCTCACGTTGTACACGAGAATCGGAAACATTTTTCCACTGATTGCTCATTAAATAAATGTCACTAGATAAAATAAAACAATTTTATTCACATCTTACATACAGCGTTCGTGAAATTGTTTCTGATGACTTTTGCAAGCTCTATACTCGTCTGTCAACCTACAAGTAAATTGAAAGCATTAATTCATAAATCCTATTGTTGTTTAGCCGGTTTTTATAACTTGCAAAATAATGTAAATGATGCGAGGAAATTTTTGACTGCTCGGGAGCAGAACAATTTTATTGTAAACAACACAGTCCAAAATAAGGTTACAACTATTCTTTCTTGTCGATTGATTCTACAGCTAACAACAATGTTATTGCTCACCTCAAACTCTCTCTTCCCTTTCTATGGAACGTAATGCTATTCGCCGAGATTGAAGAGAATAATTGTTAAATGATTAAAACATGTTGTAACTAAAAAGCCTTATTTGGCAGCACCATAATTGTAATGTCAATGATCCACCCACGAACATCAAGCGAATGTATACACACAATGACAGTATTTTTTTTTAAACGTCTTTCTTAGACATTGACGAGTGCCAGAGGAATCCCAAACCTTGCACGTGTAGTGTAAGTGGTTGTGGCGCAACTTGTATTAACCAAGTCCCCGGCTTTAAATGTACTTGTGGAAATGGATTCAACTTGCGAAGTGGTGCAGCTATCTGTGATGGTAACGTATTCTAAGTTTTGAATAATTTGGTGTTTTAATTTTAAATCAGCAGCACTCGTCGAACGGGCTACCTTAGTGATGGCAGCCCTATTCTCATACGTGGTTCATGGAGGTAGTCTTACAAACGTTAACGTTAGGGCACGATTTTGCCGTGTAAAACACGTCTGTTTATTCTACTCTTACTTAACTTCACATTTCGCCCCTCATTTCATGTCGCGGACATATATATTTACTGATTTGTCCAGTCAATTTGTCTCAGTTTTCAACACAGAACCCTTCGACAGAACGAGTGCTCCACCACGCTGAGCTCTCGGTAGTGCTATGAAGGCGTTTGTAGAAGGAAGCATTTCCAAAATGTGTCGGCATGAACGTGAACGATAAGTAAATGAAATCGGCAGGTGCCACCAAGATCCCCTTAAAAGTGTTCACTTTTTTATACCTATTGTTAATTTGTACAAATGTTTAAAAGCGATTGTTTCGAAGGTAAACCCACTGGCTAAAATACACTTAATTTGTAAGTGAATCAAACTTACTAAGCATGAAGAAGACTTCTATAAATCTTCACAATTTGAGAGCTTTAGTGCACAGGGTTGTATACTATCAAAACATTCTCTTAGTTCAATGACTTTGAAACTCTACCTGTTATTTGCTAGAAATAAATCGTAAAAAATGAGATTATATATATATATATATATATATATATATATATATATATATATGTAACTCAAGTTTCACACACTAAGCGATCATCAGATGATGATCTGATGATGATGTCTGATGATCGCTTAGTGCGTGAAACTTGAGTTACAACTTTCCGTCCTTATACTTGTATTTTGCTCTGCATATCTATGTATAGAGCCTTCATAGAACAAGTAAAACAGTCTATTTATTGTTTATTCATATATATATATATATATATATATATATATATATATATATATATATATATAACCGTACATCCTGTGCCCAAGTTCAGGAGTTGCCATAAAGCCATTATGGTAATAACCGGGAGGGCACATTGTATACATATTTGTATATATATATATATATATATATATATATATATATATATATATATATATATATATATATATATATATATATAAAAGCATACGAAGTAGTTAAGATTGTAAAAACATTTTATCTGCTACTCGGAGTTTCACGTGTTGCAAGCAACACGATCATCAGGCAACTGCCAAAAATTCAAAAAAATACAAAAATAGAAATTCAACGGGATACAGAACAATAGATCGTTTGTGTAACTAAATACGTATAAGCGCAAGGTTTAAGTGCGTATATTACAATATAAACATTCAGGTTATGGAGGTGTTAAGTAGAAATTTGTTCGCGTGTCTACATTTTGACATCAATTCGCTCCTCTTATTTAGCGAAGCCATGTTGGGTTTGCAGATGATAAAAAATTTTTCCCATAAGCATAAACTGCACTTTTTGCTTACATTTGTATATGCGATGGTTTGTTTTACTTTTCTCCATGTGATGTTGTACTTGATGTTTTGATATTTAAGGCTCCATATATATTTACTGAGTTCGGTTACGTGTCTATATCTATCGTGTTTGAATGAGCATATATGATTGTTATATCTAACTTTATATCTAATTTTATATAATTATATATTTATAAAATGCTCAAGGAAATGCGCGCGCTATGATTGGTCAAACCGAGTTCATTATAACTCGATAAAGCACGCGCGTGACGTAAGCTTCATTAAAACCGTTTTCATTTTATAAAAGAAATAAAAAAACTTGTTCCTCGTGCATTATTGAGTTATAAAGCACTTGGGAATTTTTAAGAACACTCGAGAAGTGCGAGAAGCACTCGCCTTTGGCTCGTGCTTCTCTGCACTTCTCTCGTGTTCTTAAAAATTCCCGCGTGCTTAAAAACTCAATAATGCACTCGGCGCGTTTTTTATTTCTTTAATATATATATATATATATATATATATATATATATATATATATATATATATATAGACAGTTAAAGTGAGAACAGAAATTTTCACAACAAAGATTATGAGTGAAAAAGTGCCTCAGCCGGGAGTTGAACCCGGGTCTCCTGATGACCGGACAAATGCCTTAACCACTAGGCCACTGAGACAACCACACTTACACAAACTCAAACAACACATTTGTGGCTTCATAGTGGAAAGCTCTTGGGAGACGTTTACACAAATTCTGCAATTAGGATTGCGTCACTTTACCCAGTCGTTGCCGATATTTCGTCTTTATTACAAAAGACTTCATCAGGGCAACTGATTTACAGCGGTTAAAACCGTTACTAAATACGCGTTAGATGATGCGAGACGCTAATGTTACAATACAGTTAAATCTGCACGCGCACTATCAAGCGCGCGCGTTACAACAATATAGCGGAAATAATTCTAAAATACATCTCTTCTAGGGTTCCTACTACAAAAGAAGTCGTCACTATTCAAACCCTGTGGATATATATATATATATATATATATATATATATATATATATATATATATATATATATATATATGCTTATGGAGGAAAGAAACAAATAAACTACGCTTTCATCCCGACAAGCCTGTTTCCTGGTTGCCCACTCATCAGGGGATTCAATAAGAATATTCCTTACCGTCGCTTCTTATATAAAAAATAATTTACATAATAACAATAACAAATCTATGCGGCGCGAAGTTTAACAGTTCAGCTGTTGCATAGAAGGGCTTTGTTTCTATGGCGGCAAGAAGACACGAGTTCATTACGTTTGTTTAGTGTAGAAAGTTTCGGTCGGCAAATGATTAGAAATTTTTCCTTTAGGCAGAGGTTGCATCTTTTGCTTGAGCTGTTGTACGGTGAATGCGAAGACAGGACTGAAGACAGACTGTTAAACTTCGTGCCGCATAGATTTATTATTGTTATTATGTAAATTATTTTGTATATAAGAAGCGACGGTAAGGAATATTCTTATTGAATCCCCTGATGAGTGGGCAACCACGAAACAGGCTTGTCGGGATGAAAGCGTAGTTTATTTGTTTCTTTCCTCCATAAACATATACTTCGCTCTACATTAATGTATTGAGCACTGTTTTACGAATATCCAGTTCTACCGTTATTTCCTTTATGTCCTCGGATACTTAAAACAGCAAACAACAACAGCACATTACATTGCGGTGGTTGGTTTCTGGCCCCAAAATCGTCCACACCAGGCGAAAGCACAGTTCAATAGAAAGCTAGAGTCAAACTTTAATCTTTGATCTTAAGCTGTGTAAACCATAGTATACAGGGTCCAACCCAATGGCTGCAAATGCGGCAACAACTTACGTCCTAGCTTTGTGGTAAAACAGCTGGCTGTCCTTGTAAAATTGGCGGGAACCTGAGCCTTGAATAACACGGAACAATGAACCAACGAATAATACATAACGCTCCAACAGACGCTCGGTCAAGCCATCTAGACAAGTGCGTAAGCCACAGCGGGCAATAAAAATGTTCTGACTCTGGTAGAACCGGTCATTCTTACGTTTCTCTAGAAAAATGGACATGTCAGTGGGAAAATGGTCAAATTATCGATCAAAATCTCACTAAGATCGCTCCATCGCAGGAATCCACAAAAGCCAACGGCAATTAATGTAACATTCTGTAGGTCGGACACCAAGCAACCTGGTTGAGCAAACTTGTCAACAATATCCCTAACGTTAACAGGAGTAAGCGGTCTTTTCTAAGCCACTGGACGCGCCAACAAACGCTTAGCTGAATCGATGACTTGCACAACCAAAGGGTGTGACGCCGGATCCATCAGTGTGGCTCTCTTGTGGGCCCATGATATTCCATAAAGAGCTGCAACTACAGGACTGGTGGTGCGTTATTTTCCCAGAATGTCGGACAGATACAGGGCGACATGAAAGTTATTCGCTGGGAGGGTCGTGAAGCCGAAGCGCGCAGCCCATTCACACAACCGCTTAAACTCGCGACGATATTTTATCACTGTTGAAGTAGCGCGGTCGCGAAGAACGATTTGGGCAAGGCCCTAGCCAGTCGATTGAGGTAGTGATGCTGTACAGATTCCTCCAGGGCGCCGACATGAAGTACCATAAGTCAGGGGTTGGAACTCTACTTCCTACACTTGAAATAGATGGGGCAACAGAATCAAATCAGCTATGAAATCGCACATAATTCCATGACAACTGATAAAATCGCAGCGACTTCGACAGTCAAGGCTTTCCTAGCAAAGTAAATGAAAATAACAACCATAAAAGGCAAACCCAGATTGGCCTCCACTATCGAGTGGGGAACTTCAATTCACGGTGTATGACCAGGGCGTCCCTGAAACCATCAATAACAAGCAATAGTGGGGAACTCAAAGGACAACTGATCTAACAACAACCACTTGCCCCCGATGCAAGGGGGCAACAAGTTTCCTGATACATACCTACCGAATAATAGGAATATAACCTGCCTTCACTGTCGAGTGGGTGAACTCTCAAATACTAACAGAGCAAACATAGACAGTAGTAGTCACGCCCCTATCTAGTGAGGCAAACTCCGAATTGTTTCTCTGATTGTCAACTCAACAGCCAGCCAAACATATGCTAGCTACCGACAAGTAACGTGACATGGGATCCATCATGGGCCACATGCACTACGCCACAATGCACAGGAAGAACGCTTAGTAATCCAGATCAAACTTAAGTCGTCAGAACTGTGTGGGTGCTTAAGAACCATGGCTTTCATAGGCTTCTATGCTAAGCCTCAACAGGTGAATCTTACACTAGCCATATCACACGTCAGCAACACCAGAAGACGCTAGACAAACATCCTTAGTAATAACCAATGGTCGAGTGAAAATGTCAGTTCTTGTTCCTAAGGTAAGACCTGGAGCGCCACAAACACGAGATCTACACGCTAACGGCAGTCAATTCGTAAGGCCAAAATCCTGCAGTTCGGGATTCCACAGCCAAACAAGTCAGTCTCGGCTGGAAGGAATGTCTCTGGATGCAATCGAAAAGGTCGTTTTCACGTGACGTCACGACAGATCCGCCGCCATATTGGTGTACCACTTTCGAGTGCGTAATAGCAGTAATAAGGTGCAAATGGAGTCATATATACAGTTGTCGCATTTTAGAATACTTCGGGATGTGAAGCAAAGTCAGGGGAAAATCTTTATTTGACTTGTTCTTTTCCTATTTCGGAATATGCTAAGAAGTTGGAATCGCGAGTTAAGCAAACGTTATGTGGAGAAAATCTCGGCAATTAGAATCCATCTCATGTTGAAATTTCTTTGAGCCGGACTGCTTGTCTCCATTTCAACAGTTGAATCAACAGCCTTTACACCCACCAGCAGTTTAAAACTTTCCGAAGCCTATACTAGGAGCTTATAATAAAATAGTGTCCGTATTTATAATTAGCGTACTACAAAGCCAAATCATTGCTGCAATGAACAAGGTTGTTCAGCGAAGGTGAAACATTTCCAGCATATGAATGACTCAAAATCTTGATTTTAATCAACACGGAAAGAGAAGGAACAGTTTCGTCTGCTCATTGCCTAGGTTTTAAGGCATGGCAAGCAGAATTCTGTTCACTATGGCTAGTGTTCGTTTGGAACTGACCATGCAAGAAGCATAGACAACACTAAATGATAACTAACTCAGTCATGTACCGGCACAAGTTTTGTACATGCGAGTGAAGAATTTTTTAACGATCACTTTAAAAGATAGACTAGTGGGCAGCACTTGCGAACTATAAGCTGCAATAGTTCTTTATTTTTCCTACATACTTCGTTTTACTATTGTAGACTTCATCAGGGATTTTTAGGTCTGTATCGAAGCCATAAAAATGGAAATCGTTCGAGCGCAAACAACAGCCGAGAATGTTTTGGTCGAATTGCGTAAAAGAAGAGGCGAAACTATGAAATATTTCATTAGAGCAAGGCATGAAATATCCTTGGGGGCTTCGGTTTTAGCTTTTGGAGATTCGTTGTCGAACACAGACATTTGCCCTCCGGGTTCATCGAGTTTGCGCTTCTTTACTGCGATTTTTACGGCTATAATCACTTTAGCTTTTTTGTTCCTTTTGATTCTTTTCTCTATTTTTGCTGCGACGCTTGTTCGACGTTTCTTTTATCTTGTTCTTTTTTGTTTCGTTCCCGAGTATTAATGAAACTCAGTCAACATTATATATCTATCCCTGTTATAGCCGCTTGTCCAGAAACAAAGTATGGCTCACACAATATATCAAAACTCGTCCGTAAGAATTCTGCCTGACAAATAGCAGAAATCCATCGCGATCGGCTCTCTTGCGGCAATTTGTCGGTTTCTCTACTTTGATTCATAACTGCAGAACGTACTAAAGCAAAATTAATACCCCTATCTCGACCGCTTTTGCTTTTACATCGAACAATTGATTACAGGGGTCAACACTCGTAAAATTAAGAGGACGCGGCTCGGGTTTGTTTACATTTTGGTGCACCCGATATGGCGGCGTAGCAGCGTTTGTCACGTGAGTGAAAACGATCTACATGTATATCCTTGACGTCCTTAATAAAACTGTCGCTGAAAAGCAATGGCCACCTGGGCACTGAAGGCCAAAGCGGGACAATCAAAGTTCCAACCTCGTGCATGGTAATGAGTCATGTGATTGAGCACTCTGGAGATAAGAAATACATGAGGAACAAGCCAATTGTGATCACCCTCCCAGGTGCAAGTGAAGGCATCGACATACTCGCATCCAGGACACAGCCACCTAGAGCAAAAACGGGGAAGGTGTTTGGAGCGATAGCTAGCAAAGCGGTCCACCGTATGGGGGCCCAACAGTAAGTCCAGCTCCAAAAATGGAAGGGATTTAACATCCAGTCATGCGTTTCCACTTCTCTCGACCAATATAGTCAGCCCTTGAATGGTCCATTTTACAGTTGTGTGCTTGGTGACCGTACCTTTGAGTGGAAGCGAGGCTGAAGGTGACCTTGCTTTGATACAAACCTTTCTGCCTTTCATATGTTAATAATGCTTTTCTCATGCTAACTAGCTAAATTTACATCTGAAAAGTTCCAAGGTCTGTATCATAGCAAGGTCACCTTTAGCCTCGCTTCCACTCAAAGGCCAGGACACTAAGAAGACAACTGTAAAATGGACTATTCAAATGACACGGAATCCATTCGGGATAGAGTCTGATACCATACTGGCGACAAATTGCATAGATCATGACAGCTTCTTTTGCAACAGATCCTTGCATCGCCGAGAATGCCGCGACATATCCGGGACCTTCTTACGGTCCAAAGCGCTAAATTTGAAAAGCTTCCGTCTGACAAAAGAGCCAAATTACAAAGGAAATGGAGGAAAATGGCGAAACAAGGTGTATGTTTTACCCCGTAACAAAGAAACTAAGTATTTTGGCGGTTAGGTTCACCCTGGCTTTTTCAGAAGAGGTGTTAAGGAATCATTTAATACTCTGTTTATTTCCCTGAGATTTCGACAACTACTATCGAATCGCGTTCTAAAATTCGTTTTTTTTTTCGCTGATTTCAGAAAAAAACACCGCATTGATATTCAGGATGGTCTTTCTCTTCAAGAAAAGACTTGCTTACTAAGGTTCACCCTGGAAATGTTAGCCTTATGTCTAAACAAAAGATTGGTGAAGTTTGGATTTAATACGATGCGCGGAAATAGTATCAAAGCGCTATTTTCTGGAAAGTGTTCCGTAAACTAACAATGGCGCTCCAAAATATCTTCCTACAAACCCCCACGAGACCGGCAAATGGATTCAAATTTGAATAATTATCTCAACTGCACAAACAATGTTCTCTCAGTCGTGAGAGGCGGGCGCTTGCTTTTTGCTTGTTCAAGTTAGGATTTCAAAGAGAAGCCATCATTTATTTCACATTTCTCATTGTCCGGCAAATAGAAAGGCCTATATTATTTTTAAAACCTCAGTTAATATACTGACTCTAGGTCTGAACTACGTTAATCGATCGAGTAAAAGAACGCGTCCAGATCTGGACTGCAAAACGCTTTGTAAAGAGCACGAGAAACAAAGCGCAACGTACAAGCGAGTGACCCGTGACTCACGCTCGCTATTTGGCATCGCTTTTAACTGAAAACCATGTTCTGCGGAAAATGTTTTTGCTATCGTTCTCTGACCATTGCGAATCTAACGAGTCAAAATGAAAATCTTGCCGCACACGAATTTGTTGACAAAACGCTCTGTAAAGAGCGAGAAGAATAGGACATCATGTCTTTTATAGACATTCGACGGAACATCTTCTAGACATTTGACGCACTTAAAACAACTTTAAAACGATCTAAACACTGTTAAAACGCGGTAGTTTGTTAAAAAATGTCGGTCTTCGAGCCTCTTCAGTCGTCTGTCATATTAAAGTTCTGTAAAGAGCGCGAGTAAAAAGGCGTAACGAACAAGCGAGTGTCCCGCGCATCGCGCTCGCTATTTGGCAACGCTTTTAACTGAAAACCATGTTTTTGCCATCGCGTTCTAACCAATGCGAATCTAAAGATTAAAAAATAATAATAATAATAAAATCTTGCCGCACACGAATTTGTTGACAAAATGCTTAGAAAAGAGCGCGGACAGCCTTTAATTTCAGCACGATTGTAAACTTTATCACACCTTGGGATTTACATCATGCGTCAAAATGTGTAATTGACAGCAGTTGAATCTGCCAAGAGACTAGAGACTGGAGTATTTCAAAGTGTCCTGGGGGATGGCACGCTACCCCTTGACTGGCATCACGAAGTGTCCCGGGCGATGGCACGCTACCCCATGACTGGCATCACAAAGTGTCCTGGGGGTGGCACGCTACTCCATGACTTGTATTACAAATTGTCCTGGGTGGGTGCACGCTACTCCATGACAGGAATCACAAAGTGTCCTGGGGATGGCACGCTACTCCATGACTGTCATCACAAAGTGTCCTGGGGGTGCACGCTACTCCATGACTGGCATCACGAAGTGTCCTGGGCGGGTGCACGCTACTCCATGACTGGCATCCACAAAGTGTCATATCCGAGAATACCGCGACATATCCGGGACCTTCTTACGGTCCAGAGCGCTAAATTTGAAAAGCTTCCGTCTGACAAAAGAGCCAAAATACAATGGAAATGGGGCAAAATGGAGAAACAAGGTGTATGTTTTACTCCATAACAAAAAAAAAAAATAAAAATAAGTACTTTGGCGGTTAAGTTCACCCAAACACATGACAGAAACAGTACACTGATTGTCAGATCTATGCGTGCACTCCTTATTAGACGGATATGAAGTAAGTGACTCCAAAACAAGCCTCAGAGCCTTTAACTTTCGATAAGTTAAACTTTGCAAACGGTCCGCTTCGTTCCACGCACCACGAGCAGCGGAATCACCAAGCTGCACTACGTTGCCACCCTAGCCATAGCTGCTAGCATTTTAATACGTGATAACGTCAATGCGAGGAGACATATGTCACATATGCCGGTCAACGACCTCCGAAAAGTTGCTAAACCAAAACCGGAGTTTATCCTGGGCTTCCGGAGAAAGAGTAATGGTTCCACTTAAATAATTCACACTGTTTTGTACCATATAACGATGCCTAGTAAACAACCGCGGTACTGGACCCCAAGGCAAGCCACATTGAAATAAAAAATTCAGTAGCCTGGGCGACCATACGAGCAGAAATCCTATGTTGTGAACTCAGAATATGGGACAAGAGATCCAGTAAGGCATCCACTTTCCTCTGTGGAACAAGAAATAATCCTTGCTGTAAGTCGATGACATAACCCAAACACTCTCCAACTTGATGAGGGGAAAAAAATCACTTTTCTTATTAATGAGACCACAGTCATTCAAGTCCTGTCTCACTGAAAGTGCCAGCTTACCGCAAGTAGAAACTAAGGAAGTAACGCCAAAGCCATCATCCAAATAAAACAATGTGCCCTTGCCCCCACCTCTCCAATGTTTGACAGGAGGCCGAAGACATTCGTAAATATAAAAGGTGCGGTCGCTAAACCAAATTGAACAGATGCAAATGCAAAGTACTTTGGAACGTCCTAAAAGTCAAAGTAGAAGCCTAGGTATTTCCTGTGCTCCCCACCAACATCAACGTGATGGTAACTATTCTTTAAATTGAAAGTGAAGAACCAATCAACCGTTGTTGACAAGTTGAGATAAGTCCCGGAGATCCTCGTACTTGAATTTTTCAACATGAAGATGTGAGTTCATGGTATCTTAGATCCAGAATTAAACGTAGCTTGCCGTTCCTCTTTGGCACAAATCGTAGTGGACTACAAACATTCAAATCCTCAGCCCGTACTTTAATAACAGAACCCGCTTGAATAAGCTCCACAATTGTATGCCGCACAAACGAAGCATGATCCACTGCACTCCGATGTGGACTCCTATGATTTGGAGAAACATTCTTAGGCTCCGAATTCATAGGTAAATAATAACCGTCCCTGATGACCTCCAATATCATACGGGGAGCCCCAGCTGAGGCCCAAAAAGAGAAGTGTTTACGAAGACGACCCTTACAAGGCCAGCTGGAACATCCTCTTCAAATTAACAGGCATCAGCCAGGTCGGGATCAATGATAAGAACATCGGAATCAATTTTGCAGGACTTGCCCGGATTGAGTCACCTGTTAGTTGACATCTGAGTCACGGTGAACATGTCCTGGTTTGCCGCACCGGAAGCAACGCGGAATCGCCAATTTCTTTCGCCGGTCCGAGAGGGTAGAAGACACAGGCAAACCATGTGAACTAGAAGCGACCCTGATAGAGTTAGCCGCAAAAAATCTAGCACGAGCAGTGCGACGAGACTTGGCTTACTCTCTCTCTCTCGATTTGGCATTGTCCTTGACCATCGTGACTTCTTTGATCATTTTTCGAAGGCCGTCATTGTCGGCGATCATAACATATTGATTTACGGTTTCCCAGCCATGCTTATCCGCTATCCTAATTAATTTATTTCTCTCGTTTACAAGTAACAAAGCTTTCTCAGCCAGTGTACGAGCTTCCAACAAATAGTTCGAGACGACAATGTCGCTTAATTTCTCCTCGACCAAGCAGTAAAAAGTCATACTGTTTCTTAGTTCCCTTACGTTTCCACTCAAAATCGTCATCGTCAATTACTCTCTTCCGGCTTAAGGAGGCTCGTACCCATTTCTCAAGTCCACACCCTTTCAATTTTAATGGGCCATATCTTTTGTTGTAGTGCATAAAAAGACAAGCTACTTTGCATGCAAACACACAATACATTGAACTTTATGGGAGTATAGGATTTGTTTACATCGGTGCTTCCATGGCAACGGAATGGT
>JAJGOT010000439.1:325000-332500 GCA_022457155.1 Cladopsammia gracilis | reverse complement strand
AGAATAGTTTCTGATTTTGTCATTACGGCTGTAGGAGCTAAGAAACGAGCAAGTTTGTAAACAACATTGATCGACTCAGCTCGTACTTCGATGTTTGAAAATTTTGTGCTGATGGAAGGGAATAAAAAGCCAAATGAACTACAGGTATGATGTTTTAACCGTTTCTTGTATCCTTTAGCTGTGAATTTTTGTAAGACATAGTCCACGCTGCAGTTCTTTCCGACTTTTCGCCGCTATGTTTAGGTTCGTAGCCGTGTGTTTGTTCAATTTGCTTTGATTCTGAATTGACCTTTTCAAGATACGAAACACTTGTAACTAAGACATTCTATGCCATTTTACTGTGTTTTAATTCTGGTAGTCACTACTTTGTCCCGTTCTTTGAGTAGACGAAAGCTCTTCGTAGAAACTCTCAACTGATTGTGTACGCTAAATTAATTTTAGCTTCGCAAACGTTTCGGCATTCACTGCTTGTTGTTTAAGAAATGGTGCGAGGCAAAATATTGTTGTTAGCCTTTTTACTTAAAAAAAGGTTGTATATTTCAATGAATTTTTTTCTCGAAACTGTTATTTGTTATCAATGTGTTGAATTACAAAACAGTTATAGTGTTCAAGCTTGCACAATATTGACAAAGGCGCCACCTTCATTCATGAACTGTGTGATGTTGCAAGTTTCGCGCGGTAAAACATATGTAAGCTTTTTTTAAATAAAAGGCTTGTCGGCGATATTTTTTCTTCAAACTGTGCTTTGTTATCAATGTGTTGAATTATAAAACTATTATAGCGCTCAAGCTTGCGTGATATCGCCTAATTTTAGCCGACTCGGCCTACGGCCTCGTCGGCTAAGTATTAGGCGATATCACGCGCGCTTTCGCGCTATAATAGTTAAATATTTCCATTTTTTAAAAATGTCATTTTTTTTGCAAACGGGTGTATATATTTATAGCGGAGCACTAGTCATAGAACCCAAGAAGCTTATGTTTGTGTATTTTTGCAATTTTAACTTCCAAATCAGTTTCTCGCGCAATTTTTGACAAACAAAAACTGTATTTTATTCGGAAAGTAGTCGTACTAGTTATTCTGGAAAGAGAAAAGTTGTTTTTGTGAACTTTTCTACGGTCTAAATGTACTGTGCAGACGGTCAGGTAATACTGTTTTTGAGAAATGCTAAAATTGAAAATAGCCCGTTCTTCAATCTTAATTCTTGTGCTTCCAACCTTTCACCTTAGTTAAGTTTCACCTTAGTTAAGCTTGTTTAAAGTGCGAAGCTGATAGGCTGGGCCTATCTATATATATTATATATGTTTATATGTTTATATGTCGATTAAATGTTTTTGAACTAGTCCGACTCCACAAGTTCATCTTTACTCACAGCTCTGGCTCTGCCATCGAGCACTTTCATAGCAGATGAAGTCTTCAGTTTTTTCACTGGTGGTAATAGATAACTTAAGATCCACGACAAACGAGTCGACGACGACGTCTATAGACCGCGGGAGGACTGGACCGAGGACGTCGGTTTCGGTGGGAAAATGAAAACTTAAGATGCGGCCAGCAGGTAGACGACGACGACCTATTTCGACTTGGCTTGTTGAAAACGTCTCGCTCAAGATGACATCGTTAAAGAACATGAGTGAGCTTCTTTTTTTTTTTTGAGCCGTGGATTAAACTTTATTAATGACGAAGAATTTCCAGTTTTGTTTGACTTGTTCGAGTCAAAAAATCATGATTTTCTTCCATGGAGAATATCGAAAGTTCGCGCTGTAAATATAAAATGGCCGAGACCGAGTGTTTGGCCGAGTTCCCGGCACATTAGTATATTGTGTTCGGAATTCCATACAAAGTTTGGATTCCTAAAAATAAACACGATACACAATCAATTACAAGAGTTGGCAAAAAAATGTATTTGGCCGTAAGTGAGTCTAAATAATGGCATGTGCAAAAAAGTTACTAAAGCTAAAGATTCGATACATTTTAACATATTACAGAGGCGAAAATTCCAGAGTACAAGTGATTAAATTCTTCTATTCAAGGCTTGCGGCCAGCTGCTTGCAGTCATGAATAATTTTTTTCGATCTAGTTGTTTCGACGGTAAGGGCAAGTTTTAAAGATAAACGTTATACTGCCATCACGTAGTTGTGTTCTCAAGTCAAAACACAATTGAGTACTGATACTTATTATTCAGGTTCTTCATTCCTTTTAACAACCTCATAGGAAAATAAATTTACGACTTACTGGTTCTCCTTTTCCTCTTGTTTTGCCGCCAGTTAGAGTTAGTAAACAACACGAAAACACGCACGTTCTAAACGGTCAAATGTTTAATCTAATTCGCTTCGTAAAATAGAAAGAGAAGCTAAAATGAAACCACAAAAGATAAAGGATGAAAGAAGACTACAAAAGTGACAAGTCAGTGTAAATTTTTACCTTTCACCTTTGTTTAAACAACTCCTTTGCACGACGACGTGAAACTACTAGAGACCTTAAGCAACGACGACTAGTTACACGACGACGAGTAGAATTACTGAAGGACTGGGCCGAGGACGTCATTCACGGCGGGAAAACTAAAATGTTAAGCGCGCTCTTGGACGTGGACGAGGACATGTAATGAAACGGTGCTCATTTTTACGTGAAAAATCGAGAAAAAGTCCAATAATTTTATCATGACTTCCTTTCACGAGGTCCGGCGGGGGGGGGGGGGGGGGGGGTATGGGGTCGGGGGTCGGGGCAACGCAACGCAACCTTCTTCTTAGCGGTGGAAAACCAAAAAAGTCATAACTCGCCCAAATGGCTTCGGATCGGCTTGAAAAGCCATAGGACAACAGAAAAGACAACAAGGCATTAAAGTAAGTCGATTTTATTGTCAAAATTAACATATATTCAAGAATAATTTCTAAACCGTTTTTTTTTTCCATACAAACTTTTATAAATTCAAACTGTTGTAACACAACACCACCATAAAGCCGCTAAGCGCGAGTCGCGTTTCAGAGTAATCTAATCATGAGCCTGGGCCGCCTGTGGTCAAAACAACAACAAGAACAATTAAACTCGTTTAAACTTGTAAATTTTTTGGAAAGCTGGGTGCTAAAGGAAGGGACTAAAAAGCCACATCGCGTGCAGGTAATTTTTTTTAGCGTTAATTTGTGTCCAAATGAATTAATTTTTGTACGACTGCCTTGACTGTAGTTCTTTCAAATTGGATAGCTTTTCGCTCTGTTCAATTGCATGCTTGTTCAGTTTGTTTTTCAATTCTGAATTGAAGTCTTTACAGACACGATTCTCTACCATTTTACTGCTGTATTTCATGTAGTCTGCATGTCGTGTTATAATAGGTAGAATTTCCATAAAAAATTTTAGTTTGTGAAATTTTAGCGTAGCGTTGTTCACGAGTAAACTTATCGCCGTGAAGATGAGTTTGAGGATTTTAGCATTTTCATTCAGTCAACAATAACAATTGAGGTTAGATTGTGTAGACTTTTGCTTCCACCCTGAAATTTGCGATGTTGTTCTCGATTTAAAAAGCGTTAAAAACGGAGTGAGCGAAAAAAATGTGTACTCAGTAACATGTAAACATTTACACACGTCATTTTTATGATTATAAAAATATAAAATTCTTATATAAGCTTAAGCACCGGCGTTTGATGTTGAGTTATGAATGCACGCTCGCGCTATCGAATTATATTGGGTGATTTTTTTAGCTATGTTATAATACTATTTCGTCGTCACTGCCCAACAAAGACCCTGGACTCCCACAAACCAGGAAAGGTGGCATTTTCTAACAACACCGCCATGTATGTTTGTTGTTTGCGTCACTTCTGCGCGAAATACACGCAATTTCCACGCGCATGTTCACGCGGACCGGCCTTTTGCCTTTCCATTTAGACAAGTGAGAACCAGTTCTTTCGGGCCGGCCAGTTCTAACAAATGGAAAGCGCTATTAGATCCGCCAACACTACAAGATTACTTTGCTTGAAAGTAATTCAAATAATATAAGCAAAGAGGAATGAAATGTCAGTGCAATAATGAAAGTTTTTTGTGAATAGCAATGCATTTTTCCTTGACTACTTTTTTTTCTGGCAAGGTGTATCAAGAGAAGGCAGGTTAATTTGATACAGAGGTGTATTAATAAATGACAAACCTGCTCTAAATGATTATTTTGTTTAAACTTGAGTTCCAGCCAAGAAGTTCCAATCATACCACAAAATTAGGAGTTCATTACAGTCGAACCTCTCCTTACGGACACCTCTATAATACGGACACCTCTCTATTGCAGACAGTTCTCTTGGTCCCTACGATACAAAAATTCATACAATCCCTACCTCTATAGTACGGACACCTCTATAATACGGACACCTCGATAATACGGACACTTTGGTCTGTCCCTTTGGTATCCGTATTAAGGAGGATCGACTGTATTTACTAGAGGAAGGGGGGGGGGGGGGGGGGGGAGAGGAGTTGCTTAAACAACAATGTTGCCCCACCCCTTTCTGGTACATTTTTTCATATTTCCTGACCCTCCCACCTTTGACAGACAACCCTTCAATTCCAACCACATAAGATTCCCACAAGAGACTTCATTTTTTAGCCAGTCAGACAAGATGGGCATATAACCATAAAATAAACTTGAAACTTTGAAACACAAACCTTGAATCTAATCACTATATAATGTTGAAGCTTCAAATACAATTCACAAATGCAAAAAAAAAAAAAAAAAAATGACCAAATTTGATATTTGCCTTGACTATGCAGATTATGCCTTGATACAACAAACACAACATAATATTTTTGTCTTCATTACTAAAACCTAACTCCTCAGCGTCTGCTCCATCATTCTGCGGTAATTCTTCCTCTCTCGTAATTCCGAGTGCTGCTCTCGTAATTCTTGTGCTGAAAATGGCGAATTTTAGCTAGCGTAAACGTCCGATGCAAAACCCTTCAAATCGCTAAAATTCGAGGTTTTCAGCTACAAGAATGACATCACACAACATTTCAGGTAAAAATACGTTTATTTTGATCTTGTAAGTAAATATTCATCGCAGTATATTACGATAAGTGAACCTTTTCGATATTCGCATACATTTCCTCTAAATTTAAAAATATGAACAACGGTCACACAGTTTGTGTGGGCCCTCTGTGGTGACATGGCGGCCGGCTGTGAAAAAATGTTTACTCTCACCGATTTCTGATGCCTGAATGAGAAAGAACAGCAAAAACAACAACGCTAGATTCGACAAGTGGCTGGAAATCCTTGTCTGAGAAAGTTAACCACCGAAACTCCGCTGAACGGTGCCTTGAAATTCAGCACGATCGAGCAACGAAGAGACAACGAGAGCATAGATTACAAAGACTTCGAACAGCTTCGGCACACCGTTTGAGTAGGTTCAAACGCCTTTGCAAAATGCCGCCATTAGAATTCTGAACGAAACCCATTAGAAGAGGCGACGGCACCGACTGGAAGTGTTGGACAAAATGATTCTGTTTATAGACGCAACGAGAGTCGGCAAGAATTACAAGATCACCTAAATACTCGTGACGAATATCTTTCATATGGTAGGGAAAAGTAAACATTGATTACAGGAAGGGTTCAGAGACGAAGAGCGATTAAGAAGTGTAGCTTAAATCACCGGCTTTTGCAAAAAAAAAAAAAAAAGATTGATCAAAAGAAACATGATCAAAACTACAGATCACACAGTGAAATGTGCTTTGTATACGTGTACGGTATCTTGAGTTTACAACATTCTTCATAAAATAGTTCAATAAGAAATAACATTTGAATGGTTTAGTAAGGAGAATTTCTGTTTACAATTTGGATAAAAACATTTTGTTGTGAAAAACAATTTTCTGTTAGCAATCACGACCAGCTAACGTGTAGCAACTGTATACATGTAGGTAAACACATGACACATCAACATTACTACTTCACATTTATTATTGGAACGGTGATTAGTATCTTAAATCTCCTCACAATATCAGTGTACGTGCAAGCACATAGATTATACAAATCGAGAACCTGATCACCTTCAACGTGAGTTGTCTGTGGAAATTGAATACAAATTCACTGCAGTTATATGGCTATGTGAACTGTATTGACACCAGTAAGGAGAATGTACATCAACAAATTAATTTTGATTTCAAGATTTTTAAAGGGGCTAACTGGTCATAAAGGCCTAAGTCCTGGTCTTAACCTACGAATTCTCCATCCTGGTCTCTATACATTGCTTATGGTATTTGCAGAGAATCTGTTGCTTCATCTTGAATATTCATGTTTTGTAATCAATTTTGTAATTCTCATGAACTGTATCCAAAATACAGTATTGTTACTGCTGGGAGTAACAATACTGAGACATCACTTTTCAGCAGCAGTAAACTCCTGCGATCTCAACCATTCAAGCGAATAGAGAATTGGGTTACTAATTATTTGATATCCAGTATATAGAACAAAAACTATAGCAGTATCTAAAGGGAACAGGTTACTTTGGAAGATAGCACTCACAAGCTTCAAAAATGGAATTTAATTGAGACAATCAAAATATACAGACCACCACTGCATATTGTCCTGGTCCCATGTCCACAACTGTACTTAATACATCCACTTTCAGACCAATTTTCCTTCTGACCAAATTAATGAAGATAGGTGGGGGTGGGGGGGGGGGGGGGCGAAGGAAGGGCCTGAGGATCGTCTGGCACCCAGTTCCATAGCAGTTACGGCAACCCACAGCTCAAAACCCAAAACTAACCACTACCAGCTCCCATTTATTTTATTTTAGGAAGACAGAGCACAAAGGACAAGTTAAATGGAAGAGACTGGGAACGAAAATGTCTCAACTTTTAATTTTGGGGCTATTTCCAGCAAGCAACCCAACCTGTGCAGTCAAACCAACCAGAAATTCCATCTCTCCCTCCCACATCGCTAAAATTTTGCAATGCATCCTCCCCCGAGCTTCGCGAGGTTCTGCGAGACACGTATTTCTAGTAGTAAAGTTTTTCTATCGCGATAATTTGGGACTGAAACCGTACCTCGGATTCTGATAACTTCTGTAAAAATGCAAGGACCACTTGAACAAACAGTAGCAAAATATAGCTGGATCTTTGAGCAGATCTGGATCAGCAATGAACTAAATAAAAAAACTTTAACATGCAAGGCTGATCAGACAGCAAATTCGTTCGATTTCTTTTAATAAGATTTGCCCGATATTTCGGTTAGACAAAACTAACCTTCATCAGGGGCTAGGAAAGCTAAGTGAAGATGGGGAACAAACGGTTACAATATTTAAAATGGGCTAAGATTCTGAGCTATCAAAGTTACACTCAGGATCATCATTTTCAGCTAAAATCCACTCCAAGGTTTTTTTTCACGTGTCATGTGTGGGATCATTTAAAAATTCCCCTCGATCAAATGTTGTATACACGCGAATATTCCTCTAAAACTACGTGAAATCACAATTTTCCCTCCTTCGCTTGAAGTTCACGGGGTATGGTTTATTATTTACAATTTGTCAATTGATTGTT